>CM037851.1:94846435-95227604 GCA_021234595.1 Delia radicum
CAATTGTGATTTTTTGAAAATCAAATGCAATTTTTTAATTAAATTTGTTATTTTTTGACAAGTTGAAATGGTGTAGTTTATCGTATCTTATACACTCATAAAAAAAAGTTTGTAAAGTCAGCAAAAAATTTTGCTGGCTCAGCAAAATTTTAGTCAGGAGGATGCTAGCAAAAAAGTTGCTAATGTCAGCAAAATCTTTTGCTGAAAATCAGCGAGCTGATTTTTAGCAACAAAATTTGTAGATTCAGCAAAAGTTTTGCTAACACTTAGTAGATTAGAAATAAAAAAGCGTTGGTAAAAATTAATAAATTTTTTGCTGAATTTTAGTAGACTGAAAAAAACGCAAAAAATTTGTAGAAAAATTGTAATTTAGTTAATTTATTTGCTGAAAATCATAAAACATATTTTTGTGATTCTTTTAAAAATAATTTACTATAATAACGAAATATAACAATTTTAATTTTCCCACATTGACGACATGAATTAATTTAATATCTGAAAATATATAGAAATAAATATATATAACATAACAAAAATTTTCTTTCAACTACTTACATCAATGGTTGTCTTAATGATGCTATGACGAAACTGCCGAAGATAATTCTAGAAACGAAACGAAAAAATAAACAAAACAAACGAAACGAAAAAAACAACCCTTTTTTTGCAATAAGAAAAATAAACCATACAAATCTACCTAAGATGTGTGTTTTTGTCTTTCTCTTTACTCTGTCTACATGTCTGTATATGTTTTTTCATGGTTGATTTTTTTACTTGTCTTGTTAGAGTTGTACTTTTTAATATCATTTTCCTCTTCTCTACTACATCTTGACATGCCGCGACATCTGCTTATCAGCACAATTTTTTTTAGCAAAATTAATTAGTAAAACATTAGTATATTAGTAAAGCATTAGTATAAAACAGTTAAGTGCTGAATAAGTATAACAAAAATTTTAGCCGAAAACACGATTTTAGCAAAAATATTTGCTAAAAAATAGTATACCTGATTTACAAGACGTTTTACTAACTTTTCTACTAACTTATTTTTTGAGTGTATTTATAACATAGTGTCCACACTAGATATTCACTTTAATATTTTTCTCTTAGCAAACTTCAAATTCAATCTCAGAGAGAATTATATTACTTGTGGACCACAAATTACTTTTACTGTTAGTATCACATCTGATATCAAAATAGTGTTGTTATGATAAATCTCTAAACAACAATATTATAATATGAGCTGTCAAAATACACACACACAAAAAACAAAAAAATAAATAAAAGTTAAACGCTTAAAACTAAAAAAATAAAAGAAGAAGAAGTGTATTAAATATTGTTTAACTGTTATAAATCAATTTAAAGTTATTTTTTAATCGCATGGTTGAAAATTTAATGAATAAACGGACGTCTTTACTCAACGGGAGACAGAAAATTATGAGAAGACATGATATAAATATGAATACACTCATAAAAAAAAGTTTGTGAAGTTAGCAAAAAATTTTGCTGAGTCAGCAAAATTTTAGTCAGGAGGATGCTTGCAAAAAAGTTGCTAATGTCAGCAAAATCTTTTGCTGAAAATCAGCGAGCTGATTTTTAGCAACAAAATTTGTAGATTCAGCAAAAGTTTTGTTAACACTTAGTAGATTAGAAATACAAAAGCCTTGCTAAAAATTAATAAATTTTTTGCTGAATTTTAGTAGACTGAAAAAAACGCAAAAAATTTGTAGAAAATTTGTAATTTAGTTAATTTATTTGCTGAAAATCATAAAACATATTTTAGTGATTCTTTTAAAAATAATTAACTATAATAACGAAATATAAAAATTTTCATTTTCCACATTGACGACATGAATTTATTTAGTATCTGAAAATATATAGAAATAAATATATATAACATAACAAAAATTTTCTTTCAACTACTTACATCAATGGTTGTCTAAATAATGCTATCGCAACTGCCAAAGATAATTATAGAAACGAAATGAAAAAATAAACAAAAACAAACGAAACGAAAAAAACAACCCTTTTTGCAATAAGAAAAAGGAACCATAAAAAAATCTACCTAAGATGTGTGTCTTTGTCTTTCAATTTACTCTGTCTGTGTGTCTTTGTCTTTCAATTTACTCTGTCTACATTTCATTTTCCTCTTCTCTACTACATCTTGACATGCCGCGACATCTACTTCATTCTGCGTATATCTTTCAATCTGGTTGTCGTCCACACTATTATTGTGCTTATCAGCACAATTTTTTTTAGCAAAATTAATTAGTAAAACATTAGTATATTAGTAAAGCATTATTATAAAACAGTTAAGTGCTGAATAAGTATAACAAAAATTTTAGCTGAAAACACGATTTTAGCAAAAAATTTTGCTAAAAAATAGTATACCTGATTTACAAAACGTTTTACTAACTTTTCTACTAACTTATTTTTTTGAGTGTACGTGTTCTCCACCCTAAACATTAATATGAACATAGATAATTTAATTTCTTTATTCTGTTGGCGTTCTCGCATATATAATATCAAAGTTAATATCTAATGTGGACACTATATAATAAATGTATCTGGTCGCCCTAATTTGAGCTTTTAAAACAGTGATGTTCTTTACGCACACTATTGCATTTATACTTGTGTGTGTAGCAGCGAAAAAACGAAGTTTATTCTACGGTACACTGATAATAAATTTCAATTGCAGAAAAAAGATTTTTTTTGAAAAAAGTGAATTTCATAAAAATATATTTTTTAATATATGAACCCCTTTGAAACTAAAAAATATATATTTTTTTCTATTTCGGCTTAAGCGGACAAGGGCTCCTGGGAACCACCATGGCTCAGAAACAGTTTAGCGTTGTATCATATTAGTGTGTGTACTCAAGTGAAAAAAATTTTGTTATAATTTAAAAAAATAGATTTTTTGCATAGAAAGAAAGCTACACTCATAGAAATAAAGCTGTACAAATGCGCTCATAGAAATTTTACAAAATTCGGGCTAAAATTAGCAGGGCATTTTTAACTAATTTTTAGTAACTTTTTTTTGCTATTTCTACAGACTTATTTCTATGAGTATAGCTTTCATTTCTATGACTGTACAAGAATTAATTTCAAATATAATTTTGGTACACTCCTAGAAATAAGTCTGTAGAAATAGCAAAAAAAAGGTACTAAAAATTAGATAAAAGTGACTCTGCAGAAAAAACCAGTTGAATTAAGAGATTTTTTAACTAAATATTTGCAGACTTAAAATATCAAACAAAAACTGTTGTGTTAACATTTTTTTTTTTGCTAAATTTAGCCCGAATTTTGTAAAATGCAAATAACAGGTTAAATTGTTAAACCAACTGAAATTTTTGCTAAATAATTGTAAATTTCTGATTTAATAACGGAAAATTTTTAATTGCATTAAAAAAAACTTAAAATTTTCAAAATGTTTATGATTTTATTTGGGTACAGATATTTAGTAATTAGTTTTGCTAATGTTAGCAGGTGTTTTTGTTACTTTGTTACTATTCATCAGGTTTATTTTTGCTATTTTAAGTCTACAAATATTTAGTTTAAAAATCTGTTAATTCAACTGGTTTTTTTCTGCGGGGTCATTTTTAACTAGTTTTTAGTTACTTTTTATGCTTTTTCTACAGACTTATTTCTATAAGTAAAGATATTGCTGGGTCAATTAATATTTTTATTTAAAATACGAATATTTCACTGGTGTTTGTTTAGGGTTTTTAAATAAAAAAATAAATAAATAAAAATTTTTCACTTATAATTTTATTACAAATTAAGCATTGTGCATCGTCATCCATATTCTCTATAAAAAAAAAGTATTTTCCCATTCATCATCAAACATATTTCTACGTGTATTTTTATTTGTGTTCCGCAGCGTGGTGTTGCTTCAACAATGGTTCAACTACAATTGATTTGTTTTCTTTTAACTCAGTGAGAACAAAGCAAAAGCCGAATATGCACATCGAAAGCCATACGAAGATGTTTATAGTGTACGTGTGTTGACGCAGCGTAAGCAGCATTTTCTTCTGTAACCCCGTGTGGTTGGAAATTGAGAGGAAGCACATCACTGTTTTAAAACTATCTCACTAGAAAATGTTCTCTTTACAACATAAAAGCTTACTATTTTACAGTGTCAACAAAATGTAACTATACAATTTTAAAGAAATCATAAAAATAAAATTTCTGGCTGTGTAAAAAATATACAAATTCCTATTAATTATAAAACAAACAAAAAATACATAATTATTTAAATAGTAAAAGAAATATATATACAAAAAAAAAAAGGATTAACAAAATGTCTGCCGTTAAACGTTGGATTTATAGACATGCCCATTCGCATTCTTCGTCATCCTCATCGTCACAAACGAAAACACAACGTGGACGCAGTCAATCCTTAGATGTACAAGCTTTGGAACGTAGTGGTATAAGGACAATAATGCAAACTGTAAATAACGTTTTGTTTAAACAAAATTTTAAATATTTTTTTTTTATTTTAAAAGATAACTTATTTAAATATTTATTAATTATTATTTTTAATCTTTACAGCGTGTAGCGGCGCATCAACAACAGCTGGCAGTACAAAGTGAGTACATTGATTTTTTTTTTATTTATTTAAAAATTTTGCAAGTACCAAGTTTGTATTTTTTATTATAATTTTTTACGATTATTTCTGATTACAATTAATTTTTTGTAACTGATAACAATATTTTAATATTATTACTATTTATAGGTACGTACATACATATTTGTTTAATAACAAAGAAAGGCTTTAGTATAAATATTTAATACTGACCTTGACTTTGAATTTGAACCATTAAAAAAAACTTTCACTACTAAGTTCTATCTCTTTGCTAGCACAGTGGGTAGAAAGTGTTTAATATTATGAACATTTTTTATTTTTTTAGTGCAACAGAAATTAAATTCTATTAAATAACTAGCTGACCCGACAAACGTTGTTTGCCTTCAAATTTTATTTTCATTGAAAGTCTGGTTATTTCGCCATTTTTTATTTTTTGTACCCGTATCCAAGCAATGCTGTGTAACAAAGCAAAATTTTTTGATATTCACACAATTTATATGAAAATGACTAATGTTCAGAAAAATCACCACATCTCGACCAAACGAAAATATTTTTAAACAATTTTTTTTTTTGTAAAAACCATCCTCATTGCATGTTCTACAAAACGTATTCAGCCATTTTTTATTTTATGCAGCCGTTCTCGAGTTATGGAGTGACAATCAAAATGTACACTTCTTTATATATATATATATAGATATTACAAAAAATGTTTCATTAAAATGCCTTAAATTTAAAAAAAAATATGTATATAAAGGGTGTCCCAAGAAGAGCGCAATTTTTAAATTTTAAATAAAACACAGATATTTAAAAAAAAATCGTGAAACTTTATTATATCGTAAAGTAGACAGAATGAGGTTATGTATGGAACAATATATCGTGCAGATGGCCGCCGCGGCTTTGCTGGCATGCACGCGATCTTTTAATGAAATTTTCAATGACCGTTTTGCATGAATGCTGCGGTATTTCATTAATGCAGCGTCCAATTTCCTCTTTTAAGACTTGAGTCGTCGTCGGCTTATTCGCGTAAACCATCGACTTCAAAAAACCCCAAAGAAAAAAATCTAATGGTGTTAAATCGCACGATCTAGGCGGCCAATTCTGATCTCCAAAACGCGAAATAACACGACCGGGAAATGACTGATGCAGCAATTGAATTGTTTCTCTGGCTGTATGACATGTGGCGCCGTCTTGTTGGAACCACATGCCCTCCACATTCATTTCTTCAATTCTAGGCAAGAAAAAACTGGTTATCATTTCACGATACCGAACACCATTGACTGTTTGCGCTTGACCAGCCTCATTTTCATAAAAATGATTCCTCCAGCCCAAAAACCACACCACACAGTGACACGTTGAGGATGCATTTGCTTCTCGTGAATCACTCGAGGATTTTCCTCACCCCAAATGCGACAATTCTGCCTATTGACGAAGCCATCAAGATGAAAATGGGCCTCGTCACTGAAGATGATTTTATCGGCATAATCAGCATTTTCATGTTGGTAAAACAATTTCACAATGAGAATGCGTTGTTCATTCGTGTAGCGCTCCATTTATACTAACCTCGTACCTTCTACTAGCAAACAATAACAATTGTTCAAATGTCAAACAATGACACTTCGAATGTTGCCAGATTTAAAAATTGCGTTCTTCTTGGGACACCCTTTATATTAGAGTTAATTTTGAAAAATAGATTTTTGGATATTATCACTTTTTAGAAGGTTTTTGTATCATCAAAATAAGGGCGTATTTTTTTTTTTTAATTCCAACTCCTTCCCGTGCCTATAGGCGACTCAAATCCAATAAATTATTATATAAACCAATAAATTGTTTTGTATTCACTAAAAAATTAAATTTTTAAACTTTAATAACTTTTGAACGGGTAACTACAAAATTAAAATTTTTAAACCATTTTTTTCAGATGTAAGTATTTTTTCATTGTAAAAAAAAAAATTTAACAAAAAAAAATATTTTAATTTTTTTTTTAAAAAATATTTTTTTGGACCACTCTAATTATGCATTCTGTTCCAAAAACTAAAAAAAAAGCCTATGGGCCTAAGTTTTCCCGTAGAATAGAATACTGAAGTACGATTTGACATATATTTAGCCGTTTTTGTTGTATGGGAAAAGGGACCCAAAATCCGCGATTTGAGTCGCCTATAGGCACGGGAAGGAGTTGGAATTATAAAAAAAAAAATACGCCATTATTTTTATTGATACAAAAACCTTCTAAAAAGTGATAATATCCAGAAATCAAAATAAAAAAAAATTTGAAAACGAACTCTTATATATATATAAAGTTTAAAAATATTCAATTTGGTTTGGTTAATTTGGTTACCGAAATAATCTGACAAGATCTGAAAAAAAAAATCGCTGTAAATAGATATATTTTCCCAACGTTTAATCATAAACTAGCCGGGCATAATGGGGCTAAAATTTTCGGTGTGCATTGACATTACCTGCTTAACTTAAATAACGTTACCCTTAAAATGCTGTTACCGAAATAACTAACAAACCGTTATCCCTAAAATAACGTTACAGAAATTACTAAAATACCGTTACCGCTAAAATATCGTTGCCGAAATAAGTGAAATACTGTTAACGTTAAAAAAACCATTACCGAAATAACTAAAATATTGATACCCCTAAAATACCGTTACCGAAATAAGAGAAAATAGCGTTACCCTTACCGATACCCGCATTGAATCGGTTACCATCCATGACAAAAAAAAAAAAACAAATCGTAAGCTTACAATTGGTTTGACCCAATTATCAAAATGAGTTAGTAATGGATTATACATATATGTTGTAAATATCCTCTTTCTGATTACAAATCCTGCATCGAATTTGAGATATGCTGCATCGACCTTTCTTTATATTCAAAATTTTAACATTAAATGAACTTCGTTTTACTGCATACGCCGCTGTTTGATTGTACAGCTAATTTTTGCGTACAAAAATTAAAAAAATAACTTTTTTTTTTGAAAATGCTATAAAAAAAAAAACTACCGAATATTTTCTCAAATTTCTTTTTTTATTTGAAAGTACAATCCTTCCGGTTAATAATGGAAAATAATTTCATTCAAATGGCTGCCTCGGCTGACCATGCAGTAGCCTACACGATCGGTCCAATTTTTAAGCACATTATCGATTGTGTGCAGCTTTATTTCACCAATGGCCTCACGAATATTGTCCTTTAAAGCGTCAATTGTCTCTGGCTTGTTGGCGTAACACTTATCTTTGATGGCACCCCACAAATAATAGTCCAACGGTGTCAAATCGCAGCTCCGAGGTGGCCAAACGACATCAGCTCTGCGTCTGATAATGCGATATTCAAAAACAGGGCGCAAAACATCGAGTGTAGCTTCGGCTGTTGAAACCAAATGTTGCCAATATCCTCCTCTTCAATTTTTGTGAACAAAAATTCGTTCAACATGGCCCGATAACGATCGCCATTGACTGTAACGGCCACTCCTTGCTCATTACCATGATTTTCAAAGTAATGTCGCAATATTTCCCAGCGTTGTTCAAGCGTATAACCATATTCGTTCAGCGGAAGGATAAAACTAATTATCTGTCAAATCAGACATGACCTAAGTGTTACCATTCACGAAATAAGCACTAGTTGAAAAAAAAAACGTTAGATGGTGGACCCTTTAGTTAATAGTTGTTCTGCATTATCATAACAACGAACGTAGATCGAAACATAAAATATGGATATGTAGCAAAGATTAATAGTGAAAAAAATACTTATTGGATTTTAATAAAAATTAATTCAAATCGCAGTGAAATATAAATTTATGACACTGTTTTATAAAATTTTATTTGATTCGATTTCAATTTATTTCTAATATATTTGGAAAAAAACTAAATGTTGTTGACAAATAAATTTCATGAAATTTTCACTTTTACTTGAAAGTGAAATACAGAACATACCCGATTGATTTTTTAATACCGACTTTTTGGATATGGGTCAAACCAATTGTCGGCTGCCAATATAAAGCAGAGCTGAAAAGAGAGACGAAACGATTTTAAAAAATTGTATAATTTACAATAAAGCAGAGCTGCAATGACAGGCGAATCGATTTTAAAAAAATAGTATAATTTACAAAAAAAAAAACAATTTTTTTGAATTACTCAATTAATTTACCAAAATTGTTCGAGTTATTCCAAATTGGCGATTTTAAATTATTCGAACAATTACTTGATTAAAATTTATCGGTTAACCGATCGAATGCGTTAGTTTTTTTTAATATAAAAATATGGAATACTTATTTTATAATTTATGGTAATTTTTTCTTAGCAAAACCATCTTAAAATTTTATACTGTGAGACAAATTTTACTTTTTGATATAACATACGCCAAAATGGTGTGGATGATATGGTAAGAATGTGAAGGAGCGCTGTGAGTAGAGTTGGACAAAAAGTATAATTTTACATCAAAATTCTGTTTCGTTAAAATAATACAAAAGCCTCCCATTATTTTTGCAATTATTGTAGAACTAGATCTAAACGTTGTGGTGGAAATTTGAGAAAAATCGCAAAAGCTTTAACCCGTGACACCCTGCAACCATAAATTTCGATTTTTAAATGTTTCCTTAAATTGCTTTAATAAAAATATGTCTTGCAACACATAACTTTTTTTATTAATTTTGGCATGCTGAACACGAATATTTGAAATCGGACCAACTGTTCAAGATATTGCGATTAAATTTTTACAAAATAGCGTTTTTCCCCTCCATTTAAATTTTTTTTTTTAATAAATTTTTTATTTTTGCAACACAAAAGTAATGTTTTTTAGTAATTCAGTAAGAATAACAATTTTTTAAAAATACCCAGTCAGAAAAAGACAATCAGACCAACGCTGACAGGGCACTCTAGCAAGTGATCCAAGTGCTGGCAACAAGTTCTTTCCCAATGCCGAAATGATGCCATCATTCGACAAAAGGTCCGTCTGTTCAAAAAGTGTCGGACAAGCACTAGGGAAACAAAAATACAACATATGGGAAAACAGTGGACATTAGAGTGAGGTAAGTTTCTAAAAATAGAACTGTTGTGTTGTTGGAGTTGTATTTCTGAGATTATGTATGAAAGAACAAAAATACCGTGTATTGAATAAAACTGGTTTTATTCACAACAAAACTCGACCTGACGATAGCTCAGAGGGCTAAAGCGATCTGTCCAACGTGTAGTGCGAGTGCATGTGGCATTAGAAATCAGTTTATCTATACGGTCAGTGATTGCGCAGAAAATTTTATATAGACGCAATCGAACAAATAAAAAACATAACAAATATTACATTAATCAAAAATTCAAAAAAACAGGGTCACTGACGAAGGTTCAATACCAGAAACTGCGCAGTCTGATTCAGAAAAAATTGAAAAGTTGCAATGTAGTTATGATTTTTAGAAAATACACTCATTCTTCTCTACCACGCCTTTCACAAAAATTTTAACGTTGCCAAAATGTTGCTAAAACCATGATATAGATTGTCTAAAATAAAATTTAAAAAAAGTCCATTTATATTTTTTATTTAGATCTGCTAAGATTTGAACCCTGGCCACCAGATTGGCAGCCCACAGCTCTAACCACTTAACTAACGAGACATATAATAGCTTAAAATGTATGTGAATGATAACTGTTGGGTAACAATTGACTGCACAAATACGAGTATGTCAGCACTGGCATCTGCTTTGTTGGAAACAACTTGCCAACGTTAAGAAAACAAAGAAACAGTTGGTCTTAAAAGAGCTTTTGCCGAAACAAAAAAAATCGATTTTATATAAAAAAAATATTAAAAAGTAAAAAAAATCACATAAAAAATGTATACTTGAAACCAGGATCGAACTCCAAAACCTTCCGACTACAAACTTTTTTAAACAAAGCATCATAATTTTTATAAAATAATTGCTCTACCAGTGGTTAGAATTTAAAACCGCTGGCAATTTCTGTTTGTATATCACTGGGAAAACACTTTTTCCCAACGTTGGCATAGTGGTCTCAGCCAATTGTTTGCCAATGCTCTTTTTTGTAGACCACTGAAATTATTGTAAAACAAATACTGGCAAATCGATTTTTGGAAACGCTGGTAAAGCGTCGAAAGCAAGTGTTCTGCAAGTAATTTATTTACAATTCATCGGTTAACCAGTGGTATACCAGTGCTTGATTTTTTGTACTACTGTCAGTTTCTGACTGGGTATGTTCATTTTTTTCTCATTCTATATTTCAAAATCTTGACATCCCACTGTGTACAACTTTAAGTGGCCCTCTTCTAACACTTAAAAACAAAATTTTAAATTAAATTACGTAAGATATTTAACAAATTTATTATTTTGTTTGCTTTTCTTTATAACAATGTACAGTAGAACCTCGATTAAACGACTTGAGCGAAACAGACGTAAAATTCTAATGGAAATTGACAACTTTTTGTAGTTAAAATATTTTTCCTATTTTGTCTTTCTTTAAATATTTTAAATTTTTCGACAAAAAGCAGCAGGGCAGCGACTTTTACTTACTAAAAAATTGAAAATATGCAGTAGAAATGCAAAATATGCACTAAAATGAAAATATGCACTAAAATCAGAAAAATATGCACTAAAAACAAAAAAAAATTTGTTGATTTTATAAAATCGTATTTATTACTCGAGAGTGTTTGCTTGGCAAAAGAGTTGTGTCGTTCATGAACGATGTGTTTCGTTCACCAATATTCGATCTTGTCGTTCAATAGTTCAATTCGTTCTTTTTTTCATAGAACAATTGCATGTCTATTCAATCAATCAATTATTTTTTTTAGAAAATAGTAATAATATTGTTTCAAATTAGGAAAAACAACTAAATTAAATAAAATGTTTTTTTGCACAAAATAAATTAATTTTTGTCAGAAAAGTTTCAATTTTATCACTTTTTTGTGAAAAAAAAACTCGTAAAACATGAATAGTGCGTAATAATTGTCAAACCAACGACACAGTTCACAACACGCAGATCAGTCACAAGTCAAAGCAAAAAAGAACGATTTGAACGAACTAGTACACTGACTCGAATTGAACGATAATGAACTAAAATGAACGATTAATCCCAGCTCTACTTGGCAACATGATGTGTATTAGTTTGGTTATGTGTTGTGTTGTTTTTTTTTTTTTTTTTTTAAATTAAATCTTAATTTTAAAAATATGCGGTTAAACGCAAAATATGCAATAAAAATCATAAAAAATGCTTAAGATATTTTTGAATGTCATTTTGTTGCAAATTCTGTGATTCGACAAAGTATTTGTTCACAGTCGGGTACTGACTACAAATTTTATTGTGGAAAAGTTAAAAGGTGCTAATTTGAGAAAAATCTGACAGAATTAACCCGTGGCGCCCCACATACTAAGTTTTCGATTTTTCAAAATTATTCTTAAACTGCTTTAATAAAAATATGTCTTGTGGCTCATAATCATAATAGTTAATTTTGGCATGCTAAGCAGGAATATTTCAAATCGGACTAACGGTTTTTGAGATATTGCCACTTGATTTTTACTAAAAATGGAGTTTTTTCCACCATTCAACAAATTTTTTAAAAATGATCGAAAGTTTTTTATGTTTGCACTAGCAAAACAGACAAAACTACTTTTCATTTGAGCATAGTTATGTCAATATTGGTTGAAGGATAACTTGTAAATTTACCTACAAATATTTCGGAAAAACAGAAAATTTACATAGTCATGTTTTTTAATTTTATACACATGATAATTGAAGGAATATTAACGTTAACTTTTAATTTTCGTTAATAAATGTTTTGATAGGTGTAGCACTAGGTCCAATAATTTTGTGGTGCGAAATTTAAAAAAAATAGGATTACTTAACCCTTGCCGACTTGCACAAAAAGCCTCTGATATGTGGACAAGAAATTAAAATTAACTTTTACAAATATATTATGATGTGAGCAAGATTATTCAAGTTCAAGATCATTTGTTTTTTTGTTAAACCAAAAACTGTGCAATGTTTATTTATTACTCAAAAAAGTTTTTGCCCGCTAACTTATAGCAGACTTTAGTTAGCGAGCAAAAACTTGAGTAATAAATAAACATTGCACGGTTTTTTGTTTAACAAAAAACAAATGATCTTGAACTTGAATAATCTTGCTCACATCATAATTTATGATAAAAGATCGAAAAATAAACTTTTTGTTTTAATTTTTTAAAATTTAAAGTAAAACATTTCACAAATATATTTTGTGATACATCACATTTCAGACATAATGATGATCAAATGAAAGCATGTTTTGTGAAGTATTTGAGTGCAGAAACAAAAAAAATGTAAGATAATTTTTAATTTAAATTAATAATTTCTAGAATAGAGGAAAAAGATGCAATTTTTTGTGAAAATCAAATTGCAATATCTCGAAAACCGTTATTCCGATTTTAAAAATATTCGTGTTCAGCAAGCCAAAATTCATAAAAAAAAATTATGTGTCGCAAGACATATTTTATTAAAGCAATTAACGAAAAATTTAAAAAAAAAAACTAAAACTTTGGTATCGGGTTGTCCCGGCTTGAAGCTATCCGTTATTTTAAGATTTGATTTGCTTGCCGCACTCTAAAATTTCTCACACTGCAGCATTTTTCCCGCTTGATTCCAAAAATGTAATTATATTTATTAATCGCGTTTAACAACTCCCGCATATTTCGAGGGTTAATTGTAATATTTAAACATCAGCAACCACCAGACACAATCAAAATATATTTACCGCCCACACATTTGCCATATTTAACTAAATTATAAATTTTTAGTCGTGATGAACTTATTTTTCATACAAAAAATACACAAATTGTAAATTTAAATAACAATTAATTATTTTTTTTTGGTTTACAACCACTAACACCGAAAATTTTACATAAATGATCACGTTTGTTTATTTGTTTTCAAAGTTCAGTTCTAATTAAATTTTTTTTTGCAATTAAATTCTAAATTTACTACCCAGCTGAAAATCGAATCATATATGAACATATATGATCATATATTGTAATATATAAGACCATATATGCTCGGATTCGAAATGGTATATGGTCATATATAAATCATATATTAAATATACCCCCAAATGTTGGATCCGAACATATATGGTCATATATGATATCATATATAATCATATATTGTACTATGTATGAACATATATGATCAGATATATACATATATAATCATATATGATCATATACAAGCTCATATATGATTAGATTTTCAGCTGGGCATAACTAGCTAATTCATAAAGGATGTTTTTTATAGAGGTATAGAATTTTGAAATGGAATAAAACAAAGATGAATTTTTTAAATTGATGTGAAATTTACTTTATTCGAAAGATAATCTTCTGGTATTATAATTTAAATATGACTTCTGGCATATGGTCACGGCTGACGCGGACGTAGTCTAATCTGGATGTCCAATTTTCGATGACTTTTTCGGGCTTATCGGCGTTAAATCGCACGATGTTGGATGCCAATTCACAGGTACGAAACGTGAAACTATGCCGCTACGCTCTACAGCAGCAATGACTTATTCTGTACACACTGTACGACTTCTCTGTGGATGCATATTATCATTTAGAGTAAACGTGGTGCGAAAACGTTTCATAGTTAATCGAATTAATTGCTCTGATGGACGATTATGTTAGCCGTAAAATGGACGTAGTGCGCGATACGTATTTCGAACAGAACCATGAATTTCAAAATAAATTTGCACAATTTGGAAGCGTTGTCAGGCGTCAGTCTATTCATGTTGCCAAACCAAACTAAACATAAATCCTTTGACAGCTGACAAAATGGCCGCCAGTTAAAAAAGTGTTGCCAACTTAAAGTTCTATACCTGTATAAAAACACCCTTTATATACCCTCAAATTTTGGATCCGAGCATATATGGTAACATATATGATCATATATTGGACTATATATGGACAGGTATATCCATATATTATGATATACAAGTTCATATATGATTCGATTTTCACCTGGGTACCCTTTTTCTTTATGATTTATAATACATATATTTTAAAATAACTGCATTCATTTGCTAACGCGTCAATTTTATTTTGTGGAACATGATTTTCTACTAACAACTTGTTAAACGACAGAAAAACTACAATATTGTTGCCTTTAAATTGTTTGTTTTAATTATTTTCTTGTTAGAAATTTATCACTTGAAGCGCCATCTAGAATACATTTTGTGTATACACTGAACAAAAAAAAACGCAAATAACCGAAATTTTTTTTTTTTTGTAATAAAAATGTTAACGCTTAAACGTGAAATTGGGCAACTAGAAAAGTTCTCATTCTTATTTATTTTATCCCCTCTATTACATATCCAAATTTTATGGCCATCGGAGGGAACCCATCCGCTGCCCTTCCTTGTGAATATGTTGTATTTTAAATATAAATGGTTGTACTACCTATTATAAATTAATTTAAACACTAGAAGTTAATTTTAACTAAAATCATATTTACTTATCTTAAAAAATAAGATGTCAATTCAAATATCCCAGGTGAAAAAGGCATCGTATATGAACATATATGATCATATATGGGATTGTATATGATCATATATGGGTATAGCTGGTCATATATGTTCATATATGGTTCGATATATGACCATATATGATCTCATATATTTCCATATATGTTCGGATCCGAAATTTGAGGGTATATGGTCGTATATGATAATATATGTTCATATATGCACATATATGATCCATATATGCTCATATATGATCATATATGACCATATACCCTCAAATTTCGGATCCGAACATATATGGTCATATATGAGACCATATATGGTCATATATTGAACTATATATGGACATATATGGCCATCTATTTCCATATATGATCATATACAAGCCCATATATGATCATATATGTTCATATACGAATCAATTTTCACATGGGATGTTATAATTAACTATGTGTTTTTTTTTTCTGTGTATGAAATTCTATTGCTGGTTTTATGAGTGACAATTACAGGCAACTTGAGAAAAACAATTCGATAAATAACAGACATAAAACCCCAGGCAAAATACAATGTTTAGTAATTCACTCAAATTGCAAAAAAAAAAAAATGAAAATTTTTCGCTTTTTTTACATATATCATAGGGAATTTACACAGAAAAGGTAATCTACTAAAAATGGAATTAACTGCTTAATCAAGCACTAAACATGTTAATTAAACCATTTTTTAACTCATCAATGGTACGCCATAAATCCGCTGGACATATTTCAAGCAAACTTTTCAGATAATTTTAAGTTGCAACCGAATTTTTGTGGTTCCACGTACTATCACTATCATTAAATTTTAATACTACCCAGTAAAAAATTTTCGTGTTTTTAGAAGCAGGATAAAACAAACGCTCTGAAGTAAGTGCTTACTATTATGTTGTTCTTATAAAAATAAACAAAACATTTTGTTGAGCATACTGTTTTCCCTTACAATGACGCAGGTTGTAAGCAGCTTACGTTAATCCCTTACGAGGATGCAGGTTGTAATGCAGAAAGTTTCATGTTGTAGACTATAAACAATCTTAACCAGTTTTCCCGAGTGATTCCCGATTGTGTTAGGTGTTTTCGAGTATGTTAATAAAATAGTCGTTTCACTGTTCCTTAAGAGCTACCACGAGGTGCGGTAAAACAAAATTATTATATTATGTCTAAAATTAATATCTGTAGAATTTTATGTATAATAAATTATATATTTGGCTTACTCCCTTACAAACCTGCTTGCTGGTAAGCAGCGTTTTTTACAATATATTGTAACAACCGACATTTATTTACAAATTTCGAATTTGTATTGTAGCAATTGAATATTTTATGTTCATGGACTATAATAATATTCTATATATAGATTAACATGCGTTCAACAAAATTTATTTTATAAATAAAAAATAATATGCCTCGAACTGGGCTCGAACCGGCGATCTTCCGTTTGTCAGACAAGCACTTTACCTCTAGCCTAAACCCAATTTAAATTTTTTTTTATTTTTTTTAATTTCAACCTTGAATATTTTCTAGTTTCAAATTTAAATATTTGCCTAAATATAGATTTGTATGTAAAGGGTCCGCCATCTAACGTTTTTTTTTTCAACTAGTGCTTATTTCGTGAATGGTAACACTTAGCTCATGTCTGATTTGACAGATAATTAGTTTTATCCTTCCGCTGAACGAATATGGTTGTGTATACGCTTGAACAACGCTGGGAAATATTGCGACATTACTTTGAAAATCATGGCAATGTTGCAGAATGTGAGCGAAAATTGCGTCTTGTTTTTGAAGATCGCATTATCAGCCGCAGAGCTGATGTCGTTTGGCCACCTCGGAGCTGCGATTTGACACCGTTGGACTATTATTTGTGGGGTGCCGTCAAAGATAAGTGTTACGCCAACAAGCCAGAGACAATTGACACTTTAAAGGACAATATTCGTGAAGCCATTGGTGAAATACAGCTGCTTACAATCGATAATGTGCTTAAAAATTGGACCGATCGTGTAGGCTACTGCATGGCCAGCCGAGGCAGCCATTTGAATGAAATTATTTTCCATTATTAACCGGAAGGATTGTACTTTCAAATAAAAAAAGAAATTTGAGAAAATATTTAGTAGTTTTTTTTTATAGCATTTTCAAAAAAAAAAAGTTATTTGGCGGACCCTTTACAATAAAAATTTGGTTGCTAATGTCAATATTTTATTTTTTATTATTAAAAAAAAATTATAATTTTTTAAAATTATATTATTAATAAAAAATTCTTCTCCGCGAAATGGGATCGACCTTCTGCTGGTCAGGCAATTACTTTACCTCTATTACAGGAAGAAGAAGAAGAAAACATTTTTAATTGAAAAATTTTTCGGACACAAGGGATACACCAGACTGCCGCAGTTTCGTCCCCCTCCTGGGACTCGTCAGTGGTTAATTTATGTGTCAATTGAACAAAGTATTTTATATTGTTAATTTTGCTCTATATGAAAAACTTTTTATTTTTTGGTGTCGTACTGTGATTTGAACTTATATTTTTGATAGAGTGATTGTTTTTTTGCAGGCGAAACTAATATTCGGTTTTAACTGAAAACATTTTATTCAAGGGATAAAATCTCCGCATAGTGGTTTTTTGTTGGTATTAAACGTAATGTAGAAGATAAAATTTTTTCAATATTGATAAAGAAAACCAATAGTTTGAATGATGTGACTGCACTCTAAAAAATGATTGTAAATTTACTACTATAAAACGAGTAAAGATTCATGTATTATTACGCTAATTCGGTAAATTTATACATCGAAATGCGTAAAACTATTTTGCGCACACTTTTATATACAATAATACCCACTTACAGTATTTTTACCAATTATGTGTTTACAATTTAACACATTATGCCTAAAAGTAGTATTATTTTGTTAAATAAAATTTTCACGCACAAAGTTTGTAAATATACTAACTTATAATAGTAATTAATATTTTGACATTTTTAAATTGAAAAAATGAAACAAATTAAAAAAAGCAAAAAAAAATCTAAAAAATTTAATTTATTGACAATTTTAATGGAAAAAAATGTATAACTGTAGTATTTGTGATAGTGTTTAGTTTATTTCCAAGTGTTTGCAGCCTAATTGAGGAAAAATATTTTCAAAATATAATGTATGTACAGAGCTTTAAAGAATAAAATTCTTCATTCGATTTATTCAGTCGGTTTTAACTCAATCGATTTAAAAATATCGCCAATATTGAAAAAAATTACCAAAATTGAAAAAATCGCCAAAAATCGCTAAAATTGAAAAAATCTTTAAGATAAAAAAAATCACCAAAAATGAAAAAAAAAAAACGCTAAAATTAATAAAAAAAAATCGCTGAAATTAAAAAAAAAATCTCCAAATTTGAAAATAAACGCTAAAATTTAAAGATAATCTCCAAAAATGAAAAAAAATCGCTAAAATTTAAAAAAATCGCAAAAAATTAGAAAAATCCCTAAAATTAAAAGAAAATCGGCAAAAATTAAAAAAATCGCCAAAAATTAGAAAAATAGCTAAAAATTAAAAAAATTTCGTAATTAAAAATAAAAAATTTGCAACAAAAAATGAAACAAATTTTCAAATTGGAAAGAAAGCTTAAATTGAAAAAACGAAAAATATTGACGAGAAACTTAAAATAGCTGTAAATGTATCTTTTTAGTTTTCAAAACACAGGCGATGTTCCAAATAAATTCTCTTTTTGCTTTGCAATGTTTTGTTTTTGAGAAAAACGCGATCTCGGAACCTAGCCAATCAGGCCGGTATTGGGGTTGAGTTTTGAACACCTGTGCAAACATTTTTCCAGTTGCTTTTTTATTTTTTGAGTTATGGACGTTTTTTATTTAGTCAATTTGTAAAAGGTACATATTACGAAAACTAATGGAGCTGGTGGAAAAATTGCTGCACCATTGTTCAAAACTCAACCCCATTACCCCTACAACGATCCTAAATTTCGATTTGATTGGCTGGATTCGTAAATCGCGTTTTTCTCGAAAAGTAAGCATCGCAGATAAAAAAGAGTATTTATTTGAAACATCGCCTATGTTTCAAAAACTAACAGAGATAAATAAAAGACACGGACAACTTTTTCCAATTTAAGCAATTTTTTATCAATTATGGTGATCTTTTTTTTAATTTTCGCGATGTTTTACTTTTGCCGTTTTTAAATTTTGAAGTTTTTTCATTTTGGCAATGTTTTCACTTTTAGAAATTTTTGGCAATATTTTTAATTTTGGCGATTTTTTAATTTTGGCAAATTTTAGTAATTTATTTTTAATTTTGGCGATTTTTTTTAAATTTTGTCGATTTTTTCAATTTAAGTAATTTTTACATTTTTGGCGTTTTTTTTTCAATTTTGGAGACTGTTTTAAATTTTTGGGATTTTTTTCATTTTAACGATATTTTTTCGATTTTAGGGATTTTTTTCAATTGTGGCGGTATTTTCCAGTTTCGCCGATTTCGGCAAATTGTAAATCGATTAAATTAAAAATAGATTGAACTCCCAATTATTGAAGAAAAAAAATTATTCGATTTAAAAAAATCCGATTTAATTTTTTTAAAATAGAATTCAATCTCTGAAGCTCTGTATATGTACAACAACTTATATACAAATATTTATTATTTATTTATTATTTATTATTAAATTTATTATTATACAACACATTAATAAAACTCTTTCTAAAAATTAATTTTTTGTTTTATTTGAAAAATTTTTTGGGCTGTTATTCTTTTTTACCGGAAGGTAAATATACGCATTTTTAGGGGGTTTTTACGCTTATAAATATGTATTTTTACGCATTTTATACGTATAATTGCACGTAAATCATGTTTTTTTTACACGAAAATTTGGTAAAATTACTCATTTATTTATAAATTTTATCAAAATTTTACGCACTTCCATTGTAAATTTACCAACTTTGTGTTCACAAACTTACTCTCAATGTGCGTATTTTTTTTTATTTACACACATAGAATAAATTTACCCAACTTATAGTAGGAGTACAGTTTCCTACTATAAGTTGGGTAAATTTCAACAGAAATTAATTAGAGTGTGTGTTTTGGTTAATTATATATATTTTCTTTTTACAATATAGTTTAGTTGTTCTAATAATGACTTTTAAGACTTACAAATAAAATTATTGAATAATTTTGATATAATTTTTATTAAAAAATAAAAATTATGTTTTTTTTTCGACCTTTAATTGTGCAATGAAAACGTGTATTGAATATCCACCAGAGGTGGACTTTGCAGATAACAAACAAGTTTTCAATTTATTTTTTGATCAATGGTTATAATCTTTAACTTCAAGCTCATATACATATTAGTTCTCATGTAGTTAGTAAACTAATTTATATGAATGATTGATGTTTGGCATGGGATTGTTACCGCTTTCAAAACGTGTTCTGATGATGGGCACCTAGAAAATTCCTGAAATAGGCCTATCAACACATTCCTGAAAGGATCAAAGAATAAATTTGAAAACAAAAAGTCTATAGATCATTTGTTAGGACAATATCCTTATAAAGAAATATAGAGTATGGCCTCGAACTTGAATAATTTTTATTTTCATTATTGAATAATGATTAAATTTTGTTTGTTACAATGGAATTCCAACCAATTTATTCTCTGTGTGTATATAGAAGCATGCTTCATTAAGAAAGTTTTGCAATTTGTTTGCCTTAAATCACCCTCTAGTGGAAATGTGGGTAACCGAAGTTGAAACTTTGACAGTATATAAATCCTAGACGGTTGAAGATATTTTAAAAATTTAAATTCGGTCCTACTAAGGAAATTGTAGTATCAATTTAACCCTTAAATGATATCTATATCTTTAACGATACAGCCATTAAAACAAATGCTAAGGCTACATTTTGAGCTTAATTAAAATTAAAACTTCACTACCTAACAAAAAATAACCTCGATTTGCTAAGCAGCTACTTCTTTTGTACGCTTCCAAAATAACGCTTTGCCGTCATGCATACAATAAAGCAATTAAGGAAGGCATTTTGTTGTGCTTTCCTTTTGCATATAATGAAGTAGTGAAGAATGCATGCAAATAAGCAGTTAGGAATGCATACAATGAAGCGATATGGTATCACAATGAATCGAGTTCATTGATTTAATAAAAAATGTCATTAACTGTATGAAAATTAAATTTTTTCATAAAAGAAGCTTTTTTGGAAGTCAGTGAAAACAATGCCTGTTAAAAGCGCATTATTAAAGCATTTATTTTACTGCTTCTTTAATTGTTTCTTAAATCACATGAAAAACAGCGTTTTTGTCTGCTAAAAAAAGAGATACACCAAGTGGGACATCGCGAACAAAAATAATTTCTTCTGGAATGCCTTCATCAAGCGCTTTCTTCCTGCTCTTGGATGACATGAAAGAAGCGCTTTTCACCTGCTTACAAGAGACCTACCAAGTGGGACATTGCTAACAAAAAATCATGTCTTCTGGAATGCCTTCAGGAAACGTTCTGTAATTAAATAAGGCCTTCCAGAACTGCTTCTGGGTAAGCACTATGTTTTGCTATTTTTGGCACATTATAGTGTGTTAAGAAAACCTAAGCGCTCTTTAATAAAATAGGTACATTTTTTAATAAATATTTAGAATTTTTATTTTTTCTACTTAATAAATTTTACTAATATTTAGTAAACAATTTGGTTGATTTTAGCAAATCGCTTTCATTAAGAGTTTACTAAAAGTTACTAAATTTTAGTAACTTTTGCAAATTTTTTTACTACTTTACTTACTACTACATCTAAAGAATATTACGCCAAATTTCAAAACAAAATGTTCATTTGTTAAAACAATTTATTAACAAATTAACTAATAAATTTTTCAAAATATTTCCTAAATATTTTCTATGAAAGCATGCCTAGCCACAATAAAAATAATTGTCTGTAATGACATGCCTCCTGTTAGTTCTTCATCATCGCTAATAGCAGTCATAAGCAACCAACCAAAATAAACAAGTACCCAGTCAGAAACTGCCAGTGGTACAAAAATCAAGCACTAGTTTAAAACTGGCTAACCGAGGAATTGTAAATAAACTACTGGCAGAACACTTGTTTAATGCGCTTTAACAGCGTTTCCAAAAAGCGTTTTGAGAGTACTTTTATTACAATAATTTCAGTAGTCTACAGAAAAAATCATTGACAAAGAATCGGCTGAGACCACTATGCCAACATTGGGAAAAAGTGTTTTCCGAGTGCTATCCAGTAAGAAATTACCAACGGCTCAAAAGTCTAACCCCTGGTAAAGCATTTAATTTATAGAAATGATGATGCTTTGTTTAAAAAAAGTTTGTAGTCGGAAGGATCCGAGTTCGAGCCCGGTTTCAGGAAAAGTTTTTTTTTGTGATTTTTTTTATACTTTTTAATTTCAGTGGTCTACAGAGAAAATCATTGGCTGAGACCACTATGCCAACGTTGGGAAAAAGTGTTTTCGAAGTGCTATCGAGTCAGAAATTACCAACGGCTTAAAAGTCTAACCACTGGAAAAGCTTTTATTTTATAAAAATGATGATGCTTTGTTTAAAAAAAAGTTTGTAGTCGGAAGGTCCGAGTTCGAGCCCGGAAAAGAAAATTTTTTTTTTGTGATTTTTTTTTATGCTTTTTAATACTTTTTTCATATACAATTGATTTTTTTATTTCTGCTCTTTTAAGACCAACTTTTTTTTGTTGGCAAGTTGATTCCATCAAACCAAAGCTGACATATTTGATCAGCCAACTGTTACCCAGCAGTTATTTTTTACTTATGTTTTAAGCTATCAGGTATTGTATGTCTGGTTAGCTCAGTAATCGGCTGCCAGTGTTCGAATCCCGGCGGGACCAAACAATTTATGTATATATGAACTTTTTTTTAATTTTATTTTGGAAAACAAATTTTTAAACCACCTATTTCATGTTTTCACGAACATTTTTCCAATGTTGGAAATTTTGTTTCCCCAGTGCTTGTCCGACACTTTTTGAACAGACGGACATTTTGTCTAATGCTGTTATAATTTTGGGATTGGGAAAGCACTTGTACCACTTGCTAAAGTGCCGTGCTAGCTGTGGTTCGTTTGTCTTTTTCTGACTGGGTAATTTCAATTCCCAGACATAAATTATGTCTTATATCAGATTGTTGTATGCTATTCTTGTACGCTCAAAAAAGTTTAACAGTAACTACATAACAGTTGTTTGTGTAGTGATCAGGAGTTGTTGTTTTTAACTGCATTACAGTTGTTTTTCCATGATATTCTACAAAACAACTTTAGAAAAATACTGTATTTTTGCAACAGTTATTTTACTACCAAAATATTAATTTTACAATATGCAGTTTATTTTTGTTAGTTTTTTAAAAAAGCAAATTATGTAGATTTTTTCAAAATTCTCGTTTAGTTTCTATTTCTTACTATTGATATGTTCATTAGGGTGATAACTTTTTTTGGACAACATTCTCCCCAGGGGTTTTCTAATGGCAAATATTGTATTAATTATAAAAAAAAACTATTTCAGTTCAATTTGGTAAAAAAACCTTACGCACCGACAGCGATTTCTAAAATGCCTTTAATATATTAATATGTGAAAACAGATTTTTTTTATATAAAAAACTGCAAAAAAAATAGCGGAATTTAAAAGCAAATTTTGAAGAAAATTATTCCATTGACTCGAAAACGGACTTTACTATTGAAATCAGCATGCCTTAATTATATAGATGTGATGGTCAGACGTTGAGGCATCAAAAAAAGTTATTACCCTAATGTTCATAGTTTGAAAATAACACTACACAACAAATTTCAACTTTTTGAAGAAGTATATATTTTCTAATAGACTTAGGTACGGTGAATCCAGTTTTATAAATATCGCGGTTTTTTTATTTACAGCATCACCCTAGTTTTTAGTATATTTTGTTTCAGGTTATCGCTCTGGAAATGTAAATATAAAAACTGCAATATTTCAAATGAGAAAATTTGTTTTGGAAGATTTGGATTCAGCGTACATACAGTGTTGGAAAAAATAATAGGGACGATTGCTCGTATTTTAAGAATTTGGTAAAAATCGTTCTTATATAATGGATTTTTTATTTTCAAAACCGTTAGATCGTGTAAAAAATAGTAGTAGTAAATTAAACAAATTTTTCGCGATTATTTTCATTGAATTTACTAGTATGTACTGCAAAAAAGTCAAAATAAATCGACATTTGCTTGGAAAAAATTATAGGAACGATTATAAGATTATGTAATATTTTTAACTTTTATCTTCTTCTTATTTTAAACGAGCTTAAGATCATTTATGTATTAATTCAAATTGTTTATTTCCAATATTTCGTCTCCACATTGGATGACTTCTTCAGGGAACAAGTTTTTCAATCAAACGAAATATTGGAAATAAACAATTTTAATTAATAAATAAATGATCTTAAGCTCGTTTAAAATAAGAAGAATTAAATACAAGAAGATCAAAGAAAACTTAACATTTTTTTAACTTTTGCCGCTATATCTTATGAAATCTTTTATTATGCAAGTTTTTGATTCACAAATAATTGATTTAAATGCTTTCTTATCATCCACTTTGCATAGATTAAATAATATTAAGACAAATTTCTGGGATAAAACAAATTCACGAATACATTTTTTATAACTCAAAATTAGGTTAACATTTTAAAGTAATGTTTATCTAAAATATATATTTTAATATTCCCCAGTAATGCCATATTGATTTTTATACAGAACCTGAAACAAATTATTTCACAACTAATTGTTATTTACTCTTAAGTCTGCACTTATTTAAGTGCTACATACTGAATAATTTAATTTTTTATCCATGGATTCCATCTTTTTCATAGTTAAACAGCGTTTGAGTGATAGCATTTTACTTGTGGAGATTTGATAAAGAAATTAATAGCATATAAAGGGTCCGCCAAATAACTTTTTTTTGTAAAAAAAAAACTACTGAATATTTTCTAAAATTTCTATTTTTATTTGAAAGTACAATCCTTCCGGTTAATAATGGAAAATAATTTCATTCAAATGGCTGCCTCGGCTGACCATGCAGTAGCCTACACAATCGGTCCAATTTTTAAGCACATTATGCCTCTGGACCAAAATCCGCACCAAACAGTGACTCGTTTTGGGTGTATCGGCTTTTCAATGTATGCGTGCGGGTTTTCTGTGCCCAAATGAGACAATTTTGCTTGTTTACATACCCGCCAACATCAAAATGAGCTTCATCTGAAAAGATGATTTTTTTTTAGCAAAATCGGCATCTTCTGTAAGTCGATCGCAGGCCCACTTAGCGAAGCAAAAACGCATTGGATGGTCAGTTGGCTTCAACTCCTGAACCAATTGGACTTTGTATGGCGTCATACCAAGGTCTTTATGCAAAATTCGTCTCAATGATGTTTCCGAAATGTTCAATTGTTGAGAACGACGGTGAATTGATGTTGATGGCGCTTGACGCACACTTTCTGCCACAGCAGCAATATTCTCGGGTGTACGCACTGTTTTTGGCTTTTCACGGTTTGGTTTATCGATGAGGATGCCAGTTTCTTTCACTTTTTTCACAAGATAACGAACATACGGAGCTAACGGTGCTTCTCTTCTTCCAAAATCCGTAAGCAATTTTCGCACACTTTCTGCAACATTACCATGATTTTCAAAGTAATGTCGCAATATTTCCCAGCGTTGTTCAAGCGTATACACAACCATATTCGTTCAGCGGAAGGATAGAACTAATTATCCGTCAAATCAGACATGAGCTAAGTGTTACCATTCACGAAATAAGCACTAGTTGAAAAAAAAACGTTAGATGGCGGACCCTTTATTTGCCCTTTTATCCTGATTTTTGGACCAACACCAGATCTAATTCTTAGTACCAAAAAAGCAGTGTTATTTCAAAAGCTCCCACTTTCAATTTATAGTATTTATTGAACACTTAAGGTCATATTTCTTGGATTGTTTGCTATTATTTAGTCGTTTTGCTATCGAAACTACGGAAACATGACATTATTTGAACTGATCGTATACATTTTATGTAATTTTTTGTTATCAAGTTTTTGCAGTGAAAAAGATTGCTAATTTTCATGTTTTCTCTGCTCAAAAATTTTAAATTTAATGGACTATTGATCTAACGATTAGCCTTATAGAATCTGTTTTTCATTCTACAACTAAAAGCAGTACAAAGTAATTGACTTTTAAGCGAACTTGATGGTCCAAAAACATTATTTTTAAAACAAAACCCGAATTTTGCAAAGGCATTTTGTTTTATTTTTCTTGCTACGCCGGACACTGGGGATTTCGCGGAAAAAAGTCAAATTGTCAACATACTCTTCATGCAATATGCAGTGATATTTTGAAATTTTAGACTAAATGGTACAATCAAATCAAAAAGAATCAGATCGGAGTCTGACTGCCAGTTTTTTTTTTTATATCCATCTCAAACTCAGTACTTGTATGTTTTACCGAACCAACCTTATTTAAACCTAAGAATTTAAAAACGAAAATTATTTTATTATGTGAGCTAACGTTTTTCTTTTTATTTTTTATTTAAAGTAGGATATTTCAGTATACTAAAATTGAAAAAATAAACTCTGCAGAGACTTAAGTTTTTTTTTTTTTGTTTGTTTATTTTTATGAACATACATATAACAAAAATCCCTTTTTTCTCCAAACATTTGGACCTGCAAGTTTAGCCTTACTTTCCCACAGTTGGAAATCACTACAAATACATTGTCTCATATCTGTTTTTACATTTTTAATCAATTTCAAGTTGCATTACACAGTACAATATTTTTCAGCTGATTGATTCTGGACTCAATTCTGATAAGGCTCTTTTATTTAACATAACTCGAGAACCACTAGTCGGATTTTGCTGAAACAAATTTAGAAAAATCAACAATTACAATTACTTTCATCTGTTTATATAGCGTTTTGCTACATAAGTTATAGTTTCGGAGTTATAAATAAATGTATGAAGAAAAAAAAAATAAAAAAAAAAATAATATTTTTTGCCTAAAAAAATTAATTTTTTTTTTTTTTAATTCATAAAAAATCCTAAATGGTAAAACGTGTCAAGTCCTATTACTTTCACGTAAAGTCGCATAACCTATGAACAAAATGAGACATAAATCATGAAAATCGATGAACGCGTTTCGCTTTTCGCTTTTATTCACAATTAAGTGAAGGTATGAATTTCAAAAATTTGCTCGAGATATGCACAAAATTTTTAAAAAAAAACATTTATGACTTTTTTTATGATTCTCAGATTTAGAAGAAAAAAAAGTAATAAGCAAAAGGTTTGTGATGAAATTAAAAATAGATTTAAAATAAATAATAAATTAAAAATTAAAAAAATCATTTAAATTTTTTTGTTAGTTAGGGCTTTTTACATTGTAGTTAACGATATACATTTCTCTAACTTTCTTTATTTTGATCACACAGAAAAAAATCATTGTAAAATCAACTAAAACCAGGTTGATTCAACATTTTTTAACAATGATTTTGCTTCATACCCGTTTCATGTTAATTCAACATGATTTTACAATAAAACAAAAATTAAATTATTTCACTTAAAAACAACAAGAAATCATGTTGAATTTACATTGCAATTCCGGTTGAATCAAAGGGATTATCATTTTGAAATTACATTGAGATCCATATATAATCAACATTCTGAAAGCTTAAAACAACATGAATTCCATGTTAAATCGACACGATTTTAATGTTAAATTAACTAGGAAATAATTTTAGATTTATTATGATGGTCCTTTTGAAATAACACGTAAAAATGTTAAAATAACATGTAAACATGTTAAAATAACATGAAATTTTATGTTGATAAAAATTAGTTCCTATATTGAAATAACATTTTAACAATGTTGCTTAAATAAAAAAAACTTTTTTTTTTATATTTTTATTTGTTTATAAACACATTTAGAACATAAAGGGTGTCCCAAGAAGAACGCAATTTTTAAATCTGGCAACATTCGTAGTGTCATTGTTTGACATTTGAACAATTGTTATTGTTTGCTAGTAGAAGGTACGTGGTTAGTAAAAATGGAGCGCTACACGAATGAACAACGCATTCCTATTGTGAAATTGTTTTAAAAACATGAAAATGCTGATTTTACCGATAAAATCATCTTCAGTGACGAGGCCCATTTTCATCTTGATGGCTTCGTCAATAGGCAGAATTGTCGCATTTGGGGTGAGGAAAATCCTCGAGTGATTCACGAGAAGCAAATGCATCCTCAACGTGTCACTGTGTGGTGTGGTTTTTGAGCTGGAGGAATCATTGGACCTTTTTTTATGAAAATGAGGTAGGTCAAGCGCAAACAGTCAATGGTGTTCGGTATCGTGAAATGATAACCAGTTTTTTCTTGCCTAGAATTGAAGAAATGAATGTGGAGGGCATGTGGTTCCAACAAGACGGCGCCACATGTCATACAGCCAGAGAAACAATTCAATTGCTGCATCAGTCATTTCCCGGTCGTGTTATTTCGCGTTTTGGAGATCAGAATTGGCCGCCTAGATCGTGCGATTTAACACCATTAGTTTTTTTTCTTTGGGGTTTTTTGAAGTCGATGGTTTACGCGAATAAGCCGACGACGACTCAAGCCTTAAAAGAGGAAATTGGACGCTGCATTAATGAAATACCGCAGCATTCATGCAAAACGGTCATTGAAAATTTCATTAAAAGATCGCGTGCATGCCAGCAAAGCCGCGGCGGCCATCTGCACGATATATTGTTCCATACATAACCTCATTCTGTCTACTTTACGATATAATAAAGTGTCACGATTTTTTTTTTAAATATCTGTGTTTCATTTTCATTATCTGTGTTTTATTTAAAATTTAAAAATTGCGCTCTTCTTGGGACACCCTTTATATGTACACTTAACACACATAGTACATATTATATAACATAAATTGAATTCATTTTACAAAAATTGATTTCTTAAATATATTTTACCATTATTAATTGGGAAAAGATTTAAAGGTGGGCTTGTAAATTCATGAAGTTCTTTTAATATTATTGTATCCTTTAATTTGCCTACTACATATGATTGAAAATGATCGTCAAAGTTATGAGTTTCAACTTCATAACAAAGAACATACATTTTAGTGTAAACTTTCACAATATATATATATTAATCTATTAAAATATAGAAAATATGTTAAAAATAATTACTTTCCTTAATTTAGAACAGCTTACTAATTCAAAAGATCTGCCATTTGAAAAAAGTGGACAATTGCTGAGGAATTCATAATTACTTTTAGAAGTCTTCAATTCCTTTTGTCTTAATAAAAAAGTCCTTTGCCATTTATCTTTAACTTTGTCCCAGTTAGAAAACTCCCTTGAAAGAGAAGCTTTTAAGGCTAGTACAACTGATTCATCGAGTTCAGAACAAGTGTTTTGGGGAATCGAATCTAAAGCTTCAAAGTTGTCTTTAAATTTAACTGTCGAACGTACACGCTTTGCTCTTTGGTTAACGTATTTGTCCCAAAGTTTACCACCAGGATTTGATTTTCTACTTCGTCGTATAAAGTAGTATTCCTGAAAAATAAAAATATTTGAATTAGTTTCTGTATTAGATGAGACAAAAAGAAACACGTACTCTTATTTCAGAAGAAAAGTTTTCTATTATTTCGTCTACTATTGTTGGCAAGTCTTTTGGCGATAGTTTTACATCGTGATAGAAAACATCTTCTAAAATTATATTGATTAAATCTCCGCGAAACGAATCGGTTAAACGACAATTTTTTTCATAAAAATTTGTAATGGATTTTCCTTTCAGGCTTTCTTCTAAAACTATTTTAAGTCTCTAAGCGCAAGAATAAATAACAATTAATAGTTACAAAAAGCAAAAGCAATATTTCAAAGTTTACCTTAGATAGCCTTGAACCCTCAACTGGTGTTGAAACGGATGAAGTCGGTGTTGATAATGTGCCAATATTTGACTGATTTTGTAGCCAAGAGACTACTTTATTGGCAATCATTTCAGACAAGGTATCGTCGTCAATATCATACTAAAACAAAGAGATAGAAAAATTTGGTAAGAATCGAATAAATATATCATTAAAAATTTGTTGCCTTTACCTTAATTTTTCTCCAACTAAATAATTTTTCGCGAAAACAAGCAAGGTATAGCTTCCTTTATGTCCTCCTTTGATAAGTACTTCAAGCTTTCAAATGTGATTTCAGCTCCTAAATGATTTATTTTTTGTTAGAAAATTAGAAAAAACGCGTTTAAAACTGCCTTGCCGAATTTTCAAATCCCTCCACAATACTAATGTGACAAAAAACTTAAAACAAAAAACAGTTTTGTAAATAGTTTATATACTTACTTGTCAAATAAGGCGTTACTTCAGTTAAGTTAAAAGTTTTCAACAACTCGTCTAATTGGGAACTTTGGATTGTGTTTTGAACAACTGGAATGTTTAATATAATATTTCCTTCTTCGTCACTCACGAAATTAATATTTTCTTCTATGGAAACAAAATTTTGCACAACGCTTGATAAATCCATATTATTATTGTTGGTCGCAGACATAATTATATTAACAAAAATTTAATTCACTTACTGAAACACTGCACTTTATCAAAAAAACACGCACGATACGTATGAAAGCTGTACTACAGAAACATTTTTTGCTTATTTTACTATTCTAAAGTAGCGGTACTTTTTGGGTTTTTTTTAAATTCAACATGAATTCATTTAAAAACAACATTTTTTCATGTTCTTTTTACATGCGGCAAGTTTATTTCAATCTCATTTCAGTTGATATTAACATTTAACAAGGTTGATTTGACACGATTATCATGTTGATTTTATATGAGCAAAAGTTATTTAATATTTTAAATGGACGAATGTTGTTTCAACACGTTGCAATGTTAATTTAAATGTTTTTGTAATGTTAATTTTACAATGATCAATATTGTTTTTACTAGGTGAAGTGTTAATTTTACATGAAAACATGTAATTTTTACTATAAAAATACAATTTTATAAATTCTACATTGATCAGTGTTATTTTTACTCTGAAGAAGGTTAAATTTAATGTAAACACTTTTATTTTAACTTGATAAGTGTTAAATCAACTATTGTGAAGGTTAAATTAAAATTTTTAACTATTAATTCAATATGGAACAATGTTAAAATTACATGAAAAGAGTATTTTTCCAGAAATTTAAAAAGATTTAAAATCAACATTTTTTCTTGTTGATTTTACATTGGGTTTTTTTCTGTGTGATTACTTTTGTGTATTACTATATAAAAAAACTAAATCTGTGATGAAATCACTAAATTTTTTGACAAATATATTTTTTTTCTCACCTCCATACAAATATCCCCAGTGTGCGCCGTCAATTTAAACCAAGTGACATAGAACATTTTATTTTTTATAAAATCAACTTCTCGGACCTTATTTATAAATTTTTTTTTTTGCATTTAAAAATGTGTTCTTAGTAGGAGTTCATAAAATTTATAACCCATATTACACCAAAAGTTTTAAACAAATAAAGTATAGAAATGCAACAAAAACTTATGAAATTTATGTTTTTCATTTAGTTTTTTCTATTTTACACACTTTTTGACAAACATTTTTGTTAAATCAGTTTTAAAAACTTGTTATAATTTTCGTCCTTAATATTTAAGTAAATTTTGAGCAATTTTTACTATTTTGCAATTTTTTTTTTTTTTTTTTTTTTTTTTGAATAGTAAGTAGTATTTTATTAATACTTTTGAAAATTACATATCATTTAATAACTTTACAAAAATTTAGCTCGGATATACATTCAAATTTTTAATAAAAGATGATAATTTTTTTCTAAATATATTGTTATTAGTCTCGTTTTTCACATCAATTGGCATCTTGTTGTAAATGCTTAGTCCTTTATAAAACAGCGATCGTTGCATCGCGCTTGTGTCTGCTCGTTGAATCCTGAAATCTAAAGCATTCCTCAGGTTGTATGGTTGAACCTCGCCAACAAATCTTATTTGTTCGATCAAATATTCCGGTGCATCTCCAATTTTTATTTTTTGAATAAAATTTATTGTATTTAGTTCTAGTCTTTTGTGTATTTTAAGCCATTTTAAATCACTTAGCATAAATCTTACTGAAGCAAATCTTGTTAGTTTTAATATTGCACGCATTTTGTAAATTCTGTAGTCTGTTTATTTGTGTATCTGTACAGCATGTGTATAAAACCGTTGATCCATACTCGAAATGTGGTTTAATAATTGTATTATATATGTTTATTGCCGTTATTTTAGATAAACTGTTTCTAATTCGTTTGAAAAACCCGATTTTTTTCCCGATTTTTTTACATATGTATTCAATGTGTTCTTTAAATTTTAAGTCATTGTCAATTATAAAACCCAGATATTTAATAGAGTTAACTTTTTCTATTGTTATATTATTTATTTTAAATGTTATATTTGCATTCATAATTCTGGTAATTTTAATAGCGGAACACTATTTTTGTAACAGAAGACCACTATTTTGCAAACAATATCAGCCCGATTATAAATATTCCCTCGGATTTTTTCTCTGCTGATTTTATATTTTGGAGAAAAAACTCCTCCTATTCAAAACAGGCGGGGAAAAGAATAATAAGGGAGAGAGAATTGAATAATGTTAATTGAATAATATTAATTGAATAATTGAATAATTCATAAAAATGCTATCACAATTCTACCTATTATTGACATTCATAATACCTCCTTTTTCCGGGGGAAGAGTTTCCCATTTTCGAAATTCGTTTAGAATAAGGGAAAAGTGAAAAATCCCCGGAAAGATTTTTATAAGGAATAGGGGAACAAGGAATAGGGAAAAAATTCTCACGGAATTGTTATTGAGAATTGGGCTGTATATGTTTTTGAAAATAAAAATTCCATTCTATGAAAAATATTTTGTCAAGCTATTGAAATTCAAGCAATCGTCCCTATTATCTTTTTTCCAACACTGTAGGTCTACTAAAGTCGAGCTTTTTGGCCGTTTCAAAGTCAGTTTTTTTTGCCGTCGAGTAGCGTAATTATTAGAAAATTTCATTCTACTTTTATCGAATAAAAATGTCATAACTGAACTACTGTTTGGAATATTGACATTGCATTTTAAGCAGGATGTGGTGAATACACGTTTTTTTTTATTAAAAAAAAATATTTAAAAAAAAATAATATTTTTAAAATACCGAAAAAAATTCTGTTCAAAAACTGTAGTTTTTGCCACATTTTACAGTTTTTTAAAAAATATTGTAGTAAAAAGTTATCAGTTATTTTTACGACATTGTTAGTTATTTTTACTGCATTTAGTAGTTGTTTTTCTACTGTTAAAAAGAACAAAATTTTTAGTTATTTTACCGGTAATTACCTTTGTTGCCTTTTTAACTGCCGTTGTTTTAACTGCCTTTTTCAAAAGATTCTACTGACAAATTTTTTGAGTGCATCATCATATTTTTTGTAGTATTTTGTTTTAGTTCTCCATTTCTTATGTGTTTTGTTGTCATTATTGTTTTTGTTTATTTTGTTTTGTTTTGTTTTGTCTTGTTTTTTTTTTTTTGTTTACTTTTTCACACAAATTCTTTCCGTTCCATTCATTACTCATTTCTTCTGATGTCTTCCATCGGTTGTAAACACTAACCTTATTTTAACCTTGAAAAATAAAAAATTGCGCATTCAGAAAAAAAGTAAATAACTGGCGGAATACTCAACGAAAGCAATAACAAAACATACATATAACAACAAAAAAATAATGCATTTCTTTGTATGTTGCTTAACGATTATGTTTTGTTGTTTTTATCCAGTTTTTTTTTTTAAGTATTTCCTGCTGCCTGGTGTACGTTTTTTTTTGCATTTTTGAAATTCATAATATACTGTACTTGTACTACATGCTTTTTTCACGTTTCATCAAAGAGCATATACAAATAGAGAGATTACACTTCCCACGCCTCTCAGCAACAAAATACCGAACTCGGGCAAGCAAAGGAAAACATTTTTTTTAAACTAACAAATTATTGCAACATGTTGATAAAAAATTGTTGCTAAAACACTTACTCTTCGTTTGCTTATATTTTGTTATTTTCTATTAAAATTTAATGTATTTTAATTGTCTCTTGTCTATTTTATCGTTAAAATTTTAAATAAATAAACGATTTATTAAATTATTATTTAAAAACATGATACAAATTAATTTAAACTTTTAAATTACTGCAACATGTTTTCATTAGCTTGGTACGAGTTTTCGAACAAATAAAAAGAGGGCAGATTGAGAGAGACTGAGCTGGATAGAAACCCACTGGTTTCATTTTATTTTTATCAATTCGGCAGGGGAGATTTTAATGATGCTGTTATATACCCTACACCAAAGTCGGACAATGTTTATACATAGCAGCACGTTCTGCTCAGAATAATTTTCAAATACATCCATTCATAAAAACACGAAATTATTGTCAAAATATCAACACCTTTCGTAATATGAACAAATAGTTGTTTATTTTACGAAATTCTACTTTATTTTCAAATTTTTTCATATTTTTATGCATTGAATATTATCAGTGTATCGGTATTTGGATTACCAAATTCTGGATATATACAAACTTTAAGAGGAATTTGCTAATAAAATTTGGTTGCAGCAACCGAATTATTTGGTTGTCGCAATTAAATGTATTCCCGCTCTAATAATAAAAAAATAGTAAACACTTCTGCTAAAACTACCAAAAATTAGTTAAAAATTACGTTTCAGAAAAAACTGCTAAAATTAGCAAATTGTTTTGTTAAGTATTAGTAAGACAAAAAAAGCAAAAACAAATCTGTTGAATCGACAAAAATTAAGTTATATTTTAGCTAAAGTTTAATTGGTTGATGAAAGTAACAAATTAATCTGCTGAAATATTAGTAAACAAAAGAAAACACAAAAAATGGGAAATTATGATATTTTTTTAATGCGAATAAAAATCTGAACTTCTGAAATCAGCAATCTAGAATTTGTTAGCAAAAATTTCTGTTGATTTTAGCAAAATATACTGTTATTTGCATTCTACTAAATAGCCAAAATTTTGTTGATATTACAATTTTTATTTGCTGTTTTCAGTCTACAAATATTATAAGTTTTTGATAGTTTTAGCAAAGTAAGTTGCTATTTTCGATTAACTAAAATTCAACTTAAATATAACTAAAATTTTATAAAGTATTTAGCAAAAAAAAAAATCGGCTAATTTGTGCAGTTTTTTCTGAAACGTCATTTTAAACTTATTTTAAGTAGCTTTTTCTGCTATTTTTACAGGTTTATTTCTATGAGTGAAAGTCAATTGAAATATAATGTTCCAAACAAAATTCTGTTGTTTTAACCTCAAAAAAAAATATTTGCCATGCGATCTACAAATGCATTTAATTTGAATAATTTGAATAACTTTAATTTGATTTAAATTTAAAACCGCCACAATTTCGGCTCCGTTAAATATAGAAGATTAACGCGGTTGTGCTTAGCGTGCTAAACTATTACAATATTTTATACAATAGGCTATAATTAGGGCTCGGACCTTCATGTAAATAAAGGGAGATTTTTTAAGAGTTTTCGGATTTGATTTAGAAAAAAAAAACATAAAATTTAGAAAAATGTATGAAATCTTTATTTGAGTCGATTGAACGATCTATATTATTCAATGTTTAAAGATGATTTAATGTAAATGTTGCCCGCGGCTACGTCTCAAATGGTTCATACGATGGGTCCAAATTTGGCATACTCTCTCCAACATATCGGCCGGTATCTCACGAATAAATTCTTCAATATTGGCTTAAAGTGCGTCAACCGTTTCGGGCTTGTCCCTATAGACAAGAGCCTTAACATAGCCCCACAAAAAATAGTCTAATGCGTTAAATCGCACGATCTAGTCGGTCAATTGACCGGCCCAAACGTGAAACAAACTGGTCACCGAACTCGCCTCTCAATTGGGCCATTGTTTAGCGTGCTGTGTGGCATCTGGCACCGTCTTCTTGAAACCACATGTCACCCAAGTCCAGCTCTTCCATTTTGGACAAAAAAAAAACTTTGTAATCATCGCACGGTAGCGCTCGCCATTCACAGTAACGTTCCTGCCTTCATCGTCTTTGGCAGTTCTTGCAATGCTTCTGGCAGCTCTTCACACCAAATACGACAATTTTGCTTGTTCACGTATCTATTCAAACGGAAATGAGCTTCGTCACTGAACACAATTTTCCGATAAAAAAAGTGGATCTTTATCCAACATCGCTAGCGCCCATTCAACAAAAGTTAGCCGTTGTGGTTGGTCGTGTGGCTTCAATTCTTGCACCAGCTGTATTTTAAAAAGTTTTACACCCAAATCCTTCCGCAAAATTTTCCACGTAGTGGAGTAACAGAGGCCCAATTGCTGCGAACGGCGCCGAATCGATAATTCACGGTCATCAACAACACTGGCGGATACAGCTGCGCTATTTTCCTCTGTCAGCACTCTACGTATGCGTGTTGGTGATTTAATGTAAAATAATGTAAATTTTGTTCGAAATTTAGTCACAAGATTCCGAATAGCCGCATCAGAAGGTCGCCCAAACTGGCCATAAATTGGAAGAAGTGCAGGATGCACTTTCTTAACCGAGCATGAGTTTTGATAATAAAATTGAATAATCTGCAAGCGTTGTTCGTTTGTAAGTCGATTCATAGCTAAATTATAGACCAAACTGAACATGTTTAACAGTAACATGTTACACGAAAACAGCTGAGCTTCCAAAAATAAAGAATTAACATTTTTGTTTAGTTGTGCAGGACTTATTCAGAAAATATATTTATATAAATTATCTTTCAAATTTAATTAAAATCGCTTGAAATATGGAAAATAATTAATTTAAAGTGCCCCTCTTTTCACGTTTTTTTTTTTTGTTTTGTTATTTTTCTTTGAAACTCTCCAAATAGTTTTTTAGAAGACAGATTTGAAAATCAATATGTACACATCAAAATACACCGATCACAAACTTCGATGTTATGCGGTCATTTTATATGTTCAAAAACCTTTTAGGAACAAATAAATTTCATTTTACGTTTGAAAATTTATAAAAACTTATTTATTTATATAAAAAAGATTTTATTTAAATGTATTTAATCTTTAAATATTTTGTATTTTATGAAAACAATGAGACTGAATTTTTCATGATACAATTGTATCAAACTACATAGACAGTGAACTGGCGAAAACGTGAACTAATCTTTACCAAGGGAGTTCACATTTCCAAATTTCTTCACGTTTTCGGTTGCGAAAATTTTTAAATAAAAAAATAAAAAATCACAATTTAACCTGAGAAATAAACTTTAACAATCATACCAATAAACAGTACTTTTCAAATATACATTTCGTCAACTTTGTATACAAATTAAGTTTTTTATCATTATTTTTTCTAAACTTTTATTTAAACCTTTTTAAAAAATATATAAAAAAATGTGATAAAGCCGATTAACTTTGTATTTTTGTTTAACTACGCAGAAAAAACTAAAAACGGGTTTCAATTAAAAATTTTATTGAATCAATTAATATTTTAATTGATTTTGCACCTACCACTGAAATGATAGTATTAACTAAAAAAATTTGCAGACAATTTATTAAAACTCTTTAAATTAAAATAATAATAATATCAATTAAAAGAGTTATTGTTTTTCTTTACAACCTCAATTAAAAAGTTACGTTAAATTGATTAAAACTTTAATTGAAACTTGAGAAGAAAACAATGGTAGTTTTAATTGAAAACTCGTATTTTTTTATTTTTGTTATATGCCCCCCATTAAATAAAAAAAGAAATGCCGGTTTGTAAATTAAATTGACATTTTATTTATAATAAAATTAAAGCTTTTTAATATAAAAATGTATTATAAGAAAACAAATAAAAGTAAAGACAAAATTTTTGTTTTGCTTGTCTTGTCTTGAACTTTTTCTTGTAATTGAATTGCTTTCTTAAAAAAATCACACACAACTTTAAAATGATAGTTTAATGGCACTTATACTTATTGAAAATTTAATTATTTACAAAAATAATAGTTTAATTGTCCTTTTTCGATAAGGTTTATTTAAATCCACATGTGCACTTTTATTACCACAGATAAAACACGAAACTAAATTAAGTTTTCGTGCGTACACGAATATCTCAACAAAAAGAGTGTTGCAAACTCTAGTAAAATAATTACGATTTTGCGTGTATTTGAAATCGGTAAACTATTTAACTTATTAAAAGTTAATCATTTGCGATTTTTTTGTCTTTTTATTTACAAATTAAATAATATGTTGATATAATTAAACCTTTGTTTGATTATTTAATCGAAATAAAATAAAAAAAAAAAATAGTTTGCCAAATTTTTAAAAATTTTGTTTACACGTTGTCAACACTGTATGGATATATTAGAAAATTCAATAAATTTTTTAATTGAATCAATTAAAAAAAATTGTTTAAATTGCCATTGATATTCAAACAATCGATTAATTAGATATTTTTGGCCCATAATTTTTTCTGTGTATGCTCATTAGATATTGGTCATTGAAAAAATAAATCATTTTGTGCATAAACTAATCATCAGGGCAAAGTAGTCGCTTCATTTGTGAACAAAGTCCAATTTTTTTAATGAGCTTTTATCTCCGAAAAAGAGGCGTTTGGCGTATCTCCTAAAAAAATTAAAAATAATAATTAATTTTCATGATATTATTCATTAAATCAATGAATTAATTTTAATGAAATCGATTCATTAATACTATAAAGTCGTTATTCAACAAAATTTTTAATTAAACTTTTTTTTTTTTTTTGGTTTTTATTAATTAATAATCATATAATTACAAATTATATGCTATTACCCTAACCGAGCACTAGCTACTATGGCCTTCGGCGCTTTGTAGCGAAAACAGACCAGTGCCTCTGGTGGGAATCGAAAAAAAAAAGCCAGCACGCTACCAAATAGCCTACCGCACGTTAATTAAATTTTTTTTAAATGTTATCTTTAACAAAAAACGAAAAAATACTCTTTAATTTTGTTCACGTTTTAGAGCTTTCAGACTTTGTTCACGTTTTAGAGTAGTCTGTATAAAAATAAAGTTGTTCACGTTTCCGAGTAGTTCACACTTCCGGGTTTTCACGTTATCGAGAGTGCAGTGTATTGTTAATTTCAAATAATTATTTCATAAAAGTAGTTAAAATTCTATATACATGAAGTTGTAATGATATTCTTTATTGAATCTACAAGAAAAAATTCTATGAAATTGTTTTATTAATATCATGAAGGATAATTGTATCAGTGCATATTAAAATTTCATCTATATCGGTAAGTGCCCCAGACAAAGTTTTTCCTTGTTTGTACATTTTCAGAGTCAGATTGAAATTCCAGTTCATGCTACTAAATTTATTTAGTATTCTCTAAAATCATAACTAAAATCTTTTTTAAACCAGTGGTTTAACTCCAGAATTTGTAGGTATCTCGAACCTCAAAGACTGACCTTGACCTACTGTAGGTCTTCCTTTGAAACGATGTTGTGTTTGAAATATGACGTAATGTATTTAAGGGAGTGTTCATTTTCTACATTTAAAAATACATACAACATTTTATATTACATATTAACACATTTCCGTCAGATGGAGAGTCAAGTACCCATAAATAAAGTAATCATAGCTTGAAAGAATTAATTTGTTTAGGAATGAATTCCTTTAAAAATTAGCCAATTTTAGCTTAAAAAAGTATTATTTTTGGATTGAATTCATTCAAAATTAAATTCAATATTTAAATTTAGAGGTGAAGTTCAATAATGATTGAAAACATATAACATCAATCACTTGATTTCCTCCACCCTTTACGATTTCAAACAAAATTGGTATACAAGTTTGTAAGTCATATAACTATAACATCGCCCCAGTTTAGGATAGCTAGTCCCAGCGTATCTTGAAATATAGCTTTTTAAAATATGAAAAATAATCGAAAATTTTACAAAAGCAGTCGTACATAAAAGTCCACATCTTTTTACACGAAAAAACTAAAAGCGAGTTTCAAATAAAATATTTGTTGATTCAATTAAAAGTTTAATCCTATTAAGGAAATAGTAATATTAATTAAAATAATTTGTAACTATTTAATTGATTTTATTTTCAATTAAGGTTTTAATCATAGGTATTAAAAATTTAATTGATTGTTGTTAATTTCAAACAAATTTAAAGTATTTACTCTTAATAATTCAATTAAAAATCAATAAAAATTAGGAACAAATCACTAAAATTAAAAAAAAAAAACTCTAAAATTGCAAAAAAAAATGGACAAAATTTTAAAAAATCAACAAAATTAAAAAAAAAACCGTAGAATTTAAAAAAAAAACTTTAGAATTTAAAGAAATCACCAACATTTTAAAAAATCAATGAAAATGAAATCTCTAAAAATAAAAACGTCTATATCTCGAAAACATTTTTAATATTTGTATTTTTTTTTCTTTAAATTTTAGCGATTTCTTAATTTTGGTGTTTATTTTTTAAATGTTGGTGATTTTTTATTAATTTTTTTTTCGACTTATTTCAATTTGGCTAATTTTTTTTTTTAATTTTGGTGTTATTTTTTAATTTAAAAGTTTTTTTTATATTTAATTTTAGTGATTTTTTTTTTTAAATTTAGCTATTAATTAAATTTTGATGTTTTTTAATTTTGGCGATTTTTTTAAATATCAGCGAAGTTTTTAATTTAAAATTTTATTTTTTATTTTGGCGATTTATTTTTTTTTTCAGTTTGGTTGATTTTTCCAAATTTTGCAGTTTTATCTAAAATTGCAAAATAAAAATAGCCAATAAATTGTGAAAAAGTCAAAAAAACACTAGAATTAAAAAAAATCACTAAAATTGGAAAAAATAGTCAAAATTAAATTAAAATTTAAATTAAATTTAATTTAAAAAAATCACTAAAAATTTAAAAAAAAAACACAAAATGTAAAAAAACATCGTCAAAATTTAAAAATCTCCAAAATTGGAAAAATTAAAAAAAAAACACCAAATTTGGGAAATAAATGTGAGAATTTAAAAAATCTTTAAAATTTGAAAAAAACGTTAATATTTCAAAAATTACAACAAATTTTAAAAATCAACAAAATGGAAAACGGCAATATCGAAAAAATATTGCAAGAATTTAGAAAAAAATCACCATAATTTAAAAGACAACGCTAACATATATATATTTTTTTAATTTCTGATGATTTTTTTAAATTTTAAAGACTTATTTTCAACTCTGTAAATTTCTTTTCATATCTGGCCGTTTTTTTTGATTTTCTTTCAATTTGAACAATTTTTATTTTAAATTTTAGGAATGTTTTTTTTTTCAATTTTTTTCAATTTTATTGATTTTTTTTTTTTTAATTTTGTCGTTTTTTCATTTTGTTGTCATTAGTTTTTTTTATAAAAACTAGAATTTTTGAGTGCACCAAATTCATTTTCAATTAAATTTTTAAGAGTTATTATTAGACTTTTAATTGAAAGTGAGTTTGAAATTTTATTGACAATAATTGTTTCTGTGTACGTATCTCCCAAATTTTCTATAAATATTGACCTTGTGAATTTTCAAAAAATTCGGACAAAGGAATTTGGGAATCAGCGGTTAATAATGGATTAAAAGCTAAGGGATTACATAAAGGGTCCGCCATTTAACTTTTTTTTTTAACTAGTGCTTATTTCGTGAATGGTAACACTTAGCTCATGTCTGATTTGACAGATAATTAGTTTTATCCTTCCGCTTAACGAATATGGTCCATATGTTCGTTATCTTGTGAAAAAAGTGAAAGAAACTGGCATCGTCATCGATAAACAGTGCGTACACCCGAGAATATTGCTGCTGTGGCAGAAAGTGTGCGTGAAGCGCCATCAACATCAATTCACCGTCGTTCTCAACAATTGAACATTTCAGAGATATCATTGAGACGAATTTTGCATAAAGACCTTGGTATGACGCCATACAAAGTCCAATTGGTTCAGGAGTTCAAAAAAAAAAAAGTTATTTGGCGGACCCTTTAGAAAAGCACCAACTTAAATAAATATATTACTCATAGTTTTTGTTAAAGAAAAACATATGCTTAGAAAATTATCTGCATAATAATAATGAATTTTTGCATAAAATCAGTGAAGTTACTCTGGAGTTCGTCCATTGAAACTTTGCATTACATTAAAAAGTTTTAATGAAATTGTATGAAAAATATCATTTTATTGATTAAAAATTGCATGCACTTAATGAACAAGTGTTAAGCTGTTCATTAAGAATTACCTAGACGAGTTTTAATAAAATTTTTTCACTAAACTAATGAAATTTTCAAACATTTTTACTTTTAAATTTTAAAAAATTAAAACCAAATGTTTATTTTTCGATCTTTTATCATAAATTATGATGTGAGAAAGATTATTCAAGTTCAAGATCATTTGTTTTTTTTTTTTTTTTGTTAAACAAAAAAACCGTGCAAGGGTTATTTATTAATTAAAAATGTCTTCAGCCGCCAATTTAATGCAGACTTCATCTACTGACAGGTCCTTACATGTTCCATTTCTAGTCACCGAAAATGTTCAGAGGACCAATGTAGAAGATTTACCCAAATTATAATTTTTTAAAGAAAAATGTCAACGCTTTACATGCAATGTTTCATTTACTTGATGAGAAGTAAAAAACAAAATTGGAAGAATTCAGACTAGAGATTCTAGCACTTACACTAACAATGTTTATCTCATTGATATCATGCAGATAATTTTCTCAGTGTGTAAAGAACCTTTCCTACACCACCAAATTTTCTTCTGACTACGTTTTAACTTAACTTGTTTTGAACAAAAAATCATGCTTTAAACATCCCAGTTAGAAACTGCCAGTTATATAACAAATCAAGCTCTCCACAGGTTAACCGAGAAGTTGTAAAAAAAAATATCTGCATAACACTCGTTTAAGACGCTTTACCAGTATTTCCAAAAAGCGTTTTGCCAGTATTTGTTTTACAATAAGTGTTTCCCATTGCTATACAAACAGAAATTGCCAACGGCTCAAAAGATTAACCACTGGTAGAATATTTATTTTATAAAAATTATTATGCTTTGTTTAGTCGGAAGGTTCCGAGCTCGATCCCGGTTTCAAGAATCAAAACTGCTGTAAGAATCGAAACTGCGCTTCTTCTTACATTACAAACGTAACAATACCAAGTCATGGCCGTTTAGCGATCACACCCATGTATGGCCTCGAATGTAATGCAGCTAAATTACAGTTTTCCTTCCTATTAGCTTTTCTGTTATTGTATATTATACTCAGAAGTGACCAACACTAACAAACACAAATATTCTATTTTTAGATTTTTGTTTATTTAAAATTTTTTTTTTTTAATTTTGAAAATCTATTTAAAAAAAGCGTTGGAAATTTTGCTTCCCCAGTGCTTCTTCGACACTTTTTGAACAGACGGACCTTTTGTCAGCACTTGGATCACTTGCTACAGTGCTCTGTCAGCGTTGGACCGTTTGTCTTTTTCTGACTGGGGGCTGCTTTCTCCATATATTTTCCAACACCAAAAACTACTTGTTTTGGCCAAAAACATCAACAAAAATACGCCCTTTTATTTTTATGTATGTATAATGGAATTTTTGCATGTTTGTTAGCAAAACTTTTATATACATTTACGAAGAAGAAGCACAAACCGTCAATAGAACATAAACAAACTATTCTAGCCGGTAAGCTTACGTAGTACACATAAATATAATGTTAAACCATTGTGGAGTACGTGCTCTGGGAAACGTAGTATTAGAATTTCTGTTGTACATACAAGAAAGCGCCAAACTAGAATATAAACATAATTATGTTAACACTCTCTCTCGCTTTACGAAAAATTCAACCCTCATAGAATGTTCTTAGAATATGTTAAAAAATATTATTTTTCCAACTCTCCGAAGACCCAGTTGTTTTTTACTTTTACAGAATTACATATAGATAAGATATCTCTTTCAATTGAAAGTGAAATTTATTTACATGATTGTAAAATTTAAATTGAATCGTATTAAAGGGTGACCACTTTTTTTTCTTGGCGTTGCTGTCAGTAGATTTTAAAGAAAATTAATTACGATTTCTTTGAAGAGTAACATTTTTTTGTATTCCAAGAAGCTGTCCCGAAAGTTTTTGGCTTAATTCAAACAGAATTTCAGTTAAACCGTTTTTTTGTTTGTTTTTAAAACAGTTTCAAGCTCTTTATTCTATTACAAAAGTTCTTTATTCTTTTACACTCGTTTTTTTTGCAAAACACGTGCTATAGAGAATTTTGTTGGATCAAAAATAATGCAAATTTTTAGAAAATCAATGAAACTTTTCTTTACAAAACAAACAAAAAATATCCTAAAATTCAGTCTTCATTATAAAACCAGATTTTGAATGTTCATTCTTTATTGAGTGAATGAAATTTTTAATAAATAAAATGATATTTTTCACAAAATTTTATGTAAACTTACATTATTTTAATGAAAAGTTGAAATGAACGAGTTCTAGTACAACTTTTTTGCTTTTGGGCAAAAAATTCATTTGTATCATGCAAATAAATATTTTTCATAAAATTTTATGTAAACTTACATTATTTTAATGAACAGTTTAAATGAACGAGTTCTAGTAAAACTTTTTGCTTTTGTGCAAAAATTCATTCATATCATGCAAATAAATATTTTTCATAAAATTTTATGTAAACTTACATTATTTTAAGAAAAGTTTAAATGAACGAGTTCTAGTACAACTTTTTTGCTTTTGTGCAAAAATTCATTCATATCATGCAAATAAATAACCTTAATGTTATCTCCAATGGTTTACATAACTTACATTCAGTGTTGCCAGGTTTGCTGAGCACAAAATCGTCAAATTTTCTAGAAAATGCCGTTATCATATTTAAAAAAAAAAAATCGTCAAAAAAAATCTTCAATATGACAAAAAAAAAAATAGTCAGAATGAAAATAAATCTGTTATTTCAACCAAACTTTGCTTCATTAAGAAATTTCTGTATTTTTTTTTTCCTTAAAGCGCTCTCTGGAGGAAATATTAGCAACCAAAGTTAAAACTGGGACAACAAATAAATCCTAGACGGTTTAAAATATTTTAAAAATTTAAATTTTGTATAATTTTGTGGACAAATCTTTATTCAAAAATGTATTAAAAATTATTATTTTTAAGTTAACCGATTTTTAGAATTTTTCGGCAAAAGATCGTGGTTTTTGACAATTTTTTTTTTTAATTGCCTTACAGCAACCCTGACGATATAATTTTAATATATTTAGTAGTATTTTAATGAAAAAAAACATCTATTATATAAGTTTTGAGTGAAAACGGAATAAGTTTTAGAATATTTAAGACTTTGTGTACTTGAAAAATTTATCGTGCGATCGGTCAGATAATTTCAAAAATTATATACAATCGATGAACTTATTTTCAGCAGAGAAATACAAATTCGTATTTTTCCATCAACATAACAATTAAAAATATAGAAGATTAATCTTTTTATATTTTTAAATAATTTTTAAAAAAAGTTCCATCAAAAAAGGTCAAAAATTGATTTTTCAAATAATTATTTGATAACTCTGGCTACAAATGTTGCACAAATTTTTAATCTACGATTATACTCAAAATGATAAATTATTTAAGGATTTTTAAACCACTTAATTATACCCTGTATAGCCGTTTAAAAGTACTGGGTCCAAAAAGGAACACTGGCAAAAATGAGTTAATAATGTAATTTGAATTTCAAGTGCTAACATGCTATCGTTGTAATACGACGCGATTTTTGACACTTTTCTATAGTTTAAATTTTGAAAATCATAATATTTTACTACGATAGAAATTTACGGCTGTTAATAACTTCTAGATAATTTTGTGAACTACATTTCAGAAGCTCAATTTTTAAATCTAAAATTCTTTTACGAAAATTTGAAAGTCTTTTAGAATGTTATTTTCTTTAGTTATTAAATTTGAACTTCCATTAGCGAATTAAGACTTATTATCAAATTTAAATCGCTTTGCATTTGATGACAATAGATTCTGAAATTTCTTTTTATTTCATGTTTTTCATTTTGGGTTCGGTTTTGATATTTCTAAATAAAAATTATTTTTATGATGCGAGCATAAAAATTGTTTATAATTGCATGTTTTTGGATTTTCAAATATAAATTTTGAATATCTGAAGCTTCACTTTGGAATGCTTATTTTATGTTATTATTAAGCACCGGATTTATTTTTGGATTTATTTATTTTTAAGTTGTTTTTATACGACCTTTCATTATTTTATAAAGAAGAATATTGGCGCCTATTTGTTTATTCGTTTCGCAAAAAATTCCATGCTTTTTTTATTAAGACAAATATTTTTATAAAATTTATAAAAATGTATGAAATATATTAGTCCGTTTTGTATTTAGTTTTACTTAATTTTAGTACTTGCATTGTTTCAAAAAAATAAAGTTTTGTAATTTTAACGAAATAATAAAAATCCTAAAATAGAGCCGGTGATTATTTAAGAATGACAAATAAATATGTTTCGCTGACTGGCATATTAAACTTTTGTTAAAAATCGTCATTTTGTAAGCAAAAATCGTCTAATTGTCATTTAGGTTTTTTGGGTACTGAAAATCGTCAAACCTGGCAACACTACTTACATTTCATTGTGTCTTATCAACTTTCAGTTTAATAATTAACATTTCATACATTTATTTATTGAGGAAATTTTATTGAGTGTTATTTATATTTTATTTAAATCACCTTTTAAGATGCCTTTTAGAAACTTATTAGAAATGCGTATACCTAATTTTCCAAACACGTTGTGCTTGCTATTAAGAATTTACTTTATATGGCAACCCTGTTTTTTTTTTTTTTGTTAACAAATATGCTTTGATAAACAAAAACATAACGATGGTCATAGAATGTGTACTCGTAACTAGCAAACTATTTTAAAACTCATTGTGCGCCCCGGTAGTCTAGTTGGTAGCGTGCTGGCTTATCCGTGCGGGGGTTCGATTCCCACCAGAGGCACTGGTCTGTTTTCGCTACAACGCGCCGAAGGCCATAGTAGCTAGTGCTCGGTTAGGGTAAAAGTATATAATTTGTAATTATATGATTATTAATTAATAACAAAAAAAAAAAAATTAAAACTTAAGTAAAACACCGCTACGAGGGAATGAACAAGTCACAGGACTAGTCAAGTGACTGGTTCATTGTGAAAATATCCGGTTCTAAGTTTAACACTTTGCGCAAAAGGAACCGACCACTTTAACTAAATTTTAATTATTTCGTTATAAAACTTAATATACAATACATTTTTGTCAAAAAAAAAATCTTGTACAGTGTTCTGATTCAGAGGGAGAAGGAATCAAAGTCGAAATGTAATAAAATTTTAAAAAATTTTTTTAATAATGAAAAAAAAATTGTTTAATCTCTAAAAAATATTAAGCCCCACAGCAAGGAATTAATAACAAATCTGAAATTAAGCTAAAGTCTATACTTTAAAAAATAAATTACGATTTAGGTTGAAAGACTCACAGGATGTTGGTAGGATATGTTTAACTCATTAATAGGAAGTTTAGACTGCGAAATTAACTTACTTGATTAAAGTTAATCCAAATTTTTAATCTTCCTTGTTTACTACGCACATTTTTTTGACAGTTAAAAGTTTACCTTGACAGCTAAAAGATTAATTAACTTTGTGGGCGTTGTGGTTAGCACGTTGGACTGTTACACATATGGTCCCGGGTTCGATTCCCGGTGACGACAACATTAATTTAGCAAAAATAATATGTATGAGTTTTTTCTATCAATTATGTGTATCGCAGCGCCCACCTTCGGCGTTCCCATAGCAATTAACTCCACCGAAGTAAAATAATAAATCAGGGCTATAAAACAAAAAGCTTCAATAAAATCGCCAGGTGGCGAGCAACAACTGTTCTAAGACTTATCACCTCTCGCAATTGTGCAGTTGTGTTCGAAGCCCTTCATCTTTCACCAACTTTCATCTCTTCACTATCCCATTTCCAAAAAAAGCAACACATTAATTAATAGAAAGAATTTCCTTAATGTTGCTTCTCTTAACAAAAAAAAAAAAAAAAAAAAAAAACACCATGTAGGGAAAATATATGATTGCACAAAACTATGTTTCCTACAGCCTTACATGGTAATTTTATTATCTATAATTTAAAAACAAAAATATTTTTAAAAATTGCATTTCATTTTGAAGATCATAATTTGAGATTATAATTAAAATATTATTATTATCAACAAAAATAGGTCGAAAACTAAAACTAACAATTTATAAATTTAAAGTAGCAAAAAAATATTCCTTTTTATCTATTTGCAGCCACAAGTTATATTTTTTTTTTCAGCACGTGAAAGTAGTGAAATCTCTTTATTTTCTAAACTCTTTGCTAATATGATCTAATATAATCTTTCCGCTAAATTTCATAAAAATATGTCCATACGTTTTCAAGTTAGGGCGATGTCCTTTACTGGTATCCTTTTAGAATCATGTGTGTCCTTGGACCAATATTAGAGCTTTTTTTAAAGTTTATGCTTCAATCTTACTTTGTGTTTAGTATTAACGGTTTCTACTTAACATAAATACTCGTATGTTTTCAAGATTTTCGAAAATTGTGTTCATATCAAAACTTCTATTTTTTTAAATTTTACAAAATTTTAACTTTAGCGCTTTCTCGCTTCCAAACCGTGCCATGTACATAAAAAATTACTTTAATAAATATTTTGTAAATTTGGTTTCATACCGAAATAGCTTAAATTCTTGTTATAAACCACTTATTTGGCGCACTTATGGCCAATTTAAAATACCCCGCCTGTAAGCGGTCCTTCCGGTTAGAGGGTTAATGAAAGTAACTAAAATGCAGTAGATTTTGTAAGTTGTGAAAATAACAACAGCTTGTAATATTGACATTTTTCCCCCACGCAAAACAACTACAATGGAAGTTGAAATAACTAAAGGGTGTTTTTATACCGGTAAAGAGCTTTAAGTTGGCAACACTTTTTTAACTGGAGGCCATTTTGTCAGCTGCCAAGTGATTCATGTTTAGTTTGGTTTGGAATTTCAACATGAATAGACTGACGCCTGAACAACGCTTCCAAATTGTGCAAATTTAGTTTCAAAATCATAGTTCTGTTCGAAATACGTATCGTGCACTACGTCCATTTTATGGTCAACATAATCGTCCATCAAAACAATTCGATTAACTAGGGAACCTTTTCGCACCACGTTCACTCTAAATGATAATTAGTGTCCGACCGAACAGTGCGGCCAGAAAATGCATTTGGTCTGTATTCGGTATTTTAAAGCAGTATGGACAAATTTGGCGGATGGAAAAATGTTTATTGGACTGATTCGATGCTATTTTGAGTGTCAAATTTGAAGAAAAGTCTGTAGTTAAGCAATGAATTCACTGTTCGGCCTCAGAAAGTTCGGACAAATCGAAAATAGTTCGGCGGCCGAACTTTTAACTTTATAGCTAAACTTCGGCTTTTTTCTTAAATTTTATACACAAAATCGAATTAAATCGGCTCAACAAACATGTTTCCAATACCAAAATTTGTCATCATTGCCTCTAGATATAAAAAAACCGACAAAATATAGTTTTTTGGCCGAACTGTTCGGTCGGACACTAATGGTAATATACATCCACAGTCGTACAGTGCGTACATAAGAAGTCATTGCTGCTGTAGAGCGTATGCGTAGAGGAAGACACCAATCAGTCTATCCGCCATCGTGCACAGTAATTGGATATGTGTCCATCCACTTTATGGAAGATTTTGCGGAAAGATCTTGGTTTGCGTGCTTACAAAATCCAACTCGTGCAACAATTGAAGCCACACGATCACCTAGCAAGGCGTAGATTCGGTCAATGGGCCCAAAACAAGATTGCCGTTGATCCCTAACAGCAGAGTTTAAATTATAGTAGTAGTAGTAGTAGTAATTATTTATTTTCAAAAACGTTATAATAAAAAATTTTTACAATAGAATAATTAATTATTAAAAATTTAAGAATATTACATACGGCTTTGACATAGTCGTTAGCCGGAAAAAATCGGTTTAATAACATATTTAAATTATACGAACAATATTTATATTAGTGATTATACTCATTAATTAAAAATTTTCGATATTGCAAAGCATTAACAATGTAGTTTACTAAAAAATCCCAACTAAAATACTCTCCATTTAAAATTTGAATAAGATCTACCTCAGATATTGATGTGTTTTTAAACAATTGCAACCTAAGACTGTTAAAAATAGGGCATCTGCAAATAAAATGCTGAATATCTTCATTTTCCTTCATAATGCAAAGTGAGCATAGTTTGGAGTTATTTCTTAAGAATCGTGTGGCATTTAGTTCAATGAGGTCACATCTGGCTTTGAAAATCCACATCACAGTAGTTTGACTGTAGTTATTCATGAAATAATATTGGCCTGTGGTAAAATTTAAATTCTTATAAAACGTAACAGTTTGTGAAGCTCTTTGTAAGCGTTCTTCACAATATTTTACTCTTAAAAAGTCCAGTACAAGGTTTTGTTTGTTATTACACTGCATTAATGTTATACCTGGTTGCCACTCTATGTAGTTGTGTAATTCATTAAAAGTTTTTGCCCAAAATATTTGTTTTTCCAAGATTTTTTTACTAAGTTTATTGGAAGTCTAGCATCAGAGTACTCAAACAACGTACGCCTTATGTAACTGAAGTTCAATTCTAATGTGTACAAGTGGCAATCTTCCAAACCAGATTCTAGCATTAGGGTATAATTAGGTGTTGAATTTGGTAATTTCAGTATTCGCTTGAGAAAATATCTCTGTAATTTATCGACCTCTTCAAAGTGCGAATGACCCCAGACTTGGGCTCCATACGATTGGATTGCCCTGTTTACTGCTTTAAATAAATTATATTTTGATTTTGTAGTTAGAAAATTTTTATTTAGAAATGAATTCCATGTGGAATTTATGCTGCTTTTTGCCAATTTACTTCTATTACAAACATGTTTAGTAAACACCATTTTTGGCGTTAAAATCATTCCCAGATAGTTATATTCATTAACTATATCAATTTCTTCTCCTTTAAAGAACCATTTTTCTCTATTAGCTATTCTTCGTCCATTTCTAAATATCATTATTTTTGATTTTGAAAGATTGACTTCTAAATTCCAACGTTCACAATATACTTCAAGATGTTGCATCATTTTTTGCAATATATGTATTTCTTCTGCCAATATCACAATATCGTCTGCATAAAGGAGAAGCCTAATATTTAGTTCATCTACAAAAATACCGGCTTTGAGTTGATCGTGCAGATCATTAACATAAAGGGAGAATAAAAGTGGAGAAAGCAAACAGCCCTGTTTTACACCAGATATTGTATCAAATGGTTCAGAAAGTTCGCTTCCATTCCAGACTGCAGATTTAGTGACCGAATAAATGTTTTCTAGAAAATAAACCATTCTCGTAGAGACTCCAAGAGAATGTAATTTAAATATAAGCGATTGACGACAAACTTTATCAAAAGCAGCCTTAAAATCTACGAAAAAGGCGTAGACTTTTTTCTTTTGATGTAACTTTAAATTCACAATTGCTGCTAGGTTATAAATGTTATCTACTGTTGAGTAACCTTTCCTAAACCCTGATTGATATTCGGTTATAATTTTGTTTTGTTCCGTCCAATTATAAAGTCGTTCACTTATGATTCCCATCATTATTTTTGCTATACAATCATGAAGGATATCCCTCTATAATTGTTTGTCATATTTGGGTTCCCTTTTTTTAAAATTGGGTATATTACACTCATTGTAAGTGTTTTATCCACTTCCATTTTGTGAAAAAGATTGTTATAACACTGAGCTAATTCTAACAATAATTCCGTTGGTGCGTTTTTAAAAAATTCGTAAGGTACTCTGTCTTCCCCTGGCGCTTTATTAATTTTCGCCTTGTTAATGACATGTAATATTTCCGTTGTTGTTATGTTTGAATCCAAAACGGTAAATTATAATACCAGAAGATTAACTTTCGAATAAAGTAAAGTTCATGTCAATTTTCAAAGTTCTGTACCTCTTTAAAAAAACACCCTTTACAACCGCTGTACTACACAAATTTCTGTCATGTTATTGTTATTGTAAAACTTCTCTGAGTGTGTCTTAAGTTATTGAAAATTTTTCAATTACGTATTCTCAATCTATGATCATCTTTCGCATTATATGTAAATCTGTTATTGTAGTTGTAATTTCTATAATGTTTATACATATTTGTGTAAATAATATAATAAATATTTCGGTAGCTCATAAAAATAAATATTTAAGTGGTTAATTTGTAATACGGGTGATTTATACATATGTAAGTATTAGGTTTACATATTTACTTTTAACCTAAGTATCATGTTCTAAAACAAGATTAGTGTATTGATAATTAACGAAAATTATTCAAAAAATTTCCACTTATTACACAGTGAAACAAAAAATGTCTACATCAATGACTTCTAGTGTCCGACCGAACAGTTCGGCCACAAAATTCATTTGGTTTGTATACGATATTTTAAAGCATTATGAACAAATTTGACGAATGTAGAAATGTTTATTGGGCTGATTAGATGCGATTTTGAGTGTCAAATTTAAAGAAAAGTCGGAACTTAAGCAATGAATTCACTGTTCGGCCTCCGAAAGTAGTTCGGCTGCCGATCTTTTAATTTTCTAGCTAAACTTCGGCTTTTTCGTTAAATTTTATACACAAAATCAAATCAAAAATCACAAAATTAAATCATCTCAACAAACATGTTTCCAATACGAAAATTTTGCCTCATTGCCTCTAGATACCAAAACAAAAAACGAACAAATATAGATTTGGCCGAACTGTTCGGTCGGACACTAATATTTTTAACTCGAAATAAAAGTTAACCATTTACAAAAATTCCTTAAAAGGTTTTTCAAAGTTATTTCAGACTATTAGTTTATGACCTCTTTAAATGTCTCTGCTGCAACGGCAACCCTAGCGCGACAACGTAAGTCATTTTGTAAATTTTTACCTAATTTGTTTAGTTAGTTTTTTCAAGACACGTATTTTTTTCTAAGTGGTCCAATCTCACGTTTAAGGGTTAAAATGTAGGGCTAAAGTTAATACATTTTTGTATGGAAACATGTCTGAAACTACAGATTTTTTCAAACGCAGCTTTGATGTACACTCGAGAAAACTAAAATGTATATATGATGTTTGTTAGGATGTAGTTTGTTAGGGTTGCCATTTACTTAAAATAAAAGTATAAAAGCTTTTCAGAAAAAGTCGCATAAAAGCCGAATGGGAAAAGCTCAGGCACCACCTTGATTAAAATTACTAGGGATTAATATACATATTTTTTGGCTTAATCCAACTATAATTCTTTAGCAAAACGCCTGTCTTAATATTACTTCAAACACATTTTTTGAATTACAAAAATACTTGAAAGTTATCGGACATGTGGTATACGAAATACTAGTTAATGCTTCTGCAAAAGCTCTTTCATGTGTCTAAAATTTCTCTAAAACAGTTCGAAATAAGCCGAAAAAACGAAAAATGTATTAACTTTGGCCAAAAGCTCTTTCATGTGTCTAAAATTTCTCTAAAACAGTTCGAAATAAGTCGAAAAAACGAAAAATGTATTAACTTTGGCCATTTCTTTTAACCACAAAACTTGAGATTGGGCCGCTAAAAAAAATACTTTTCCCTGATTCATTTTCTTTATCACATATCCAAATTTCATGTAGATCGGAGAGAATCCATCGGGAGACTCCCCTTGTTCCATTTTGTATAAAGATTTTAGAGTTGTCCTCCAATTTCTCTCACAGCTTTTTAACCGCTGGACCGATTTTGTTAATAATTCACTCAAAGCTAAACTAACAAACAAACTGGGCATGTAATTTTCGCACTGGGTTTTATATAAAATACAGCAAAAATTTTAACAGTGTCAAAAGGCATTTCGAATATATATTGCGTTTCTGCATTTACACTTTTTTAGATTTTTGCAACTCTTAAAGCGGAATATAAATACTTTTGGTACAAAAGATTTTTGAGAATTTTTTCAGAGTTTTTGAAGTGGGTTAAGCGGTCGCTGAAATGGATTATGTGCAAAAATAAAAGGTTATAAAACAATTTTTTTTTTTCTAATTTTTTTTCTCTCGTGCTTTGCTTTTAAAAAACCATATAAATAACTACGCAAGAGTTCTAGCCTAGAAAAAAAAAATTATTCGGACTAAAAAGTATTATTGTAAAGGTCACTCTGATGCTATCAAATGTTAAAAACTCCAAATTTTCCAAATTCAGATTTCAATAATTTCAGAATTAGGCATCATATTGAAGTGAAACTAAATTTATTGGAAATGTCTTTCAAATACATTTAATTTGTTACCAATCTTGCTCCTGGCACTTCTGGAGAAATATTGAAAAAAATTTAAAAGTCAAAACAAGATCATTTATTTTTGCATAGTTCGAATTAGAATTGGGTAACAAGTATTGAAATTTCTCAAATTAAAGAGACTTATCCAACAAATTGAAGTTATTGATGTTTGATTTTGGAAAATTTTAATTTTTTTCTTTTAAGGTCATCAGAGTGACCGCGAAAAAAAATTATTTGTACCGCGAATAATTTTTTTTTAGTAGGCTTGAACTCTTGAGTAGTGATTTTTATGGTTTTGCGAAAACGAAACACGAGGGAAAAATTTTTTTTTTTTTATTTTGTTCACATAACCCATTTCTGGAAAAATTCTCAAAAATATTTTGGGCCAAAAGTATTTATATTCCGATTCAAGAGTTGCAAAAATCCAAAAAAGTGGAAACGCTAAAACGCCCTAGTCTCTATTTTTTATTAAATGTACAATTTTTACAATCTTTTTAATGCACAATTTCACTTAAACCAATACAACTAAGCATCTTCACACAGAAAAAAACTCACTTTTTATTAAATGTTTAATTATATCAATTAGTCCCGGTTAACACACGCCAATTTTACTTGCGCAAGTTATCTTCAATTCTCCTTTGAACTTGCTTTTGTGTTCACACAGGAAAAGTTTGTTTCAGTAATTTTCGTATATCAACCTGCAGCCAACTTCGTGTTGAAAATTGCGGATGACAAAACGAAATTGGAGTACGGGCAAGTCTGAACCCACTTCTATTCTCTTTTCCTCACTCTTCTATAAATTCAAGACTTGCGCAAGTAAAATTGCCGTGTGTGAACTGGGACTTAAATGTTTAACTGTAAATGAATTTGATCCACACCAAATTGCAAGTTTTTATAAACCCAAATGACAACAAATTGAAAATAAAATCAACAAAATTTAAAAAATCGCTTATATTTGAAAAAATCGTCAAAATTAACCAAAAACGCCAAATGTTAAAAAAGAAAATCACCAAGAATTAAAAAAATTACGAAAATTGTAAAGATTCGCTAAATGACAACAAATTGAAAATGAAATTACCAAAAGTTCAAAAATCGCTTATATGTATATGAAAAAATCGTCAAAATGAAGAAAAAACACAAAAATTAAAAAAAAAACGTCAAAATTTAAAAAAAAATTATCAAGAATTAAAAAATTACAAAAACTTAAAATAATCGCTTAAATTATAAAAAAATCGCCAACATTTAAAAAATCACCAAATTTGCAAAAACAAAATGCCAAAAATGTAAAAATGATTTTAAAGTATGGACGTTTTAAATAATTTAAATCGATTGATTTGACTTCGGTGATATTTTTTAATTACCGAGTTTTTTTTTTTTTTTTAATTATATTCAAGCATTTTTTTTTTTAATATTGGTGCTTTTCTCCATTTTGCCGGTTTTATCAAATTTTGTAGATTTTGTTTAAATATTAGAAATTTTCATCAATATTGGCGATTTTTTCCAATTTCAGTGTTTTTTTAATTTTGGTGATTTTAAAATTTTTTTTTTTAATTTTTGGTAGTTTTTGGGTTTGTTTTTAGTTTTAGAGTTTTATTTAAATTTTTGAGACTTTTTTTTTTATTTTTGACGTTTTGTGTAATTTTTTTGTTTGTTTTTATAATATAAAAATTTGACAAAAAAAAAAATTATTAAAATTAAAAATTTTGTAGAAATGCCCATATGCTTTTAAGCAGTCTATTAACTCACTGGTTTTTGTTCGTTATGTTAACAATACATACTATTACATGATTTTTTACATTGTTCTTTATTTGTTGTTCTATGTATCTATGTATGTAAGTGGTTGGTAAATTCCTTAAACAAATAAGCATAAAGAACTGAGATTTTTTTTTTTTCAAAATCGTTTAAAAACAAATAAGGAAATTACAGTCGATGAATACCGGCTGTCATTGGAATTATTGTAATAAAACAAAATATATATATATAGATCTTCCCAACCCGTCTAAAAATTTTCATATATGGATCCATAAAGGTTCAATGAATGTTTGTTCCTGCATGGACACGTAAATATCCATACATGTGCATACGCACGAACATGTATGATCGTGTATGTATATTAGGGTGACAATCGTTTGTATGAAAGAAAATTTGTTATCGAATTTTTAGGTGTGCGAGTCCGAATATTGTGACATTAGGTCTACAACTAAAACAGTGCTCAAAATTTAAGCGTACAACGCTTTCAGGACGCGCATCGAGATCAAAGTTCAGATATATGGAGATCTTACTATTTTTTAGTATTCAACCGAACTCAATTTTTTTGGCCGAAGCCGTTACCGAACTTCGAACAGATTTTTATGTTGTTTTTAGAAAGGTATAGAACTTTGAAATGGAATAAAACAAAGATGAATTTTTTAAATTGACATGAACTTTACTTTATTCGAAAGTTAATCTTCTGGTATTATAATTTTAATACATACATATGACTTCTAGCATATGACCACCACGGCTGGCTCGGAAGTAGTCTAATCTGGATGTCCCATTTTGGATGACAATTTCCAACATTTGTGGCCGTATATTGGCAATAACGCAGCGAATGTTGTCCTCCAAGTGGTCAATCGTTCCGGGCTTATCGGCGTAGACTAGCAACTTCACCTATCACCACAGACAATAGTCCAGCGGGTCCGAAACGAGAAACTATGCGGTTACCAAAAGTTTCCCTCAATAAATCAATTGTGGCACGAGCTGTGTGACATGTTGCGCCGTCTTGTTGAAACCACAGCTCTTGCACATCATGGTTGTTCAATTGATGAACGAAAAAGTCAGTAATCTTGGCTCTATAGCGGTCACCATTGACTGTAACGTTCTGACCAGCATCGTTTTTAAAGAAGTACGGACCAATGATTCCGCCCCAGCCCCAGTACATGTACTGTTTTTTGAAAAATGTACTGTTTTATTCACAACACCTAAAACAGTACGCAAAAGTACTGTTTTTTTGGATTTGTACTGTTTTTGTACTGTTTTTTTGTATATTTTACATATTTTTATATAAACAAGTTTTTTTGCTTGTACAAAAAATATATATTTTTTTAAACATGTTCTTTTTCGTGTGTACAATAGTTTTTTATATACATTTTTTGAATCTCCCTGTATTAATTCCACTTCGTTTCTTTGTACATATATAAGTTTGGTTTGTTTACTTTTCAAACAATGGATGTTTGTAAACACAATTTTTTTTCATGACACTGCCCAATGCAAAAAGTAATGGCGTCCAAACTAATAATTTTAGCCAATTTGACGAAATTTAGTCAATTTGATGAAATTTAGTCAATTTTACTTCTTTAGAGGATGTAAACTTGACGAAATTTTGTTGATTTGAATAAAATTTGTTAAATCTTAAAAAAAAAAATTGACAAAATTTCGTTAAAGATCTACAAAATTTTTTTTGTTGATTTTACCTACGCTATTTGGTTCGGTGTATTAACTTATTTTAAGTAAATATGTGATGTATTGAAGTAAAAGTTATGTTAACAATAAATTCAAAAATGTACTGTTTTTTTTTGAAAAGTACTGTTTTTTTTCATCAATGTACTTTTTTTTCACTTTTCAAATATGGCAACCCTACATTTAACCAAAAGTGAGCTTCATCGCTAAACAAAATTCGCTTATAAAAATCGTGATCAACGGAAATCTTGTTTTGGGCCCATTCAACGAATCTACGTATTGCTAGGTGATCGTGTGGCTTCAATTGTTGCACGAGTTGGATTTTGTAAGCACGCAAACCAAGATCTTTCCGCAAAATCTAACATAAAATGGATGGACACATATCCAATGCCAGTGCACGATGGCGGATAGACTGATCAGAGTCTTCCTCTACGCTACGCTCTACAGCAGCAATGACTTCTTCTGTACGCACTGTACGACGTCTCTGTGGATGCATATTATCATTTAGAGTAAACGTAGTGCGAAAACGTTTCATAGTTAATCGAATTAATTGCTCTGATGGACGATTATGTTGACCGTAAAATGGACGTAGTGGGCGATACTTATTTCGAACTCAACCATGATTTTGAAAATAAATTTGCACAATTTGGAAGCGTTGTGCAGGCGTCAGTCTATTCATGTTGAAATGCCAAACCAAACTAAACATAAATCACTTGACAGCGGACAAAATGGCCGCCAGTTAAAAAAAGTGTTGCCAACTTTAAGTTCTATATCTGTATAAAAAACACCCTTTACTTTAATATAACTTTAACAAAAAAAGAACTTTTAAACAATGTGGACCTTTTTTTTTTTGTTTTTTTTTCTAAATAAAATAAAACACATGTACTATATTATTATTGTTTATATTTTAATCAAAAAATGTTGGCCCTATCAAAGGTATTTTGGCCCTTTTGAATCATCAATTTGGTCCATAACAAAAATAAACTTAAATTGCATCACTGCTTCGTAATCTCACACTTAAGTGTTCACACTGTTAAGTTTAACATTTTGCCATTTACTGCTCTCATTTCTCATATTCTGTTAATTAAAAACATGTTTTTCAACTCAATTTAGCAAATTTGTGATTTCAAAAGTAAAACAAAAATTTACTCACTGCTCTTTCACAGATTTTCTTAGGACAGCGTGCGATATGTGTTTGATTGTTTTTACTATTTCTTCGTTTTCTGTTTTGATATCATAAAACGCATTTTACGAATTTGCCAGTTGATTTAAAACAATCGGAAGAAATAGACGTGAATATAAAGAAATTCTAAAAATTTACAAACTTTATATAAAAAAAAAAAACACTAACAAGTATAAAATTTCCTATAGAAAAGAAATTTTTATAAACATTAAAAAAAAAAGAGTTGTGAAAGAAAAAAAATTGATTTTGTAAGAAAATGTTAAAGAAATTTGATTGAAAATTGTAAAAAATACATTGAATTAAAAAAATACAATTATTGAAAGAAAATAAACTGCTTTATCTTATTTAAAAAAAAATTAATTAAATAATAATTGAATTAAAATTAAAAAAAAAAAAAAACATTAATAACAAATTAAAACATTATTGTTCATAAAAAAAAGAAATAAATTAAAAAATTATTGTTCATAAAAAAAAAAAATAAATTAAAAATATATTTAATTTATTGAAAAAATTCCTAACTTAAATTTATTTTAAATAACACCAAAATTGTAATTAAAACCAGATCAGCTGATTTCGATTAAAAAATTCAAGTTTAATTAATTACTGAACTCAAAACTGGTTTTTGTGAATTGTTTTATGTGTGTTTCTTTAAAACAGTAAAATTAGAAATTTTAAAATCTCATCTAAAAAAAACAAGCGTTTAAAAATTTAAAAGAAAAAAAAAAAGAATTAATATTTTGTGAATTTATGAATATTAATAATTTGAAAAAGCAAAAAAAAAAAACAAAATCCCTTAACAAAATCTTAAATGGACTTAATATATAAATAAATTACGTAAGTCCTAATATATTTATTTTTATTATATTGTTTAATACAAATTTATATATTGCCATTTTTTTTTCCTAAGAACAGAACGTGCTTAATGTGAATATTTTTTAAAGGCATTTCAAACTTCTCCTTATTAGAATAGATTACTTATATGTAGGAGAAGACATTTTTTATTTTTTTTTTGAAAAAAATATAATTATACAGGGTGGCTCTAAAAGAAGGGAATTTTTTTAATTAAAAATTAACAGGGATGTCAGGCAATTCCTCTAATATACCGTTATAGATTTAAAACCCTTTCAGCAGACTATCGTTATCCCTAAAAATACTGAAATATTGAAATACCGTTAGCCGTAAAATACCGTTGCTGATAGAACTAAAATACCGTTACCGAAATAACTAAAATACACTAATACACCGGTTTGCGTTCCTTCGATTGGCGTCGTTTCGAAGTTGTGTCGTTTAAATATTTAGTGTGATTTTGAAGTTGCGTCGTTTATGTTTCAGTTTGCTCAAACGAGTATATACAAATAGAGAGATTACACTTGCCACGCCTCTCAGCAACAAAATACCGAACTCGGGCAAGCAAATGAAAACATGTTACACTAAAAAATAACTGCAACATGTTGATAACAAATTGTTGCTTAAAACACTCGCTTTTATTTTGCTTATATTTTGTTATTTTCTATTAAATTAATTGCCTATTTTACCGTTAAAATTTTAAATAAACAAACATTTTATGGAATTATTATTCAAAAATATGAAGAAAAATAATTTAAATGAAAATGAAAATTATTCAAGTTCATACTCTATATTTCTGTATTAGGACATTTTCCTAACAAATAATCTATAGAGTTTTTGTTTTCAAATTTAGTAATTGACGACTTTCAGGAATGTGTTGATAGACCTATTTCGAAAATTTTCCAGGTTCCCATCATCAGAACACGTTTTGAAAGAAGTAACAATCCCATGCAAAACATCAAACATTCATATAACCTAGTTTTCCAACTAAATGAGAACTAATATATGTATGAGATCGAAGTTAAAGATTATCACCATTGATCAAAAATAAATTGAAAACTTGTTCGTTATGTGCAAGCTCTACCTTTGGTATATATACAATACACGCTTCTCGCATCTTATTTTTAATCAAAACAAGTGTGAAAATAAAAAGGAAATAGAAAGGAGCTCGGTACGAGTTTTCGAAAAAATAAAAAGAGGGCGATTGAGAGAGACTGATGTGGATAGAAACCCATTGATATCTCTGAAGCGATGTAGTTTGTATCGCCATAGACTTGGGCAATCTAGTTCTAGTTCAATCGACCTCAATGAACTATGTCGCTATTCTAGTTCAATCGATCTTCAATAGTTCGTTAGATCATTTGTTAGATAATTTTTAAGCGAATAATTCATATTAAGGTACCCATACACTTTGCAATAATATTGCAAATATTATTGACATTATTATTATCATTTTGGCCTACAACGTGCAATAAAATGTACAATACTTTTGCACAAAATATACCACCACTCTTTTTTTTTTGTGTTGTGGAGGAATATAAAAATTGCACAATATAGCCAATACACTATAACATTTTTTTCACATTTCTTGGTTGCGCAATAAGAATTAAAACTTTTTTGACCTTTTCCAATCTATTGTACCTACAACCTTCCATTATACATTGGTAATATTTTGCACAATAGCAAAAGTTGCACAAGAATATTGCGTAGTATATGGGCACCTTTAGACACTTCTTTTTAACATTAAAAAAAATTGAGCTGGCAACTTTGAAAAAAAATTAAACTCAAAAGCAATATAAAGAAAATAAATATTACCACCAAAACAGAACGAAAAGAGCGAAAGACCTAAAAGAGCTGAAGATTGCGAACTAGTTCAAAGTAAAGACTAGTTCGATTGAACTGGGTCGTACACGAACTACACAACTCTATATCGCCAGCAGTGAAAATTTTTTAAAAAAATGATCCGGACAAAGATTGCAGTTTAAAAGTGTCAAGAAATGAAAATTCAGCAAGATTGCCAAAATAAACAGGAGAGATGGTAATCGATTTAGATGACTCAGGCATAGAATAGCAAAATAAACTTATCGATTCAGATTTTTAATATTTTTATACAATGAATTCCGTATTTTAATTTCTTATGTTATGCTTTTCTTATGAATATTTGTATTTTTATTTAAATAAAAACTTATTTTCCAAAAATATTAAATATTTTTTTTATTAAAAAACGTGTTAGTTTGCTAGTTTAGGAGGTACACCAAACTTCTATTTTTTCGTAGATAAACGCTGACTAAAAAAATCGGACTTTTTTTAACAAATATCGCGACAAATATCTAAATTAATGCCACGGGATAATTTGGGATCTATCAGGAACTTAAATTAGACATTTTTTGGATAACCCATTTTTGATTTGATTATAATTGCCACCGCTTAACCCACTGTAATGGCAAGTTGTACTAGTTTTGCGATAACTCTTGCTTAAACCAGTCACGGCATATGTTCTTGCAGAACAATGGACTCTTTATTCTAAAAAATCGTATATTTTAATGCGTCTATCTTACTGCGTCACCCTGTATCTTTGCACAATTATTTGCCGGCTATTTTATATATTTATCACACACAATTTACATTTTTTTTTTATTTTAAGTTGACACGTTTTGAAATACATTTTTTGTATATTTTTTTGTTTCTTTTTATATATTTTTTTCCATGGATGGTAACCGATCCGAAGCGGTTATCGGTAAGTGTAACGCTATTTTCTTTTATTTCGTTAGCGGTATTTTAGGGGTAACAATATTTCAATTATTTCGGTAACGGTTTTTTTTTTTAGCGTTAACGGTATTTTACTTAATTCGGTATCAGTATTTTAATGGTAACGCTATTTCATTTATTTCGGTAACGTTATTTTAGGGCTTACGGTTTTTCAATTATTTCGGTAACGGTGTTTTAATGATGACATTATTTTAGTTATTCAGGTAATGTCAATGCACATCGAGAATTTTATCACCATTATGCCCGAGTTCTTATGATTGGCTAGTTTATATTCAAGCTTTGGGAAAATATATATCTATTTACAGCGATTATTTTTTCTGATTTTGTCGGACTATTTCGTTAACGGTTTTTTAAGGATTCAATTATTTCGGTAACGGTATTTTAAAGATATTGGTGTTTTAGTTATATCGGTAATTGTATTTTATGAATGACGGTATTTCAATTATTTCGGTAACTGCATTTTAGGGATAGCGACAGTCAGTTGAAAGGGTTTTAACTCGATGACAGTATTTTAGCGGTATTGCCTGCCATCTCTGATTTTTTTTCTCTTTTTTAAAAATTTATTCATCAGTCAGTTTTTTGTTGTTGTGTTTTTTTTTCAAATTAGATTTTTCTTGTGTGGAAAATTTTTATTTTGTATAAAATTGAAAATACCAACCGAACACACATTTGTTTTTAAAACGATATGATTATAAAAATCTCAAATCATGTGACTTGAATTGTTTTCTTTATCTATTAACCCACTAAATGCTTGATATTTTGTATAAAATTTATGTAAGGCATTTTAATAAAACAAAACTTGTTTATAAATATTGAAAAATTTTAGCGTGACATGTGGTTATCATCAGTTAGTATTGAAATAATTTAAACATTTAGTGTTGAAATATATTTAAAAAAAAAATGCCAATTGCAAAAAATGTTGGGTTTATGTACGTTAAAATAGCAATCAGCCAGGGCTGCCAACTTTGACGATTTGTCTCCATTTTGACGATTTTTGAAGTGAAATATGATAAAATGACGATTAACGATTTCACAAAACTTATTGTATGGAAAATGACGATTTAAAAAAATTTGCAATTTTTATAGAATTTTTAAATTTTTAAATTTATTTCTTTAAAATTTACTGACAACATTTGATCAAGTTTCTTTTTATTTAAAAAATGTGATAAAATGATCTCAAATTGAATAAAAATTCTTCATTTACCCATAAAATGATCAACTAAATATAAACTTCATCATTTTAAAAGGTTTGTTTTAATTTTATTAAAAAATAACGAAATTCGAATGGATTTTTTTTATATATATTTTACAAAGGCAAATCCAAAATCTTTATTTTTAAATAATTTAAATCATTTAGCTTCAAAATTACTAAAAAAAAAGAGTGATTTTCTACATTTTTGATTCTAGGTAAATCAATATTTTCCTCTAATTCCCTTTTTATTGTATGTATGCACAAATTTTGTGAAACCAAATAACGGAAAAGAAATTTAAAACTAAAAGAATTTTGCAGATTTTAAAATAGGCCCGAAATGAGTATTGGCGAAATCAGAGTCATTTGTAAATGAACTAATAAAGAAGAACCTTTAAATTGTGCAATAATTACGATTAAAGTGATTTAAAAGTAAAATTAAATTGTTTTATTAAAATATAATTAGTTTTCGGAATAACGATTTTTTGACGATTTCTCATTCTCAAAATGACGATTTTGAAGATTTTTTTTAACAAAATTTGACGATTTTTGAACAAATTGCGTTGGCAGAACTGCAATCAACAAATGATTTTATTTGCGCTTATAAATTTGAGATATTTCGAAGAAGGGGTAGTAAGTAAAATCAGTACACTGCAAATAATACATTTGTAGTATTACAAACATTTGCTTTAATTTTCGAAGTTAAATTAATATTCAGAAGCCAGAAAAAAATTTATAAAGGGTCCGCCATCTAACGTTTTTTTTTCAACGTGAATGGTAACACTTAGCTCATGTCTGATTTGACAGATAATTAGTTTTATCCTTCCGCTGAACGAATATGGTCCGTATGTTCGTTATCTTGTGAAAAAAGTGAAAGTAACTGGCATCCTCATCGATAAACCAAAGCGTGAAAAGTTAAAAACAGTGCGTACACCCGAGAATATTGCTGCTGTGGCAGAAAGCGTGCGTGAAGCGCCATCAACATCAATTCACCGTCGTTCTCAACAATTGAACATTTCGGAGACATCATTGAGACGAATTTTTCATAAAGACCTTGGTATGACGCCATACAAAGTCCAATTGGTTCAAGAGTTCAAAAAAAAAAAAGTTATTTGGCGGACCTATTATTATTCGTTTTTTTATTCAATGAAAATTATTCAAGTTCGAGGCCATACTCTATATTTCTTTATTATGATATTGTCCTAACAAATAATCTATAGAGTTTTTGTTTTCAAATTTATTATTTGACCCTTTCAGGAATGTGTTGATAGATCTATTTCGGGAATTTTCTAGGTTCCCATCTTCAGAACACGTTTTAAGAGAGGTAACAATCCCATGCCAAACATCAAACATTCATTAAATTTGTTTTTATTTTAGCTAATAAGGCCTAAAGTTCTTTATGTAATTAAAAATGCATTTAATCCATATTTTCCCAACGTTTCGTGAATGTTATGTTCACTTTATCAAGGGATTCGTCTATTTAAATTAAAGAAAAATATATTAGACAATATTACAATAAACATTTACTACAAACAATTATGACTTACTGTAAGAAAAGTTATTTTAATTACATTGAATAATAATTTTTATTGTAGACAAACATAAAACAGTAAAAATGAAAATTAAATTAAACACAAACTTAAAAATTATATCACAGGTTAATTATAATATTGCAACACAGTAACTGGCATTAATGTTTTGTGTGTCTTCTTTTAAGTTCATCGTCTTTTTTATTTTCTGTTGCATCCTTAATGTCTCTATTGTGAATCTTTTCTTTTCAATTTTTTCACGATCTAATATTCGTGTTTTGTCAAAATCTGCCGTATGATTTGTATTTTTTATGTGTTGGGCTAATGCAGTACTTTACTAAACATTCAAATAAACTAGTTTACTCACTAAATGAGAACTAATATATGAGCTCGAAGTTAAACATTATCACCATTGATCAAAAAATAAATTGAAAACTTGTTTTTTGTGTGTATGCCTACCTTGGGGAAATATTCAATACACGTTTTTGTTTCTTTTCCTTTTGATTTGTACATTTGTTTTTAAAAACAAAATGTACAGGGGAAGTAGTAAACAAGACCATACTTTGTCTTTTATACAAGTTTGATATAATATTTATTAAAAATAAAAATTATGTTTTTTTCGACCTTTAATTGTGCAATAAAATTTTTTTATTCTTGAATTCTTAATTTTTTGTTAAATTATTTGTTAATTGAAAGCTGCAAATTTAATTACATTTTTTATTTGTTTAAATCTGTCCATATTTTCTAATCTTTTCCTTATTCCAAATTTAAAGCTCACTATAATATTTCTTATACATGGTCAGTTTATTTTTTTTTTGCATAATCTAAATTGCGTTATTGTTTAGATTTAGTTTGATTTAAAAAAAAAAGTAATTAAAAAATTATTTGAGATTACAAAAGATTGAAACATATTTCAAAAAAAAATAATGTTTATTTTAAATAATAAAATTTTTGAACAACAACAAATTTTTGAAGACCACCAGAAAAAACTATTAAAATTTTGTTATATACATATGAGGCGTTTCATCTCAAGTGACCCAACTTTTGAAAACGATGCCTTCCGATCGGGATGAATTTTGCACCAAGGTTAGTGCTATTGGATAGTAGTTTAGACACAATTTTGCAACATGATCGGTCAAGAACTCTCAGAGTTAAAGGGGGTCAAAATTTTACATTTTGGCCAACGTGTATTTTTTCTCATACATGTAACTTATTACCAATTGTTCTTAGCAAAATTTTTCCTAAATAGTTTAGATAGCTATTTCTTAAATCTTTCGAGAAAAAAACTATTAAAAAAAATAATAAAAATATTTGACTTTTTTTTTCAAAATCAAAAACTCTTGACTTTTTTTTTTTAAATATACCCATTTTTTTTTCTCAAAAGAAAGCTTAGGTCTTTCCCTTTAAGAGCTTTTTGGCCGCTTAGTGGGATGCGAGTGGGATATCAACCAAAATAAATGTTTTGTAACTCAAGACAAAGGTTTTTCAATTTTTAGCATATGCACTATTTTGAATTATTTCCTATTTGTGTATACAGTGGCCCGCAAAACTAAGGACACATCATCATTTTTTTTAGTTTTTACCAATTTATATGTGTTTAAGCAAAAATGTTTAGACAAAACTCATATTTATTTTTAATTTAAGGGGTTTCCTTTATTTTTAGTTAAAAACATTATGACATTTTATTTACATTCTTAAAAAAATTTAGTAACATTCACTATACCTCATAATATAGCAACGCAAAACTAAGGGCACAGTTATTATTTATATGGAGTAACGGTAAATCAGAAATCACAGATTAACAAAAGTCAGTTCTATTGTGTAATCAGCATCATAAGCAACACGAAAAACATAAATTAATTGAATTTCTTAATATAATATATTTTTAAAAAACAAAATAATGCCACGTAAGCAGCTAACTCTTGAGGAAAGAAAAATTATAATCGATTTGTATGAGAAAGAGCATAAATCTTATGGACAAATCGGTAAAATAGTGTCCCGTAGTCGTTTTACAGTGCGAAAAGTTATTAAACGCAAAATAAATGAGAACCGTATCGAAAATAAGCCTGTAAGTGGTCGGCCACCAAAGTTGACCGACAAAGATAAACGGTATATAAAGCGCACCGTTGAAAAAAATCCGTTCACAAGCGCCACAAAAATTGCCGATGAGCTCGAAAACTATCAAAACACAAAAGTTTCACCCGATACTGTTCGAAGATGTTTAGCTAATCAGGGTCTGATGTCATGTTTCCCAAGAAAAAAACCACTTATAAACAAAGTTAACAGACGCAAGCGCATAGATTTTGAAAAAACGCATTTAAATAAGCCCCAAGAGTTTTGGAATAAAGTGATTTTTACAGATGAGTCGAAGTACAACATATTTGGCTCAGATGGCCGTTTAAAGGTGTGGCGGAAAAAAGGAGAAGCTTTGAATCCAAAAAATACGGTTAAGACTGTTAAACATGGAGGTGGAGGTGTTATGGTATGGGGCTGCATGTCGTCGTCTGGTGTTGGAAACCTTGTGTTTATAGAAAATACAATGAACCAATATGTTTATTTAGATATTTTAAAAAATAATCTGCAGGAAAGTGCATCCAAAATGGGTTTAGCTAATGAATACTATTTTCAACAAGATAACGACCCAAAGCACACAGCCCACAATGTGAAAATGTGTCTTCTTTTTAATACTCCACACATGCTAGCAACACCTCCACAAAGTCCTGATCTCAACCCCATTGAGCACATGTGGGAAGTTTTGTAGAGAAATGTGCTAAAACACGAAATACGAAGCAAGCCCCAACTGAAACAAGTTCTTCTGGATGAATGGAACAAAATAAGTGTCGAAACCACAAAAACCCTAGTTAACTCTATGAAAAAACGATTACAGGCTGTATTACACAATAAAGGCTTTCCAACTAAATATTAAAGAGGTAAAATTTTGGTTATATTTGTAATTTTTTAAAATAAATCTTTATTATTTTTATAGGTGTGTCCTTACTTTTGCGGTGCAAATGTTAGATGTTACACATATATTTTCCTCACTGTTCTGCCCCAATGATATTAAGTTCCTTATTTTTTTAATTAGATTGAACTACTATATTTAATTTTTGCGTTCTTAAGTGTTTTTCTTTGTTTTTATTTCCTTAAATAAAAAAAATTTAAAGAAATCTTTAAAAAATGTTACTGTGTCCTTAGTTTTGCGGGCCACTGTAAGTGTTTTTAAACCCTTAAAAATTCTATTGAGAAACTAGACAAATTAACCTTTCTGACGGTATGTAACATACCTAACTAAAATTTACATATATGTAAATTTTTCAAGTATTTGTTTTAAAAATGAAGAAAAAACCAAATTGTTATTACAGTGATTTGTAATATTTTAACCATCTAATGATCGAGACTGTCCACTACTGGCAAAGGAACCGGTACCAGGTGACCTGCAGGACACGTCCCAAGATGGCAATGAACGGTCCTAGGTCAAACTTTTAACATGAAAGGGATCGGCCATTTTAGCATGGAGTTGTCATAACAAGGGGAGAATTGACACATTAAGTACATTGTGACGTGTTAGGTGGAGTGTTTAAAAATAGATTTTCAAACTAATTTTAGAAAAAAGCAAGAGTTTGACGCAGTACGACTGACAGTACAAACGCTCTACCATCTCTTTTTTTTATATAAAGAGAGGCAACACTCAGGAAATACTTCCTATATTTCTTTGGAAAGGGATAGTATAGAGATGAAAGGTGGGTAAAGATGAAGGGCTTCAGACATGGCGACACTGTTATTGCGCGAGATGATAAGTCTTAGAACAGTTGTTGCTCGCCACCTGATGGAGAGTTGGCGAACTTATTGAAGCTTTTTGGTTCATAGCCCTGATTCACATTGGACATTGCGGTACGTATGAGGGATAGTAAAAACTCATACATATTATTTTGATGTTGACGGCACTGGGAAGCGAACCCGGGACATTCTGTGTAGAAGTCCAACGCGCTAACCATTACACCACAACGCCCACGTTATTGTTTCCTATTTATGTTGGCTGTTAGATTTAGATTTTTTGAGTGTGTATTTAAGTACTTTTTTTTTTTTTAAAGAGAAGCAACACTCAGGAAACTCTTCCTATTAATTGATGTGTTGCTTTTTTGGAAAGGGGATAGTGGAGAGATGAAAGGTGGTGAAAGATGAAGGGCTTCAAACATGGCAACACTGTAATTGCGCGAGATGATAAGATAACAGTTGTTGGTCGCCACCTGATGTAGAGTTGGCGAATTTATTGAAGCTTTTTGTTTCATAGCTCTGATTCATTATTTTACTTCGATGAGGTTAAGTGCTATGGGAACACCGAAGGTGGGCGCAGCGATACATATAAGTGATAGAAAACTCATACATATTATTTTTCTAAATTGATGTTGTCGTCACCGGGAATTGAACCCGGGACCATCTGTGTAACAGTCCAACGCGCTAACCATTACACCACAACGCCCACATAATCAAAAACTTAAACAAAACAAACACCACAAGAATATAAAAGAAGAAAAATGCGCTAATACAACAATAAAAAAAAATATAATTAAAATGCAGCGATATGCTCTCGAGGGACATGTCACGGAGTAGGTAGTTTAAGGTCAATTGACTCATTTATTTGCTGTTTTTGCAGTTTTACAAAAAAAAAAACTGAAACGGCTTCTAAAACTATCTACTATAAAATGTTTATTAAAAATTAAAATTGTTTTTAAATTAGGAACATATAATTAAAATGCAGATGTGCTAATAAAGATAAAAAATAAATTACAATAACAATTTAGGTTCATATATAAATTTACTAAAATTTAATTTCGTTTCTTAGAGTTTTATTAGTTTTTTGTTTTTATATACATCGAGGTTATTTTTATGTTAGTTTTAATTTATAACGAGCTTTCAACCTCCGTATAATTACAAAAATAAAGCAAATGAAACATATTAGCTAGGTTGATACTAGTATTTCGATCTGGCTAAATATCTCATCAGAACCCGAAGTTTAAGAAAAGCTAGAGCCTCCAGAATAGGCAGAACTTTAACAAAAAACCTATTAAAAACCAATTTTGCTCCATTCTTATTTAGTAATCAAACACGTGGATAGGGTATTTGCTAACATTTTATGCAAAAAAAAAAAAATTTTTTTTCTTGCCCTTATTTTTTGAAAAAAACATAAGAAAAATTAATTTTTTCACATTTTTCAGCATAACTTACAGGACTCCCAATTTTTCACTAACAATATTAATTTGTATGGAATTTTACAACTCCACTAAGGATATTATGTAGGTAAAGACGACAGCAATTGTAGTAAAAAAACAAATTAAATTTCACTTAAAGAAAGGACGACTAACTTTTCATTAAATTCAACTAACATTTGTCATTTGTTTTTACTGTTTAAAAAATTACTAACAATTGTAGTAAAAATTAACCAAACATTCTAGTATAAAATAAACAAACATTATTTTTTTTAAATAACAAAAAACGACTATAAAAAATTAATGTTAAATCATAAAACAGTCATGTGATCTGGTTTGTTTTTTTAAATGAACTACAAGGTTAGTAAATTTAAAAGAAAACAAATTACTGACATTTACATTAAAATTAAAGAAACTGTATTACAATCCAAACAACTACAAATTTTTAAAGCAGAAGTTCCCTGAGTGTAGTTTTTTAAAACCACTAGTTTTTGGTTGTAGTATAAATGCCCTTCTACTACCTACCCACTCTTACTACCTACCTACTTTAAGGGTTGAATTTTTATATTTTAGTTTTCGATCTTACATCTCGATTACCTAAAATCCTAAAGGCCCTAACTACACTTTTAAGTTTTTTTTACAGGAAACCATTATAAATAAAAAACTATATAAAGCCAAGTATCCAATTTTTTGGATTATGCATAAGTAAAGACGGATTTTATTCTGAGAAAAAAAAATCATTAAAAATAGTAGTTTTTAGTAGTGGACTTAATTTTTCTGAAACCCAAGGGCCGTAACTCCAATACAAAAATTTATGCAAAAAATAAAACAAAAGTTTAAGATAAAAATACTGCTTTTCGGCAGTAATTAAATTTGCTGAGAGCATCCTTGCAAAAAAATTGCTAATTTCATCAAAAATTTTGCTGAATTTAGCAACTTTTTTGCTGAAATTAGAAATTTTTTGCAAGGATGCTAATATTTTTGCTGGTATGATCCTTCTGCAAGGATCCTCCCAGCAAAAATATTTTTTTTATTAATTCAAACCGTATTTATATTTTGTTATATCAATGAAGCGGGATCCCGTGATCCAGGGAAATTTAAAAAAATTTTCCGCTTTCCAATAAACTCAAATAGAGAGAGACGGAGGAGATTAGAAAAATAAACAAAAATCTAAAAATAGAATATTTGTGTTGTCACTTCTGAGTATAATATACAATACAGAAAAGCTAATAGGAAAGAAAGAAAACTGCAATTTAGCTGCATTGAATTCGAGGACATACTTGGGTGTGATCGCTAAACGGTCATGACTTGGTATTGTTACGTTTGTAATGTAAGAAGAGCGCAGGTTTGAATCTTACAGCTGCAGGTTTTTGAAAAATTTATCATATAGAGACAATCTGACAATTATAAATACACAAATAATACTACAATTTAAATGGAAAATCACTGATGACGCCTGTCCATAAAAAGAGGCAGAAACTAGTATAGTCTGATTTACAAATTTATAGTGTTTATAACTTTTAGAGAAAAACGTTTATTCTTCTTCTTAACCTCAATATTTCTAGATTCTAAATTTTTTTTTTTTTTAAGTAAGCGATAAACCGGAATTAAAAAAACGCCTTCATTGTTTTACTGTCGAGCCAAACCAATAGCTTGAATTTCATTGCAAACTAAAATTAGTGCATTGAAGGGTTAAAATGTAAACTCAAATACTTTGACAATGCCATACATTGTTTAGCCGGCCGGCATTTAAAAATTAAAAAAAAAAAAAAACAATTTATTTTTGTATAATATAATTAACAAATAAAACCATTTATAAACCAACCAGTTTAACCACACACCAAATTTTGTAGATATTTTTTCTTCATGCTACCCTACGACAAAATATGTGGTGATACTCGGTGTTATTAGAATGTCCTAAGGTAGTTTAGAAAAAATTGTAGAACATTAAAAAAATTTCACTTGATTTTGGTGCGCAAATTTCTCTGTACTCCTACTAAATCCGGTAGACTCAAAACAATAAACCGGTAAAGCCATTAATAAAACAGTTTTAAATTTAGTTTAACAAAATTTTTCAATTAATTTTAAAGATTTAATTACAAAATTTTTAAAATACTTTCATCAATCCTCTATTTTCCACAGGCGTTGTTTTGTAATGGTTAGCGCGTTGGACTGTTACACAGATGGTCCCGGGTTCGATTCCCGGTGACGACAACATCAATTAAGAAAAATAAGACGTATGAGTTTTCTACCACTTATATGTATCGCTGCGGCCACCTTTGGTGTTCCCATAGCCTTAACCCCACCGAAGTAAAATAATTAATCAGGGCTATGAAACAAAAAGCTTCAATAAATTCGCCAACTCTACATCAGGTGGTGAGCAACAACTGTTCTAAGACTTATCTACTCGCGCAATTACAGTGTTGCCATGTTTGAAGCCCTTCATCTTTCACCACCTTTCATCTCTCCACTATCCCCTTTCCAAAGAAAGCAACACATTAATAATTAGGAAGAATTTCCCTAGTGTTGCTTCTCTTTTAAAAAAAAAAAAAAAATGGCTTAAGTGACTTGAGTCAAATATTGGTATGAAACAAAAATTTGAAAATACAATTATTTAAATTTAAATTTTAATTTCAGTTTCAGTTTTATACCGACACCTGACTTAAGTCACTTAAGCCGATTATATTTCAGCTTTAAGAATTTGGTTTTTAGTGTTGCTAGTTTAGAAATTCTCAAGATTTTCACTTATCGCAAATTGCGAAATTTAACAAAAACATGCCTTAGCCCAACAAAAACTTACATTACCAAAAAATTAAGCATTTAAGTAGCACACAAACACTAGTAACCTGGCTGTTTACTCGCTTAATTACTTTTGTTCGCGATGTCGCAAAATTCATTATTTTATATACCTAAATCCTTTTGATTAGGCATACGAAATTTTTAATAAGTAAAATGAAATTTTTAATAAAATTTTATGAAAAACTGCTTTAACTTAATGAAAAGTTTTAACGGTTGAATTCCGGTGACACTTCACAGATCAAAGTAGTATTTGAAAAAGTTAGTGTAGGGTACTTCCATAACCGTTTTAATCAGCTTTTTCTTATTATTACTTTATTTTACTTTCAAATTATTTTTCATTCTTTGTTACAAACGTCATTCATACTTACGATAAAATACTGCCTTTAATAATTTTTTTCTTGGTTAAGAACCAAAACTAAAAAAAAAAGAAAAAAAATATTTGTATAAAATTTTAATAAACTGCGCAGTTTTTGAAATAATGTTCGTTAGTTTTTTTTTTTTTAATTTTTTCTGGATTTTGTTTTGTTTTTGTTTTTATTTTTTGTTTTTGTTTCTTTAAAATTTAGAAAGAGATTTTAATTTAAGTGGCCGGCAAGTTTAGAAAATATATACCTACCTACCTATCTACCTACCACAAACAAATTGTAAGGGAATGTATCCTAATGTGGCCCTACACCTGATATTTGGGCTATATAAAAAAAACTAAGTGGATTATTCCAAATCCAAATTCAACAACTGATGTACATTGGAAATTTGTCGGCTTTGCTTCATTTTCTTGTGTCAATTATTCAAAAAAGTTGTATAACAATTTTCAAAAAAAAAAAAACTCAAAAGGTCCACATTAGGGAACATGTCCAGGACCTGAATAAGAAAATTAATAAAAATTGAAATTAAACGAAAATTTATTCTAATATTGTTCATTAAAATGTCCCAGCAAAAAATTTCCAAAAAGTTAAGCGGGTTTGTAATCAAGCATATTGGACAGAACGCATTCCTTACTAGATTACCTACTCGATTCTTTTAACAGGGCGTGAGACTAAAATAATTGATTATTTAGAATTGATTTTTTTTTACCGAAGAACCATTTACTATATATTTTTAAGAACTACATACATTTTTTAATAAAGAAATAGTTCCATTGTAAAACTACGAAGTACTTACACAAAAAAAAAAAAAAATAAATAGTTCACTAGAAAAAATAAGAAGTACTTACATTTAAAAAAAAAAGAAGTAGTTCCATAAGTAAATTCAACTTTTACTCACACGTGATGCTCCTAAGTCACTCAAATATAACGATAAAAACTCATACGGAAATAAAATCCTAAAAAGTGAAACATCGATTTGTTATGATAACATGGATTTGTCATAATTTTGGAGCTATAAACCACGAAAATATAAATTTTTCAAAAAAAAGAACGATTCAAAATTGAAAAACAAAAATATGACTCACGCACAATCACCCTCGAAATTTTTTTTTTACACTCACTCACGATAACGTCAGTAATTTCAACTTCCACTCACAATTTTCTGCTCACGTGCTCTTCCCTAATTTATACCTAACCACAGTTTAACAAAATTTAGGCAACATGCAATTTCTGTTTTTAGTATTATTTTTCTGCAAATAAAAATTTGTTTGAAAAAGTATATAAGACAAATTCTTTAAAGTTGTATAACTTCTTTTTTCAAAATGAGGAACTACTTTCAATGACGTCCTTTTATTCAGAAAAAGTATATGATTACTCTTGATTACAAAAAGTTAAACATATAAGTTAATAACGTTGTTATTTTCTTTTAAGTAAATAATTACTTTGTTATTGAGTTCATGCTTTCTGGTTTAAATTTAAAGAATTGATTACAATACTACTTGCTTTTTTGACTCTATCGTTGGAATGAGTTTGGTATTGCAGTTACTAAATTTGGCAATGAGATATGTAAGCAAGTGTGGGCATCACCTTCTTTTTGGAATGTGTAATTTTTTCCTGGGGTGTTATGTATTGTTTATAGCTGCTTAAAGCGCTCGTTACTCGAACGTAAAGGTAACACGAACGAGTCGTAACGTGTAAAACATTTTTTGTTTAGAGGCAATTTACACGAGGCACTTTTTGCATGCAATGTTACGTGCAATTATTGTTTGTCGGCAAACGGGGTAGAGAAGCAAGCGGGGGTAGCAAAAATTGCACGGTTTCTGTTTTTCAAGATATTTTTTGACATTTCTTTTTGCTATCGTTCGTATTCTTGTTAATTTGTTTTATTCGTATTCGTCTTCGAAAGTGTTGTGTATCGAAAATATTTTGTAAAATAAAAAATAAATAATGTGGAATAAAGAACTAGTGGAACTTTTACTTATAAAGTACCAGGAAAATGAGAATCTTTATAATGTTAAATACTACGAATAAATTAAATTTCAACGAATAAACAATTAAAGATGATTGGCAAAATAAACGTCAAAAAAATTGCATGCAAAAACTCCTCGTGTAAATGTTCATGATTTTTAGAAGCAACTTTAAAAGAGAATTCAAAAATTGCCTTGCAATTAATTTCTTCGTGTAAATTGCCTCTTAGTTACTCAAAATACGTAACACGTCATTTTTATTGCTTTTGTTTATCGAGCTTTTAGTTTCTTTCTCTGTTGTTGTTGTTGTTGTTGTTGTTGTTGTTTTTTCTGCATCTTTTACTAATCTTACGTAAAAACGGAGAGATATTATGTTTTCAACAGAATTGCCAGTCACTTAACGACTCGTTTACATCGAGTACTCAGACTATGAGTATCTCAATGCACAGGTTGAATCAGCTGACCCGTCACGTAACATTTAAATTTGATTAGTTCAAGCTTAAGTGTTTTATATGTAATGAGAACTTTTTTAATTGCGGTAAACAAACTATATTTAGTTTGTTGTGAAACATGTTGAAATATTTTCCAAAATATACCAGATCAGTTAAAGTGATGCGTAAACCATTTAAAAAAGACTAAAACTTTGAAAAACACGAAAATAAATCAAACCTCCACTTAAGGGAACATTATGAAAATTGAATTTTTGACATTTTTGTTTTATTTATTAAATTTTTGTATGGAATTAATTAGTTTTAGCAAAACTGTGAATAAAATTCTTACCGTTTACAAAAAAACCGACTTGGAAAATTCTTTAAAACTCGGTTGTTATTCAAGTTTTATGTTTACGAAAAATTACACTCTATATTGCGTTTTTTTTTTAAAGACACGATAAAACCAAGAAAAACGTGTACATTCAAGTCGAAACTTTTTTAAAATCAATGACAGTTGAATGTTTTGGCATATTCATGCAAAAATACGAAATAAAACGAAAGGTCTACTTTAGGAAACAGGCCACAATTGAGTACATTCCCTTAAATTATTATAACTTTTTTTTATGTTTCTTCTGGTAATATTTTATCTACAACGCAATAGTTAACAAGAGTATCGTCACATATTGTCACCACAAAATGTAAAAGGGGCGTAACTAACAAAAAAAAAATAAAAAATTCCTCTGGTGGACAAAATTACTCTACAGAAAATTTAAAAATATTTTTACAGTAATAAGCCAAAAATTGCGAAACTTTGGAGCCGAATTTCGAAAAAATCTAAACTTTTTTTGGTCAAAATGCATTAAAACCGGCTAATTCAATCGCTGGTTTCAGAATCCACTTAAACTAAATTTATTTAGAAATTATATAAAAGAAATCACTTGAAAATGATTTCGTTAAAAAATTAATATGGTTATATGTGAAGCTATATGTAATCAAGTCTTAACTTTCATATAACTTAATTTGAACTGTACCAAAATATGTATGGTATTATATATAAAGTTACATTAAATTATAAGGAAATTTTTTTCAGTATGAAGTCATATATAGTTGAATAAGACAGCATGGGACCATATATAATCATACAGCAGCGGATCCAGGGGGAGGGAAAATGGGACATTTCCTCATCAAAATCAAATTTTTTAATACAAAAATGTAAAAAATTTAAAAAGTTAATCAAAAAATACTCTAACTTCCCTCCTCAGAACATTTTCCTTGATCCGATCATATCGATCGCGACATATATTTGAATTATTATTATATGGCATATGTAGTTATATATGGAGTAAGATTTGGAGACATATACTTATATCAAGAACCATAAAAAAATTTCCCAATAAAAATTATCAGATGCATTTGTATATAATGATATAAGTCGTAATGTGACTCCATTTAAATTCAGATATGAAGTCATCATATAATATATACGTAACAAGATATATCTATTTTTACCCGGCTAGTTGTCGTTGAGTGGTATGTCCTGTTTTCACCAGCCCAATGTCTAAAAAGACTTTGAATACGAGCATATTTTGAATTTTATAGCGAATTTACCATATTTTTTTTCTAATATAAAGTAATAATTTAAATTTTTTGTTTAGAAATCGAATTGTTGTTGTTTGTGAAATTAGAAAAAATTTCGCCGAAATCTTTTCTACTTTTAATTTTTCTACGTTAAATCACAAACTCAATGAGAAGCCTTAGTTAAGCCCTTTTCCATTTTAGATGACGATACATTGTTATTGTTTTATTTTCATATTTAATTTATGATAAAAGAAAAATTCTAATTAATTTTTGCTTGTTTTGATTTCAGCAGGTCTATTCTAACGAAGAATTTAAAAATTATCATATTGCATAATGAATTGTGGCCAAATAAATATCCATCCCATTTTGAAAAAAAAATAATGAAATCAATTTTCAATATTATTCAAATGTATTCAAAATTTTGGTGGTAAACAGGAACTTAAGTACTTTTTTGTTTAAAAGTAAGAAAAACAAAATAATACGATCTCGATAATACGTTATTTGCATTTGAAATAAATAAAAATGCAGTTGTTTTTAACTGTAATTAAAAAGCAACTATTAAATGCTGTTAAAATAACTAACAATAACGTAAAAATAACTTTTTTACTACAAATATTTTACAACAACTTACAAAATTGGTAAAAAACTGCTGTTTTTGCAGTTATTTTTTGCGTCATTTTTTAATATCACAGTATAGTAACGGTAATGGCATGTCATTATTTTTCTCACTACCAGTAATGACATCAGCTTAGTTTAAACGCAAATAATATGGATTTACTAATATCTAGTTAATTTTCCCATTATATTAATACAAAAAAATATGGTTAACCAAGTAAAAAAAATTGGTATGGGGCAACATAAATTATATATAAATTAGATATCTGATGATATCAAATTTAATTCCAAAATTTAGAACATAAAATTGTATCTAAAATACATCAAATTCTATCGAATTCGATACAATCGTATCGAATTAGACCAAATTCAATGCAATTAGATACAAATTTGTACAATTTTATGTATATTAGTTTAGATCTTATCCGAATTTTGTACCCGTACAAATTTTTGGGTATTATATATGATTGTATCGAATTAGGTATAATTTAATATTTTTTTGGATAAGAGTTGATAAAAACAGTTTCTAGTTTGTCTTAACAATTGCATCATATTATATATAACTTCATAAAGTTTTAAAAACGATTATATGTAATTTGAAACAACTATTTTTAATTAAATGGCGTTTGTGTGATAACTAGAAATGTCACAAATAGTATATTCGAATACCGAATCTTTGCCAAATATTTCTTATATTCATTTTCATATAAATTTGATTAGTGTCCGACCGAACAGTTCGGCCAAAAAACTATATTTTGTCTGTTTTTTGATATCTCGAGGCAATGATGACAAATTTTGGTGTTGGAAACATGTTTGTTGAGCCGATTTAATTCGATTTTGTGTATAAAATTTAACAGAAAAGCCGAAGTTTAGCTATAAAGTTAAAAGTTCGGCCGCCGAACTATTTTCGATTTGCCGAACTTTCTGTGGCCAAACATTGAATTCATTGCTTAACTACAGACTTTTCTTCAGATTTGACACTCAAAATAGCATCTAATCAGTCCAAAAAACATTTTTCCATCCGCCAAAGTTGTTCATAATGCTTTCTGGCCTAACTGTTCGGTCGGACACTAAATTTGATATAAAAGTACACTGTACTTTAGATATAGACGAAATTAAACGGAACCGTATTACTTTTTATGTTGTAAAAGCAGCCGTATTTGACACTTGATAAAGAAAAGTTTTATGAAAAACTAGATTTTTTTCAATTTTTTAGATGAAAAATACACCCTTTTAAGTTATTTTCTTTTAACCAAACAATTCCGCCGAATAGTGCTATTATTAGCAATTTTTATTATTTTTTCATATGTAGTTATATATAATTATATAAACATTTATGTTGAACAAATTATGTTGAATTTTTATCATTAAATATAAAAGTAATGATCTAAACATTTTTTGAAAATCTATTTTTAGAATCATTATTTGTTCAACTCTAGTAAAGACATTTATAAGTACATATTTTTAATTTTTTCTTAAGCTGGGAAGTAATGACATTTTGCGCATATATGTTTTTATCTATCCAGTATAACATGTCGAGGTAGCTCAGATGGTAAAGCGGGCCCGTGTGGGCCCGGATTCAAATCTGTGCCCACACGGGGCACATACATAACAACAAAAATTTTTTTTTTTTATTAAATTTCTTTTTTTTTTGAAAATTCATTTGTAGACACATTTTTTAGTCCATACTGGTAAGCATATAGATAACCACATATTTTTCGTAAGGTGGTTAGTAATGATGTGTCATTATTATATCCATATAAAAGTAATGAGATTTGTAATGCCAATTGTAACGACTTGCAATTACCATATATGTACTTATATAACCACTTATATGGTAATGCTTTTCTACACTATGATATTATAGTAAAACAATAGTTAAAAAAACAATTCAAATTATAAAACAAAACAAAAATATAGATATATAAACACAGTTTTTTTTCGTTTAAAATATTTACAAATTAATTTCAATCTATAATAATTTATTAAATAATTAAAAAAAAAAAACAAAATATCTTATCGTTAAAGTTATAGTAAAAATTTGTTTTCTTTATAATTTTTTATCAGTACCTCCTAGTGTAGAAAAGCTTTATCATATAAGTGGTTATGAAGTAAAGGGTGTATTTTATAGAGGTATATAACTTTGAAATGGAATAAAACAAAGATGAATTTTTTAAATTGACATGAAATTTACTTTATTCGAAAGATAATCTTCTGGCATTATAATTTAAATATGACTCCTGGCATATGACCACCACAACTGGATCGGACGTTGTCTAATCTGGAGGTCCAATTTTCGATGACTTGTTCCAACATTTCTGGCTTCCAAGTGGTCAATCGTTTCGGGCTTATCGGCGTAGACTGGCAACTTCACATATCCCCACAGAAAAAAGTTCAGCGTCGTTAAATCGCACTATCTTGGAGGCCAATTCACGGGTCCGAAACGTGAAACTATGCAGTTACCAAACGTTTCCTTCAATAAATCAATTGTGGCACTTGCTGTGAGACATGCACATCATGGTTGTTTAATTGATGAACGAAAAAGTCAGTAATCATGGCTCTATAGCGGTCACCATTGACTGTATCGTTCTGACCAGCATCGTTTTTAAAGAAGTACGGACCAATGATTCCATAAAGCACACCAAACAGTCAGTTTAAATGCAACGGTGTCTCAACATAAACTTGAGGACTATCATCACTCCAAATACGGCAGTTTTGTTGTTTGTTAAATGGATACGTCAATATACATTTAACCAAAAGTGAGCTTCATCGCTAAACAAAATTCGCTTATGAAAATCGGGATCAACGGCAGTCTTGTTTCGGTTCCATTTGTACAATTTGAAAGCGTTGTTCAGGCGTCAGTCTATTCATGTTGAAATGCCAAACCAAACTAAACATAAATCACTTGGCAGCTGACAAAATGGCCGCCAGTTAAAAAAGTGTTGCCAACTTAAAGTTCTATACCTGTATAAAAAACACTCTTTACACTAGAGCGACTTTTTTTTGTATGAAGAAAAACTTTTTTTAAAAAATTTCTATTTATTGTTTAGATAATTATAATATTATTTCTGAAAGTTATTTGGTGCAAATTTGAGTAAAATCGGATAGCTTTAACACGTGGAGACACGCTACAAAAGTTTTCGAATTTTGAAAATTTTCCTTAATTGCTTTAATAATCATTGTGACACATAATTTTTTCTTATCAATTTTGGCATGCTGAAGACGAATATTTTAAAATTTTTGAAATCGCACTAACGGTTTTCGAAATATTGCGACTTGATTTTCACTATAAATGGCATCTTTTTCCTCTATTCTAGAAATTTTTTAAAAATCAACAAAACATGCTTTCATTTGATCATAATTATGTCTGAAATTAGAGATGATGTATCACAAAATGTATTTTTCAAAATTTTTTATTCACATATCAGAGGCTTTTTGCACAGGTCGCCAATCCGATTTTTCTTAAATTTCGCACCACAAAAAAGTGAAAGTTAATATTCCTTCACGTTTATTAAATTGAAAAGCATAACAATTTTAATATGTAAATTGTCTACTTTTCCGAGATATTTGTAGGTAAATTTACAAGTTATTCTTCAACCAATATTTTCATAATTATGCTCAAACGAAAAGTAGTTTTGTTTGTTTTGCTATTGCAAAAATAAAAAAATTTAGGATTATTATTTCAAAAAAAATTTGTAGAATGCGCTGTGGTCCCAAATCCATTTTTTTTTGGCATAAATTCGAAAAGTATTGTCAGAGTTTTTTTTTTGCAATATTAAGCAAAAAAAAAAAAGAACAGCCGAACCACGCCCACTTCACGCCCCTACTAAATATTTACCATTAACAATCCTCGTCCCAGAATTAAGAATTCTTTTGAAGTTTTATTGTTTTATTTGACTTATTTTGTTGATATTCAGTTTTTTATAGATTCTTCGATTCGTCTGTTTTTTCACCACATTTGTATCCAAAAATAACGAATTTTGACAAAAACTAAAATTGCAATTGTGGGAGTTTGGCGAAAAATGCAAGCAATATCTAAGTTCCAACTTATTGTACACACTTTGTCAAACACTTAAACGTTTAATACTTCATGCCCATTCATGTCCAGATATAACTTTTTGTCTGCGAAACATTTAGGTTGTGTTATATAAAAACCATATTACCACAACACTCAAAAATTGAGACAAGGACACAATAAAAATATAATTGGAATTAATGATTTTAAACTACTTACACTGAATATCAATTTCCATTACAAATCCTATTTATGGTTTCCTTTTTAACCTTTTCTGATAATATAATTGTAAAACTGACTTAAATTCACGTGTTTAAGCTTTTAACTTTGAAAGCTTGGCACACTACCAGTATTGCCACCTAATTTTTTGTATTACATTTTCTGAATGGCTTGTTGTGTTGTCATTAAAAATATTTAATATTTATTGACTTGGGACCATAGTGAAATGTAGTCCGATTTCAAAAATGTTTAACTATTCGTGATCAGCATGCCAAAATTAATTAAAAATAATGTGTCGCAAGACATATTTCTATTAAAGGAGTTCAGAAAAACTATAAAAAATTTAAAACTTTGTACGCTGCCGATATTTCTTAAATTCGCACCATCTAACTTTTAGATCTAGTTTTACAAATATCACAACAATAATTGATAAAAATCGAAAATAAAAAAATATTGGTACATATTTATTTGGTATTGTCAAGTAATTACAATTGTCATTACAAATCGCATTACTTTTGTATGGGGATGTCGAGCAAAATAAAGAAATATCATTACTGAACACCTTACAAACAATATAAAAATATGTGGTTACCTATACACTTAACAGTATGGACAAAAATAATGAGGCTAAAAATAAATTTTAAAAATAACTAAATTTTATAAAAAAAAAATTTGATTGGAATTTTTTTTTTTTTTATAAACTGTACACGGCATTTGAATCCGGGCCTCCACGTTGTCAGTCAACCGCTTTAGCATCTGAGCTATATCGACATGTTTTACTTGATAGACAAAAACATAAATGACTTTCTTGCACAAAATTTCATTACTTTCTAACTTACAAAAAACAAGTACTTATATATGTACTTACAAGAGTTGAAAAAAAGTTTAAATCGTTACTTTATTTTTAAAATTATGATTAAAATAAGTACTTATGAGTAACGTACTAGTTTTTGTGTTAAAGTAATGGGAAAATTAACTAATTATTAGTTAGCGCTTATTATTTGTGTTAAAGTAATGCAGAGAGTGAGCTGGTGCCATTACTGGTAGTGAGAAAAGTAATGACATATCATTACCGTTTCTACACTGGGCTATTGTGTGACATTTATTTTTTCTGCAAGATAAACATAATCTAAATATTATGGAAAATTTTGTAAATAATAGTTTATAAGACCTCCAAATGAAATCAAAAATTTATATTAACAAGCAAATAGTTTTATTTGTTTATTACAATTTTCAGGGTCTTTTAAATTTACAACTTTTATTTAAAGTTTTATTTTTGAGTCAAAAGTTTTTAACTGTCATGTAGACAATTGTAATCAATATAAGAATAAATATTTGTTTTATGTACTCGTTTTTCCCCAAACAATTATCTAATTTTTGTTAAAAATAGGTCAAAAATATAAAAACATGTTTGATGCGATTTAAAAAAAAAATATAAATATACCAAAATTTATCTTAAATAGCTATAATTTTAAGACTGCGTGGTCAATAAATTTTGTGTCATAGTTTATTGATATATAATCAATTCGATAGGAAGGAAAAAAATTTAAGATTATGATTGAAACCGCCAACACAATAGATAGCGTTGTACCGCCTTCCAGTAGTCGTATGATATTGAAATTTTGCCAATATATTAAGATCGACACAGTCTTTTATAATTTTAGGTACCTCTGATTGTACGATTTACTTTGGGATTCCCATAAGATTTTGGGACACACAAATGATAGGTACACTTATAAGAACTTTTCCATAAAAAATCAACAGTTATTTAAAAATTTAATCGGTAAAGTTGTTTCAATGGAATATATATGAAAAAAAATGCACTGACTCGACAGTATAGGTTCGATTGTTGTACTACCAAAGGTTAGTAAAACTCTGTACTCGGTTTGGCCAGTTTGAGTACCAATTTTTTTTTTATGGACCTCAAAAGATTTTGAAAATCAGTGCACCACTCAAAAAAAGGTGTCCTCAGTTTTTGGCCTACAGCTAATTCAGACTTGATGATATTGCTTAACTATATTAATCAATAATGTAGTAAAGAGTCTACTGAACAAATTTTATAAACATTTTATGTGCAAAAAATCATTTTTTTCTGCACTTTTTTGAAAAAAATGTAGGAGAAAATTATTTATTTTTTTTTTTTTTTGCTTTTTTCAGCATATCTTACAGGACTCACATATCTTATTATCTTACATATCTTACTTACTTATATTTTATTATAAAGAGTTTTTAGTAAGCTTAAATTGTTTTTCTTTTAATTTTTGAAAACTATTTATTATTGAAAACTATTAATAACACACTGCTACAAAAAAAAACTTTTTGTCAGAACTTGAAAACCGACCTAGTGGGGGTTGTAGGCCTAGGTGAGGACATACAAAAACCGTTTTCAAAAATTTTGAAACACCCTCAAAATTTTGAGTTATTTTCAAAAAACTGTTTTAGGGTAGGTCGTAGCACTTTAGTACCTCTAACTCACACATTTTTTGACCGATTTCAAAATTTTAAACAGTTTTGGAAAGACAAAGAATTAGGCTTTCATGAAATGTATTCATTAAATAAATATTCCAAGACATTAGGTAAGTGTTTAGCAAAAGTTTCTCTTTTTTTTATTTTTTTTTCCAAATTTTTCAAATTCAACAAGAGTTATTTTAATTTTTTTTTATGAAAACCTATCTTTTTTTGCACTGTATTTTAAAGACAATTTTATATAGAAAAAAACGAGATATTATTTGTTAAAATCGGTTTCTATTTGCAAAAGTTACTAAACTTTTTCTAAAGTAAAATGTTAAGATTGCAGACTTTTCTTCTGGTAAACCACTTGACTTACAAAAACGCTTGTTTAATTTTTTTTTTTTTTATTCATATGGTTTGCGCTGGGGGAGAAAATGCTAAAAACAGGTGTTAATGAAAAGTTGAATAACTTTTACAATTTTCATCCGATTTGAAAAATTAAAACCATGTTTTGTTAAGAACTAAATTTTCTTTACACGTTGGTATAAATTTTTATAAGCTTTCATATTAAAATAAGCAATGAAAAGCTACTAAAATCAAAAAAGTTTATAATTTTCGTTTTTGTAGATATTCTTAACAAAAACAATACTTATAACTTACAAATGTATAAGAAATGCACGTCATTTTAAAGCCTAATCAGTTTTCTTTCCAAACCCGTTAAAAAAATGTAAATCGGACAAAAACTGACTGAGTAACAGGTCGATAAGTTGACGAACATCACTTGAAACGGTTTTTTAGAATAACTTCTGAATTTGAGGGTGTTTCTGAAATTTTTTGACACAATTTGTAATGTACTCAACAAGACCTATAACCCAGGCTAGGTCGTTTTCCAAGTTTTTTTTCATAGTAGCACCGTGTAATTAGTATTTGAAATTTTAGGAAATTTTGATTTTGAAGCTTTCTCGCTTCCAAACCGTGGACGGCACACGAAGAATTGCTTTGCAAAATATTTAGCAAATTTAGTTTTCTATCGGAATATATAAATTTCTAAGTATAAAACGCTCATTTGACGCATTTGTGGTAAATTTTATGAAGACTGCCCTGAAGCAGCTTTACCCGTTATAGGGTTAACTAAGTTTTTTTTTTTTCAAAGTTTCAATTGAAAATTTAAAAGTTTTCCAATACTTCAATGCAATTGTTAATTATAGTAATTAAAAACTTTACAAAAAAATTAAAAAAATTTTCTGAAAAAAATAATTCAAAATATCTTATTAAATTCCACATTTTTAAATTTCCATTCATGTGACTTTTATACTCATGTTTTTCTATATAACCCTTCATTTTAAGTAAAAAGATTATGGGAATTATAACCCGATGAAAAAAGTTAATATATACTCATATACAACTTGATATCATTATATATGCTTATGTGTGGCAATATATTACGATATATCTCAATTTATCAACATTTTTTAATATGGCATAATATATTATCATATATGTATCGTTTGTTATATATCGGCATATCTTTAAAACTTTTCAAAGTTTTCACATTCATAATTTAATACAATACACTGAGAGAGTTATCTGCATAATATCAATGAATTTTCGCATTAGATCTGTGAATTGTCACCGGAACTCGTCCATTGAAACTTTTTTTTAAATTAATACAGTCTTTCATAAAATGTTATGAAAAATTTCATATTATTTATTAAAAATGAAACGACTTATGAAAAATTTTCATTAAAAATAGTTTGATTAAAACGATGAAGCTTTTCATACAGCTTAAGAAATTTTTCATTCACATTGTGAAGAAAACTTCATTAGTTTAATGAAAGAATTCCATTAAAACTCGTCCAAGAAATTCTCTATGTGTACACTCAGGGAACTTCTGCTTTAAAAATGTGTAGTTGTTTGGGTTGTAATACAGTTTCATTATTTTTAATGTAAATGTAAGTCATTTGTAGAACAAATAAAATTTTTAACTAACCTTGTAGTTCATTTAAAAAAACAACTCGCATCAAATGACTGTTTTATGATTTTACATTAATTTTTTACAGTCGTTTTTTGTTATTTAAAAAAAAAAATAAATAAATATTTGTTTATTTTTTACTACCATGTGGTTCATTTTTACTACAATTGTTAGTCATTTTTTGAACATTAAAAAACAAATGACAATGTTAGTTGAATTTAATGAAATGTAAGTCGTCCTTTTTTTAAATGAAATTTCATTTGCTTTTGACTACAATTGCTGTCGTCTTTACCAACATAATTACCTAAGTGTACAATTTGAAATTGGAGCTCTTTTAACAATTTTGTTATCTTTTAATATTTAACATTATTTGTTAAAGTTTTCAACACTTTGATTTTACAAATAATTTAAAATGTTAATTTAACATCCTGGGATTTTGCAAATTTATTTGTAAAAGTGCGAAATAATTTATGTATTACGAAATGCTATTAAATATACAGACACAAGGAAAGATCTCCAAGGAAAACTACACATTTGATAAAAATTTAAATTTTAAGCTATCTCAGCGATTTCAATGTTTAAAACTGATTTAAAACATCGATTAATTTTTAATTTTTTGTTATACCATCCAGTCCAGTGTGCTGGAGGGTATATATCACTTTATCATTCCGATTGTAACACATCCGATTTAGCGATTTCTGTCCGTCTGTTGAAACGCAAAATACTAAGCCAACAAAGATGCGTGATGGTGGAATTTTGGTCAAATTGTTTGATGATACTATAAGCAGTTTGGTATTAAAAATGAAAAAAATCGGTTCGAATTAAGAGTGAAAATACAAGTTTTAGAATTACGGTGATTTAAGCTATGACGTCATTGAAAAAGTAATGCCAATTTACCATTTAAAAAATATTTTATTTCTTTTAAACCTTTTTCTGGAAAAAAAAAATGTTAATTCATCAAATGCTAAACATTATTGACCTTTCGTGTTGCAATGCAAACACAACAAAACGTAAACCGCAATGTTGTTTTTTTCTATATCACAAAAGTTGTTTGTAAACAACTTTCTTACACATGATTTAACTTTTAATTGCACATTTGAAATTTGTTATTGTGTAATTAATTAATTGATAAATAAGACTTATATCACACCATACACTACGGGGTAATTAACAATTTACAATTTAACATTATATTTTAAAAGCCCTTAAATATTCAAAATTCTTGAATTTGTCAAAAGTGACAAATAAACTTTAAATAAACAACAACAACAATGATACAACTACACACTCATTACGTGTCAATTTAATTGTTTTATTTATCATTGGTTTTATTTGTTTTATTTTTAAAAAAAAATTTTTTTGCATAACTTTATTTTTATTTGTTTAAATATGATCAACATGCCAAGCCTTCTTTTTTATTCTTATATGTAAACTAAACAACAACTTATTAATACTCAATTGGACATTAACTACACTATTATTGAAAAGTATGCGGTATTTAAAACTTCCCAGTCAGAAAAAGACAAACGGACCACCGCTGGCAAGGCACTTTAGCAACCCAGTCAGAAACTGTCAGTGGTACAAAAAATCAAGCACTGTGGTACCACTGGCTAACCGATGAATTGTAATTTAGTTACTGGCAGAACACATGTTTGAGACGCTTTACCAGCGTTTGAAAAAATCGCTTTGCCAGTATTTGTTTTACAAAAGAATTGGCAAATAATTGGCTCAGGACACTGCTAACGTTGAAAAAAGTGTTTTCCCAGTGCTATCCAGTCAGAAATTACTAGTGTCCGACCGAACTCATTTTTTTCGACCGAAGCCGAACTTCGGCCATAATATCAATGTTCGGCCGAGGCCGAAGCCGAACTTTTTTTTTTAATAAAAAAAAAATATAAATTGTTTTTTTAGATCAATAAATTTAAACCAAAAAGTTATTAAACATAAACAAAAATAAAAATTTATAGGTATATTTTTTTAAAAAATCATATTTGGAAAATAGTTGTGCTATTTTAAGTACAAAAAAAGAATAAAATATTTGTACTATATTTTATTGTCAAAGAAAAATAGTTGATCGATTTTTAAGTTGATATAGACAAAAAAACTTAAACTTTAATATTTAATATTTAAAATTTAAAATTAAAAAGTTTGATATTGTAATGACAGAAAAACAATTTCGTCTATCAGAATAAAGCTGCCCGGCAGCGCTAAAAAGCTGTTCGCTAGCTACACTAGTTGGTGGGGCTGATAAATATTTTATTGCTACATCTTTTATATTTGTAAATGGACTTGAATTCCAATACTCAAATATATTTATATTTCGGGACTTAAAGGCTCTGTAAAAAACATTTTAATTTCTTTTTCAATAAAATTTTCATTTGGTTCTGCTACTTCTAAGTCTGGTACTGTATTATGTCTATCCCAAATTGATGAACCTGTTAATCTCTTTTTAGGATTACTTACTACTCGAAATTAAGTGCAAAATATAAAAGTATACGGTTATTTAAATTATATCGCATTAAATTTGATTATTTGCTTATAAGTCTTGTAGGTATATTTCTGGAAATTTTTTTTTTAACTCTTGGCTTTTTGATATTTAAATATCGTTGTTTTTTTTTCGTATTCTATCATATTCAACGTTGTATTTTTTATGTAGTTTTTTTGTAAATTCTGAAAAGTAAATATAACCCCAGTTGTTATTTATTTGTGCTTTTTATAAATAATCATAAAAATTCGGTAGTTAGCCGAACTTCACTTTTTGGCCGAACTCCGAAGCCGAATACTCGGTCGGACACTAGAAATTACCAACGGCTCAAAATTCTAACCATTGGCAAAGCATTTATTTTATAAAAATTATGATGCTTTGTATAAAAAAATTTATAGTCGAAAGGTTCCGGGGTCGAGGTTTCAGCCATAATTTGTTAAGTTAAAGTAAATTATCATTAAAAAATATAAAAAAATCAGAAAAAAATGTATGCCTTAAACCGGGTTCGAACTCGGAACCTTCCGACTACAATCATTTTTAACAAAGCTTCATCATTTTTAAAAATAAATACTCTACCAGTGGTTAGGCTTTTGAGCCGTTGGCAATTTCTGTTTCAATAGCACTGGGAAAACACTTTTTGCCAATGTTGTCATAATGGTCTCAGCCAGTTGTTTGCCAATATTGTTTTTTTTTTGTAGACCAATGAAATTATTGTTCAACAAATACTGGCAAAACACTTTTTGAAAACGATGGTAAAGCGTCTTAAACAAGTATTCTGCCAATAATTTGTTTACAATTCCTCGGTTAACGAGTGGTATGCCACCGTTTGATATTTTGTACCACTGGCAGTTTCTGACTGGGTTATCTTTAAATATTAGAAAATTTTCAGATTAACCCATTTTATGCCACTCATCGATCCCGTAAGAATTTTTTTACGAAACTTGGTGATATTCGCAATTTAAATTCAAACTTTGACGCTTTGTATTTACTTAACGGGTTACGATTTTTTTTAGTTTTAGGTTTTATTTATTGCTAAAGAATATATCTATCACACTGGAATACACAATTTGTTCTATCGGAATTTACACGATTTTTAAGAATGTTGCTGTCTTTAGACAACTTTATTATATTTTAACATGACAACACTGGCGAATCAATTTTTAAAATTTTGTGTTTCTTGGAAGAAAAAGTTAATTTTTTACAATAAAAATAAAAATGGAGTAATTTTCTAGATATTAAAGTTTTTAGAAATTCAGAAAGTACTTAATCCGATCTTTTAATGTTACAAAAAAGTGAATACTGAACAACATATTGTTCTCATTCAAAAAAATGATCCCATACGTCTTTCACCAAAACACTATAAAAGAACTAGTTCTAGTTTTAACCGTTCATTTGGAAGTATCTCTCATATTATGCAGATTTATTAAACAAACCTTTGACTGACCTATATAACAATATGAATAATTAAAAAAAAAAATTCGAAAAGGCATATGAACTAAAATGACGAACTAGTTCAATAAATGCAAATAAACGAAATGCACTCTAGATTAAGGTAAACATGTCCCCATATCCGAAAATGGGTTTTATGAGATTTTACTTTAGAAGTTATGTCGATTATAGCTTTTCGAACATTTTGTTAAAATTGAAATATTGTGCTAATATAATGTTTATCATTAATTCCATGAAGGAACATTAAAAAATTTTAAGTTTTTGAGCTCATGAATCTTTGGAGCCATATAGATAATCCCACATTTAGATTTTTGATTTTTATTCTGGTTTTTCGTTTTTCAAAAACTTAAAAAAATGCTAAAAGTTATGAGCTCTAAAAAGCCATATTTTGTTAAGTAGACGGCAAAATTAAATAATTAAAAAAGTTGCTAAAAGCTGAAGTTATCTACTTCTATCAGCTGTAAATTATGTGCCTCCAAAAATAACTGTTGCTTTCAAAAAACGATTTTTTACTCCAAATGCTATTTTTAATGATTTTTTTTACCAAGTGTTTGTTATATCGAATAAAATTTTTCAGATAAATTTGTTATATTAGATAGTCAATGTAAACAATTTGTTCGTTCGTTCGTTATAATGCGTTTTCGTTATACAGAGTATTCGTTATAGCGGTCTTTGACTGTATATCTGAAATCACATAGCAAATATTTTTATTATGCCACTACATAATCATATCTGAATTCAATTAAAAAATATTCAAAGCATTGGACCTGATATATTTCTGTATAATTTTGTATATAACAATATATGACTTTATAAAAAATTATAAAAAAATATTTTTAATGTTGGTTCACATGAAGTTTTATGTAATTATATGTGTGTTTATATGCGAACGCAGTTATATACGACAATATAAAATAATATATTGCCATATATACCCCCATATAAATATTTTTGAAACAGCACAAAGCTATATACAATTAGATACAAATATTTTTGGTTTACCTTATATGTTTATATGTTTATATGACTATATTAATTTATACATTAAAACATTTAATTGTATAAAATTATATCTGAATATATAAAAACTTGTTTAGTTGGATAGCAAAAAATGTCCAAAGAGTTGTCCTATAAGCTGATATATTTTGGACTTGGAATATTACATTTATTTTTTTTTTATATAGTCCAAAAACCAGATGTAGGACCACATTAGAAAACATTCCCTTACAAAATTAAAATTTTTAAAATATTTTCAACCTTCTAGGATTCTTTTAAGATGTTATAAATGTCCAAGAAATCTATGACTTACGTACCCAGTAAAACACGCTGCTTACATGCAAGCAGGTTTGTAAGGGAGTATGCCGAAAAGAATCCCTTACAAACCTGCTTACATATGCCATGATTTCTATATGGCAAATTCCCACTTGGAAGCATTACTTTTTCGCAAAAAAGCGCGGATTTTAGCGCTTATAAAAAGCAGTGATTTCATGGTTTTCAGTAAAAGTAATAATATGAATATAAGTACATACATAATAATTTATTCTACATAAAATTCTACAGATATTAGTATTTTGTTTTTAAAATTTTTGACATATAATATAATTATTTTATTTTTTTACCGCTCCACGTGCTAGCTCTTAAGAAACAGTTAAATGACTAATTAATTTTTATTTCATACTCGAAAACACCAAACACAATCGGAAATCATTCGGGAAAATTTTTACAGATCGTTTATAGTCCACGATATGGAACTTTCTGCATTACAACCTGCATCCTTGTAAAGGATTAGGGTAAGCTGCTTACAACCTGCATCCTTGTTAGGGAAAACAGTAAGCTCAAAATTTTTGTTTGTTTATTTTTATACGACAATTATTCGTTTCTTTTGCTGCTTCTAAATATTATGTAATAGTAATCACTTACATCAGCACATTTATTTTATGCTGCTTCTAAAAACAAGAACATTTTTTACTGGGTATCTACCCTTTATGAGTTAAATTTCCAAAGTGGACCAAAATCTGAGACAAGTCCTTCTTATATTGTTTTCTTCTTTAACATTCAAGTTTTATCAAAATCGAAGATTATCTTGAAGTGCATTTCTTGTAAGAATCAACATTTGTTGGTATAATAAAAATAATTAAAATTCTTAGATTTTTGTCTAAAACAAAAATACAGAAATATCTTTATAAATCTTAAATATAAAAATATTCTTCTACTTTTTGAACACAGTGTATAGGACACCATACGAAAAACAGACAATACCATAAACAACATAAAACTTAAGCACAATTTTTTTTTATTTACAAAATATATTCTTATATGTACTATTTAATATTCGTATAATTTTTCCTATATACCTAAAAACAGAGCTGCCAGATTTGGCGCTTGTTTTGGCTCTAAAATGTGCTAACGGCAAGACACTGGGGCGGCGTTTATAAAATTGAACACAAATTTGTAAAATGAGTATTTTATAGTTAGAAATTAAGTTATTCATATAGAAAACTTTTAGGGAATGTATGATCGGTATCAACCATAGATTTTGAATGAACGTGTATTTTTATTTAGCCACTTAATCGCATGTGTAGTGGCTAAAAATTGTTTGAATATCTGAAATTTATGAAATTCAAATTAATTTGTACATAGAGTTAAATAACTGCAAAAATGAAATATGTTATTACCCATATTGCCAACGGTTAGGATCAAGAGATGCCACCCTTTTGGAATATTAGAAATATGTAATGAAAACAACGCTTCGGAGAAAGTCGTCTAAAACCCATATTAGCTGGAATATCGAAAAAAGCCGAAACATTTCACGCTTTTGGTGGCTTAGCTCATAATTTGTCCATATCACGCCCACACAAAACCCCCTAAAATGTATGTATGTGAATTCATAAATAACCTAAACAATTCACCACTAGGATAGGACTTTCGTATAACATTAGTTTGATACCCAATTTATGTTTAAGATATTTAAAAAAAAATAATTTAAATATCAAAAAAAAAAACATTTCACTCATTAATTTTTATTAAATATCCAAATTTCAGCGAAATCGATGGTTGACTTCGTAGATATCGTCCTTATTAGTTTACAGGAACATAAAACTTGATTAAAAATCATTGATTATTTAAAAAACAACTTACTTACTAAATTTTTCAGAATGTATTTGGTATAAATGGAAAACCGTTTAAATTCGGAAAAATAATAATGAAAGTTCGAATTCACTAACTTTAGCTTATCTAAAATATTCAAAATCCTCGTTAGAAAGATCCTATAAAATTAAACTTTTTGATTGAATTTCTAACAAGAAGTATTCTTTAGCGTTCGTTTTTGATATTTAACCTGAGTCTTAAATGGCCCATATCGTTTAATCGCCTATTTTAAGTTAAATACTATGGGACACATTTTCATTGCAAAGATGTGTTCTTAAATTTTTACCAGCCCTCTACTAACAACATCTGGCATTCCTGTGCATAAGTCAAAGCATTTACTCATACTTTTTTTTTTTTTTTTTTGATTGATGCAAATTGACTAGAATATAAGCTGAACTTTGCATTATTGTATAAATTTCATGTCAATAAAAAATTTTAATAATTAATTTTTTTTTTTTTTCATATTTTGCAAACTATTTAAAATAATAATAATTAAAACAAATAATTAATATTAATTATTTATATTAAGAATGATTGTGAAAAACACAAATTTACATAAAGAACAAAAAAAAAATGGGGTCAAGAAAAGTCAATTAAAATGTAAATTAATATTCATAATTAAGTTTTATTTAATTCAATTAATGGTAGGAATAAACAATTTAAAATAATTTGTTATGTTTATTTTTATTTTTATAGTAGCTAATGAATTTTAACGTTTGGCTACATATCAAAAATTTTACGCAAAAATTTCAGTTTATTTTTTATAAGTAAAATGAATCAGTATTTTAGGGACTGTAAAAGACAAAATGTCTAAGGAATCGAAATCTGATATTTGTTCATGTTTTTCTTATGTCCCCTAAATAAATATTATTATTTATGAATTTCCTTGTAAACACCTGGAAATATGTTACATTTTATAAGTTTTTGTTACGCCTTAAAGTATATAATTAAATTTAAATAAATATATATAGCATCAGTCTCCAAATATACTGAATGATTGCATTTGTTTAAGGACATTTTTGAAATTTTTGATCCTGCAAAGTTATAATCAATATTTTTTAATTCAGAGTATCTCACCTTTCATTTGATAACCAATATTTAAGTCATATCATGAGTACTCACCTTTCATTTGATACCAATATTTAAGTCATATCATGAGTACAAGTATTTTATTTATTTTTTTTTTAAATTTAAACTTTTAAGTCCTTTGGAAGTTAATTTTGACGTGATGGAAACTCAAAACGCAGTTTAACTATATATGGTCTCTAATTTCACGTATATATTGATTTGTTCATATGTAAAAACTACTTTTGCACGGTGTAATGAACAACTCCATAGAAAAAGAAAATATTTGGTAGAAAATAATTTGGCAATTTTTTGAAATATTTACAACAAAACTTGATATATATGTAACTTTAATAAGCAACGGCTTGTTAGATTTTTATGATTTTAACGTTATATGATAGATATATACATCTTCTTCTCAATTAGTTACCAAACAATTGAACGGCTTAGGGCCGTTATTACAACTTGCCTTTAAAGTAAATGTAAGTAAAAAGTAACTTTAGCTAAAGTGAGCAATAAAGTGAGCTATAATGTTTTTCGTTATTACAACTTCCCAATAAAATAAAATTTATATTTTTGATAATGTGGCAGCACCAAACTAAAAACCGATTATTGGTTTATGAATTGGTTTATAAAAACACGTAGTGGCAACGTACTTTTATTTATTTGTTTACAAACAAGCAATAATTTGTGAAATTCGGTTTTGAAATTCGGTATTTTCTTCTTCTTCTTTATAGAGCAGAAAATGTGGCAACTTTAAGCACATAAACCTTACGCTTAAAGTTAAAGGCAATAACATCTTCCCTTTAGCTTATAGGTCACTTTTAGGTTAAAGTATACTTATAATAACGAAAAACTAATAATCTGTCAGATAACATCCGAACTTTAGCTATTGGCAAGTTGTAATAATGGCCCTTAGTGTTAAAACTTGATAAGCCACATTTTATTTTTAGTTTGTGTTCGTATTTTAAATGTTGAAAAAATGCAAAAAATACGACGGTTGCAGAACGTTTATACTCTAGATACATGTAGTAAATGTTTAAGCAAAGCTTCTATCAAATATTAATCAATAGATTCGTAGAAAACATCGAAAATCCGTTAAAAATAAAATGTGGCTTATCAGATTTTTACAATAAGCAATTCAATTATAAGTTAAGTTCATATAGGAAATTAAATTTTAAATGCATTTTGAAGTTTGAAACATGGAATATTTTTCTTTTGTAAATTTGATAGATAAATAGATTAACGACAGTTGAACCATATTAAGGTTCATTTTTATTTTAAAAAAATTTAAAGGGAATTTTGAAAAAGCACTTAACTTAAAATCAGATTTTCTCAAAATTTTATATTATGGAGTTAACTGAAAAGCTCATATATAAATATACCATAATTTATTTCCCATAAACATTATCAATTCAATCAGTGTATGTTTTTATATGTGTTTGTGTGATGCCTGTCAATGGTGTGTAGGTGTACTTTGCATTTAATATCACCTTGTAGTTTCTATTTTTTTTTTTTTAATTTCCGCATCATTAATTTGTCTTAAACAAAATAGCAACAAATTAAAATATAAAGAAATTGTTTACATTTATTTTTTTCTCTGTAGCACTAATTACGAAATATTTTAATTTTTTAATTATTTAAAAAAAAAATACTGACAAACTAAAGAGAGATGAAAATTCTTGTACTTCCTTCCGCTATAATGAGAAGATCGAAATATAATGCAGTTTTTAATTTTTAAAATAAAACGCTTTTAATATTTATTGTTTATAAATTAAACAAAAAAATGTAATTTCGTTCATTAAACCTTGAAATATTTATAAAGCAACATTTTTTATACTCTACTTTGTAATTTTAGGTATTTTAAGTTTAAGGATTTATTTGAGAATTTTCCTTTAAAAATTAAAAAAAAAAAAATTAAGCATACTTTAAGGGGTAAAATTATTTAGTTTTATAAATCTGTTAACTAACATTTAAAAAAAAATACCAAAAAAGTAACAGGAGAAAGTTAAAATAATTCACGTCTTGAAGTCGTGGATGGTAACCGATTCTATTCGAATATCGGTAAGGGTAACGCTATTTCCTTTTATTTCGGTAACGGTATTTTAATTATTTCGGTAACGGCATTTTAGCGGTAAAGGTATTTTAGTTATTTCGGTAACGTTATTTCAAGGATAACCGGGTTTCAGTTATTTCGGTATCGGTATGTTAACAGTAACGTTATTTGAGTTATTCTGGTAATGTCAATGTACACCGATATTTTAAACCCCATTATGCCCAAGTTCCAATGACTAGCTAGTTTATGATCAAACTTTGGGGAAATATACCTATTTATTGCGCTTCTATATTAACCCTTTCACTACCCTTGTACACAACAGTGTACACATTTTTAAAAATATAAAAAATTGATAATGCAACACGGCTTTATATTTTTATTTTATTTATGATGCAAATATATATAATTATATAAAAACCAGATAGAACTGTATTCGGATTTTGACCTGATATAATTGTATATGATTTTATGTAAACTGATACATCTAAATATAATTAGATCAGAGGTTTAGTTACATGTTACATTTTAATATATGATTGTATGAAAAAAATACACAATTTCATACAAATATATGATCATCCTATCATTTGCGTTAAGTCCAAACATTTTTTGTTTTTTATCCATAAGCAGCTCATAATTGAGTACGTGCAGAAATTCGCAAATATTTTTAAATTCGGGACAGGTTAATATACAGCCATCAGACTTTAATTGCGGCACTATATACTTTTATTCAAAAGAAGATATACATTTTTCTGGTATGGAACAATATATAACAATGAATAGGTCAAGATATCGTTTTATCCAAAATGAAATAAATTTTTTTGTATATTACACTATATGTTATTATATGTAAATTGGATGTGTGTTATATATAATTATACATGTATTCGTACATAATTAGATTAACCATATATAATTGTATATGTCATATACGATTATATATTGGTGAGATGTAATTATATGTTACATCGTATTAAAATATTTAGAGGAAAAAAATTTTTATATATAAACATACATAAACATATGTATTCACATATAATAACGTGCAATAACATATATATTTATATAAAATAATACATGATTATATGTAAAAGTTTTTTTTTTCTGGCGCATAGAATATATTAATGCTGCTGGACCACATATAATATTATTTCAATGTAAAATGTTAATATTGCGTCAATCTTAATATAATTTCTTGTGTCAATCTTAATATAATCTTATATAATTTCATCTTACATCATTTAATGTCACATATAAATATATATTAGGTTGTATTATACATATGATACCATATATAAACATATCTTATATCACACGCAAAAAATTTTTTTATAAGAAAGTATATATTATAATATCTTAAATTATATTTGATTACATATGTTATATATGAGAATGTTTTATTATATGTATATGACAATATATCTACCATAACTTATTATGCATTGCATATAGTATATAATTTTATAAAGATATATATATAAAAATATTTCGTTAAATATGTTACCATATAAGAAAAATATACTAATATATGGCTATGCATGACACCATATTTATTCACCTTTAATAATATATTTTAAGATGAAAAAACATAACACCATATCTATTTTTTTTTTACTCGGGCATCCGCTGTATCAATTCCGCCAACCGTACATAAAACAAAATATTTTTTTTGGTTTAATACTAAAATCGGAAAGGCATCAAAAAATGTTAAGGACTTTAAAGTCAAGCATAATTTTCATAACCTCAAAAAGCATTCTTACATAAAAATTTCTTCGAATTTAAAAATATTTAATATAATTTCCTGCAAATAACAAAACCGAACTTAATATCATAAAACTGGCAAAAAAAAATGCGCGTTTTGCCAAATAATCATGGTTTTCTTTTTAACTTCTAATATATGACAAAAATGTTGTTTAAGTGTATTTTTTGGTGGTGTAATATATATGATTTTGACATATGATAAATACAACGAGATCTATAAATTTATGTAACTTTAATTTAATCTTTAAGGCAAAAATTGTAATTTTAATATTTTTTATTCGATATAAACTAAAAACAGCCATCATTTTTGAACCATGAAATTTAAATGATTAACTCGGATGGCCTTACAGTATTATCATTATTTTTGTTAATTTTTGTATACCAAATTTGCTCCATATACTAAACAGTGGTATATGCATCAAACAAATGTTTATTAAACATTAAAATTGCGGATATAATGCAAAATCGATTCTGAATATCTCAGATATAATTCAGGATATCGAGAAACCGGGCTCGGAATTAGAAAGAAGATATTTTCAATATATTTAATCTTTCTAATTCATTTTTTTTCAAAAATGGTCAGTGGGTCAAACCAATAGTAAGCTGACGACATGTGTTTAACAGACTACTTATTATTAGTTCAGCAAATTTCTAATTACATATTATGTAGTTATCCTTGAATTATATGTACAGTACAACCCGGTTAAGACGAACTCCGGAGCACCAGAAAAAATAGTTAGTTTCAAGCGAGGTTCGTAACAACCGAGGTAAATTTATTCAACATGTTTTTATTATCCCCATTTATAAAAAAAAATCAAATATTGTGGAAACCTTTTACACACAGAGAGTTTTGTTGGACGAAGTATAGTGAAACTTTTCAGTAAATTAATGAAACATTTTTTCAGAAACTAAAAGAAAGTGTTCTTAAAATTAATGGAAACCTTCATACTTTTTATGAAACTAGTTTTTTTTTAATAAAACTTCTTCATTGAGTGTATGCAACTTTTAATTAAACCATTTTTTTATCAAAGTGTCTTTAAAGACACACCAATTTTTAAGAGCCTATAACTTTTGATGGGAAGGCGATATACATAACAACGCAGTAAAGAGCATTTAAATTAAAATTTGAAGTCTTGTCGACAAATGTGGTTTAAAATATTTTTAAATTTGTAATTCCAGAGCTGCCATATAATGATTTGAAAAAAACTATTTTTTGCTTTTTTGAAATCAATTTTTTTAAATAATATTCAACAAATATTTAAGGAAGACCTTGGTAAAGAATGTGATTTATTGGTATCGATAAAGGCATTTAAGCAAACTTTAAGAAATAGAAACATTTCATTCAATATGTACTTTTTGAAAAAAAAATTACTGATCTAATCAAGATTTTTCCGGCTCTGTGAAAATGGAAGTACATATGCTGTAAATTCATCCGTTTTTGTTTTTAATATTAAAAACCAGCAAACAAACATATACATTTGAGCGGTTAGAGTTGCCAAATAACAATTTTCAAAAACTGTCTAAAAATGTAAAAATTTTTAAAAATAGTGCTATAACAACACGCAGAAAAAAAAATATGGTTACAATATGATAGCGGCCACAAAACTTTGTTTCCTACAGTCATAAATTATTATTGTATCAATCATATTTCACCAATAATTCTTTTTCGGTTCTCATATTCTCTTATCTACCATTATATACTATTTGTTATCATATTCCTCTCTCTAAATACAGCGATATTATACTTGCTCCAACTATAAGATTATCAGTCTGTTTTTATTAGCGTCTTCGCTATTTTAGTTTCTTGTTTATGATTTTGTGAGAATTAAATAATATTAAACAAAAATACATAAAATCAGGAAAACAACGCAGTGGTGTTAATTGTAATGGTGATATTTTTAGTGGAAGAAGGAATAATTAGGTAGTCTCAACTCGGTCTACAATGGGAGACTAGGCAAAAGTTTAATTGACACGCATCCGTTAAATGTAAAAAAAAAGCATTTTATTTTTAAAAGTTTTTGTACTCACTCAAAATAAATTGTAAACAAAAATAAATTAAAGAAATATGAAAGAAAATTTTAACAAAATACCCGTACTTTAAAGTCTGTAGTAGAATATAATCATAATATGTTTGCAATAATCATAATATGGTAATAAATGATGACGAAATTCTTTTCAATGATCGAAATATGATAACTTTGACTATAATATGGTTATAGTGAAAATATTATTATTGCTGTAAACATGTTATGATCTTTATAAATGTGTTGTGCAATTGTATTCTTAACAATATTTTAATGCGTACTTATTCTGGTATCACATATTTCCATTATTTTATTTTTCCTGCCAAATAAGGTTTGTCCTGAAAAAGAGAAAGTTTTGCTTTTTAAGATACTAAAATAAAACAATTTATTGAAACATCACATAGCGATAAAATAATGATTTATATAACTTCTAAATAACACAAATCTTATTCATCAGCGCAAATACAATTTGATAATTAAATAAATAAATAAAAGTTTGTTATTTTCAATTTATAACGAGCTTTCAACCTCCGTATATTTACAAAAATAAAGCAAATCAAACATATTAGCTAGGTTGATATTAGTATTTCGATCTGGCTAAAGATCTCATCAGAACCCGAAGTTTTAGAAAAGCTAGATCCTCCATAATAGGTAGAACTTTAACAAAAAACTTATTAATCATCAATTTTGCTCCATTCTATTGAAAAAAGCATGTATAACTTTTTAATCCAGCTTCAACAGAATGTTGGGAGAATAATGTAGGAATCATACTATGATAATTTATAAACATTTCCATAACCATAATATGATAATATTGAGATCAATTGTGTACCATAATATGGTAATCTAATTATATATGTTTAAGAAAAAATAAGAGTATGGTTGTCACAACCATAGTAACATGATTGTCGCAATCATAAATCCAAAAATGTATGATGCACTTCGAATATGGTTGCCCCAACCAAGTTTTTTCTTTGCGTGAACAGTCAAAATTTTGTGCAATTTTTTGATAGTTATTTGACTTCTTACATAAATATACATAAAAATTTAATTTTTAAAAAAAATGTCAAGTATTATAGAAAAATTAAAAATTTTTCGAAAGTTTGTATTAAAAATGGAAATTTATATAAAAGATCGTCTTACACGAGTTTTACTGTATTAATTTACTACATATTTTTTTGAAATTAAATTTTGTATGATTTTTTCTTTGACGAGTCTAAAATATTTACACACTTTTCCTTCTCTTATATAAACAATTTCATTATTGTCATTTTCGTTATTGTGGTTGCAATGGATGAATGATTTAATATGTGTGGGTGAATAGCTTACATTTACAAAAGAAAAAGGTCGTGGTGTTTGGAATAATATTACAAAAGACATAAGTTCAAGGTTTCATTAACTTGATGATACATTTGATAGCTATTGACAATTGCTTATTAAGCTCATATTTTAAATTATTTGTTAAATTTTTAAGGCCCTCCATCCCAATGTGCAAGAGAGTACACAGAAAAAACTAAAATCTAGTTTAAATTAAAATATTTTTTAATTCAATTAAAAGTTGAATTGAGTTCGGTCATATTTTAATCATATATATTAAAAATTTAATTGAATATTGTTTTTAATTTCAAACAAATTTGTAGTATATACTGTTAAATTTGTTAAATCTTGCCAAAATCTCAAAGAATCACAAAAATTATTAAATAAATAAGGTGGTCGCGCTGAGACTCGAATCTGGGGTATCTGTTTGTTAGGCGAGTACTCTACCAACTGAGCTATCGTCACATATAATAATGTGTTGCTTAAGAGTTTTCGTTTGTGATGTTAAAAATATATACCATACCCTCATACTTACAAAAAATCACAAAGTATTGAGTCTAAATATAGATTTGCAAACAAATATTTTAAGTATTACTTTACGTTTCTATTTCATGCAGTATGCAATAGATGATTGGTAAGTCAATATTTTATGTTTTGAAATAATGTTAAAGGTAATGATCTATCATTACAAGGTAACCCACGAGTGTCCAATTATTGGTAACTGATTACCTTGTGTTTCAAAATAATGCTGAAGGTAAGGAGTATACATTACAATGTAATGCATAATGTAACCAACTATTTTGGTAACTCATTACACTTTGATTGATTTTTAGATATTTGAATGAACTATTTGAGATTTCAAAGGGTATTAGTTGAACTATTTTGTTTACTCATGTGCAACATTTAAATGTTTTAATTTAGTAAGTTTTGCGAACCGCAAAAGTGCATTTTTTGAAAAAATTCGAGGTCAAAAACGTATGAAAATTTAAGCATACTTCTTTACGGGATGATGCTTTATTGGCTAAAATGTCGTCAAATTTGCAAAAAAAAAAACACGTTTTCAAAAAGTTGTCGCTTAGACAATTGTTCTAGCGAGGCATTTATTTGATGTGTTCTTAATTTTATGAAATATTTCACAAAAATTTATGAAACTACCTATTTTTAAAGAATTTATTCACATTTATAAAGCATTTCAAAAAAGTTTTGTGACTTCATCATATTTATGAACCATTTCATAAATATGAAGAAGCCTGTCATCAATTTCTTCTTTTATAAAACAGTTTCATCATATTTATGAAGTGTTACATTGAACGAAAATCAATAAAGTTTTTCCCTGAGTGTATGCTTGAGTTAAAATAAAAAAGTTCAAGCATTTCCATTTTTTTTTTTTCAAAAAACATCATTAAAATAATTGAACTCATTATTTCATATATTTAAAATTTTTAAAATTTCTAAATTTGCTTCTTTTTTTTAAATTTACTTATGTTTGAATATTTTTTGGTTTACTTTTAACAAATTTCGTTGTCAAAATCAACCGAAATTCACGTTTTATTCAAATTAAAAAGTAAAATAAAAAGTTCGACTTCAGCTACGGAATTAACGTTACTTCAGTAAGGTTTAATATTTTTTTTTTTTTTTTTTGGAAATATCATGTCGTTTTAAATTAACTTTTTTTATTTTACTATATTTTGATTCTCTTGTTTATAATTCTTATATACAAAATTTAAAGCATACCTTTAGGCTTTATAATACTTACTAAATATATGGCATATTTTAAGGAGTTCTAATAGTTAATGTCTTTTATATTTCGTTGATTAATAGACATCTTAATTTCGTGGTCGTAAAATCACATGAATTAAAGAAAAAATTAATGTTTTATATCAAACAGACACCCACACAATATCCAAAAAGAAAAATGATCCCATAAAAAAAAAAATGTTTTTTTTTTCTCATTTAGTAAACTGCGTGCTATATATGTAAAAAAGCGTATATTGTATGCTGAATAATCTGTAAGAATCCATTAAGATGTTTTTTTACACAATCAATTTTAGCCATGAAAAAAAGTAACGAAAACGTGGCATTTTTTTAAATATATTAAGTCAAAATAAATTTCAGTTTGATGTTATTTCACATTTTTTTTTTGCGCTTAAGATAGACTTAGAATTGGAAAAATAATTCTAATTTAAAATCATTATTATACAAAAGAAAAATTCGTAATTCACGGTTTATTTTGAGTCACTTTCAAACCATGACTAGTTGAAAAAATAAATAAAAAAAAAAAAAAACGACAACAGAAAATTATAATCAAAGTTCGTTGAAATGTGTTAAAAAAAAAAAAAACTGATGACAAAATTTTGCGTTTGAATGAAAAATTCATAAAATACAAACAATTTATTCCAATTGGACTTATTTGTACATTTGATGTTGTATTTTATTTTTATTTCGTGTATATACCCCCTACGGACACGCATTTATTTCACATCAAATTTATTATTTCAATGTCATGAGCAGAGACATTAACTTAATACACTAAAAAATTGTGTTTTAGGCGATTAAAAAAATCTTTGAATATGCACCAAAAATTAAAAAATATGCACTTAAAGCAAATACACTAAAATTAAGATTTTAAGTCAATGAGACTCATTGTCATACAAAGTACATACAATCAAATAAAAAAGTTAGTAGACAAATTAGTAAGACGTTTTATATCCCAATTTACAGTTTTTGTACTAATTTTTGGTACAAAATTATTTTTTAGTAAAATTTTTTTTTTTTTTTCGCTATTTAAAAATTTCAGATTTTTTTTTACTTATTTTCGTTGCTGATTTTAGCTAAATATTTTACTAATTTTGTAAAACCGAGTTGCTGAAATTACAAAAAAAAATTTAATGATTTTTCCTTTTCATAGTTGAAAGTAAAGTCTTTTTTTAAGTTGAAAATTTTTATAATCTAAAATATAAAGAAAATACCAAAGGATAATAAAAATAAATTTTAACTAAAAAAAAAAATAACTTATTTTCAGTAAACAAATTTTACGAACTTTCCATCAAATTTTACTATATTTAAGCAAAGTTTACTAATTTTCCCTGCAACTTTCTCTTTACTAATAATTACAATTTTTCTGTTACTTTTACAAACTTTTTTTATTTTAGTGTATACAGAGATTATATAAATTTAAATAAAATCTTTATAAATAAGTTTTTTTTTTTTTTCAAACGTAAACTTAATCTATTTGTTCTTAAAAAGGAAATGACCGCTCAACGTCGATGGTTGTGATCGGTGCACGTTTAAACGATGTTATTTATTTTGTTGTGCATTGATTTTTTGACGAAGAGTTTGTATCACACAGGTGAACCAAGTAGTGTTCACGTCGCTCTTCTAAAAATCTGAACTGAAATTTTGAGAGTTTAGAAGAAAAATAACAAAAAACGTGAAACGTTTCAGCTTTGATCGTCTTTAGTATATATGCTAGTTGATCAAATCGCAACTAAGAAAAATGCAATCAATATATGAATTTTAATAAGCAAATATATCCGATAAAAATATGCATTTAAAGAAAAATAAGCAAAAATATGCATTTGTAACAAAATATGAAAAAATATGTACTAACAAATCGATGCCATTTTAACACAAATTCTTTCATTCGCAAATATATTTTGTTTGCGCTGTTCTCAGACTTATGGAAAAAACATGAATTTGCATGAATTTCCGGTCCCTGGTCATGCGTGTGTAATATAAGGTTTTTTATATAAATTTTACTTTTTGTTTTACTTTTTTTTTTGCAAATATACATTCTAGTCAATTAAAATTTTTAATATCTATTTAATTGAATAAAATAAAGTGGAATTGAAATGATGTATTCCTTTAATATTTAATCTTCTAATGCCCGAGACCGTTTTTAAGTGGTTTTCGCTTTTAAGATAAGTTTTTAAAATGTACACCGAAAAAAATCAATTCGTTATACATATGAAAATCGACGTACATTGTACGAATTATTTTGATGTTTCGCACCACGAAAGCTCGGTGTAAAATATATGAAAGTACGAAAGTATTTTCTACAATGTACGGAGTGAATTGTTCTTTTTACGGAATATTTCTTTATATATGACGAAAGAACTTTTTCGTTAGTTTCGGAAAAACCAAGAGCATTTGAGTTTCAATAAAATAAAAGAAACTTTCATATATATTACGAAAAAAGTGGATACTAATGATTTCGTTAGTTTCGTAAAATTTTCAAAAGATGCACTTAACTTATTTTCGTAAAATGAAAGAAAGTTTCTTGTATTTTAAAAATAGCTACGAAAGCTTTTTACGTAAAAAGTTGCATGCATCTTTTTGGTGTAGGATTTTTAATTCAAGGATTAAAATTATGTCGATAGAAAACATAATATACTACAGTTTTTTTTTGTACAAGTTACGGTGTCTTAGCAAAAAATAGTCAACGTCGAAATTTCGTTATAGTTGAAAAATAATTATTTTAGAATGAATTCTAGTTTTTAAATAATTGCCAAAATTTTAAACTTTGCCGATTAGAGGGTTAAATAAAAAACTTTCTCTTAAAAATAGGCAAAAATGTTTGACCATTTTGTCTATGCTACACTGATTTTTGTTAAAATAAATATGTTTACCCCTTAAACTATGCTACATTTTTTTTTTTCAATTCTGCACATGTTTTCTTTTCCAATTTCACACATGATTAATCAAACTTTCTAACCTTCATCCAAAACAAATGTGAAGGATATACTACAGAAAAAAATTTCAACAATTTCTTATTCCAATACCGTTCACATAAGAAGCCACATTTACCTTTTATTTCGTCTATAAAGATACACATTAAATTTCTTTAAGCTAATATTTATATTGATTGTGGGTTTTCTTAGATTCATAAACTGTAGAAAAATAAAGTTTTATTAAGTAAATACCAAATATTGATTTAGGGGTTATTTATTTATTTTCTTAACATTTTTGCCACAAATTTAAAAATATATTAAAAAAAAATGTTGAGCTCGTAAAATAGACTAAAAAAATATTTAATATGTCAATATACGTAAATAGTAAAAATTACCCGTGGGAAGGCGGCCCACAAAATGATTTGACAAATTTATAAAAAAGTTAAAAAACATATATTTGGAAGGTTTGATTTTTTTTTTTATAAAATTAGAAAAAGGTTCACAGAAGTTTTTATTGATTAAAAAGTTATAGTAACTCTTCCATTTTAAAATTTTTTTTAGTCCGGCTTTAAGTACACAGAGATATTTAAATTAATATCACATTTTTAAATGACAATTTTTAAATTAAGTATGAATCATATTAGAGTAAATATGATTCTAGTTAAAATAAACATTTTCGTATTTAAATTAATATTTCCATTATGTTTATTGAAAAAAAATATATTAGAAACAAGGCAGAAAAACTGCAAAAAGGTGAGAGATAGAGTAAAATATTTAGCGAAAAAAGCATTTAAAACGAAGAAAATCTGAAAAAGTAATTTTAAAGCTCCAAATAAATAAAACCAAAATGGAAAATTTTTCTCTGCTGTGGTGACAAAAATTATGGAAAGTTTAAAAATTTTATTTGAAACGTGCACAAAGAAAAAAATTTAACTATTTGCCAACTGAAATTCTGTTGCTATCACTCAAATTCGGTTATTACGAATTTCAAACAGTTTGCACAAATTTACATTCGTTTTCACAACAAAATTCGATTAATTTAACAGCATTTTTGTTGAATCAGCCAAAATATTCAGAAATCTAATGCAAACATCGTTGTTCAAACTGAATTTATATGTTGTTACCATTAATACACACTTTTCAATTCGGTTGGCACTTTATTTCTCTGTGTGTGGGAAAATATAAATTGTAAAAATTTTGGGGATTTTCGCTGGATACAAAAAAAAAATGCAAACGAAAGAAAGGCTTTGAAAATTACCATACAATTTTGACTACGCCATCAAACCCAAATTTAGCTAAAATAAAAAATGTTTTCAATCAAAGCCAAATATGGCTAAAATAAAAAAATTGTATGTGAACAAACATTTTATTATTTTTATGTAGCAAATAAAAAAAGCATACAAAAAAGTTTCTATTGGTGTATTTGTTTTTTGTAAAAACAATATTTTTGTTTACATTTTTTATCAAGTAAATATAAATAATAATTGTTACGTTACACAGAAAAAACTAAAAACGGGTTTCAATTAAAAATTTTATTGAATCAATTAATATATTAATCGATTTTGCACCTACGACTGATATGATAGTATTAACTAAAAAAATTTGCAGACAATTTATTAAAACTCTTTCAATTAAAATAATAATAATATCAATTAAAAGAGTTATTGTTTTTCTTTACAACCTCAATTAAAAAGTTACGTTAAATTGATTAAAACTTTAATTGAAACTTGCGAAGAAAACAATGGTAGTTTTAATTGAAAACTCGTATTTTTTATTTTTGTTATATGTCTCCCATTAAATAAAGCAAGAAATGTAGGTTTGTAAATTAAATTGACATTTTATTTATAATAAAATTAAAGCTTTTTAATATAAAAATGTATTATAAGAAAGCAAATAAAAGTAAAGACAAAATTTTTGTTTTGCTTGTCTTGTCTTGAACTTTTTCTTGTAATTGAATTGCTTTCTTAAAAAAATCACACACAACTTTAAAATGATAGTTTAATGACACTTATACTTATTGAAAATTTAATTATATACAAAAAAAATAGTTTAATTGTCCTTTTTCGATAAGGTTTATTTAAATCCACATGTGCACTTTTATTACCACAGATAAAACACGAAACTAAATTAAGTTTTCGTGCGTACACGAATATCTCAACAAAAAGAGTGTTGCAAACTCTAGTGAAATAACTACGATTTTGCGTGTATTTGAAATCGGTAAACTATTCAACTTATTAAAAGTTAATCATTTGCCATTTTTTTTTTCTTTTTATTTACAAATCAAATAATATATTAATTTAATTTGTTTGATTATTTAATCTAAATAGAATAAAAAAAAAAAATAGTTTGCCAAATTTTTAAAAATTTTGTTTACACGTTGTCAACACTGTATGGATATATTAGAAAATTCAATAAATTTTTTAATTGAATCAATTAAAAAAATTGTTTGAATTGCCATTGATATTCAAACAATCGATTAATTAGATCTTTTTGTCCCATAATTTTTTCTGTGTATGTATGTTACAAATTACGTATTGGTTTTCGAAAATATTTAAACATTGCTAAAGTTATGGCAGTTTTTGTGACTGGTCATAACGGGCTAATTTAGGACGTTGGGTGGGGTAATTGAAGCAAAAATATGCTAAAAAAAAATGTGGGTTTTTATCAAAAAATATGCTCTTAAGATCAAAATATGCTTTAATATGCTATTCAAAAATCAATACCAGAATTCGTCAATTGTTCTGAAACGGATAAATATCCCATCCATTTTTCATACTACGCTCAGGAAAAAACATGATACGGCATATTTCTGGTTGCCCTGGCAATTAAAAATAAAGTGAAAGTAATAGGAAAAATTAGTAAACTATAGTAAAATTTTAGTAAACCCATAATGGAAATGGATTTGCCAAAATCAGCAATTTTTTTGTTGTTCAACTTGAAAATAAAACTTCACTCTCAACTATGGAAACAGAAAATTAGTAAAAATTTTTGCTAATTAGAGCAATTTTAGTTGAAAAAATAAGTAAAATATTTTGCTAAGATTAGCACTAAAAGTAAGTAAAAAAAAATTTTGAAAGAACCACCTCTTACAATACATTGTTTTTGCATAATCTAGGCAATATGGCAACATTTTCAGTTTTTAAGATATTTGTTTTTTTTTTACAAATATTCAGCGAATTTTTTTGCTAACTAAATTTTTGAAAATTTAACAATTTCATTTTTACTGTTTTTTCTAATATGTAGCAAAAATCAGCTTATCTTAGCAGGTTTTTCTGTTGTGTAGCTTTTAGTTTTTTCAGTTTTTCTATGACTGTAAGAGTAAATTTTATTATAAAAATATTTTTCCATGAACTTGTTTCAAACTTTCAAGTTTTATTTTAAGCCGTTATGCTTTTCCCTCTAGACTTAAGTGTAATATTGAAATAAATTATGACACTTTAAATAAAAATTTTATTTTTACTCAACTATAACAATTTGTCATTGAAACAGTATGTTACAAAAAAAACTGTCACATCAAAACTAGAAAATACTTAGAGCTTATACAGCCTTTAAAGGACGTAACTAGAAAAAAATAATGCACAAGAAGGCTTAGAAATATTGCACAAATATATGTCATGTTACAACAAATTATAATAAAAAAAAGTAAGACAGATCTGTGACAAATAAAACAATATTTTTTATTAAGCCTTAAAGTATGCTATAAAAATCATATAGTTATAAAAATACACTGTTTTGAAGGAAATCTTAAGAACCTTGAAATAACTACAGAAAAATAGTGTTTTTAAAAAAATGGTGGGAAGAAAAAATCAATAGAATGTAAAAAATTATATAAATGTTGTTATAAGTTTTTAAGCCCTCAAATAGGCTTTAGTAAATTTTTCTTTTTTGAAACAAAAGTTAATGCGTATTAATATTTCAAGCATAGCACTATGGTTCCAAATCAATTTTTTGTTTGCAGAAATTAAAAATTTTTATTATCAGAAACTGTTAAATGTTTACAAATTTTCTTATTCACAACACACCAACCCATGCAAAAAAAAAAGTATACAAAAAATTAGGTGGCAAGCACTAGCAGTGTACCAAGATTACAAAGTTTAAAGTTTAAACAAGTCTATTGAAGTCAGGATCAAAACAGTTTTACAATTTTTAACAATGTTTTACAAAAGTTTAAAAAGGAGACTATAAAAAGGATAATATATAATAGAAATTGATGATCAATGTTAGTAGTTTAAAATCATTATTTCCAATTTGATTTTTGTTGTTTCGTTGTCGTTATTCTTGAGTGCTGTGGTAATGTACTTTTTGGGTAACATAACCTAAATGTTTCGTAGACAAAAAGTTATATCTGGGCATGAATGGGCATGACGTTTTAAACGTGGAAATGTGTGACAAAGTGTGTGTATAATATATTTGAACTTAGATCTCGCCGGCATTTTTCGGCAAACTCCCACAATTGTAATTTTAGTTTAGCACTACTTTCGCATATATTTGCCGAAATTCGTTAGTTTTCGGTACAAGTATGATGAAAAAATAGACTGGGTACTTTAGAGAGTCCATAAAATCTAAATATTACCAAAATAAATCAAATTAAACAATTAAATTAAAATAATAAGTTGACGTTGAGGGTTAATGGTAAATATTTAGTGGGAGTGTGGTGTGGATCGAATATTTTTTTGCTTATTATTGACAAACAAAGCTCTGTCAGTACTTTTCGAATTTATGCAAATAAAAATGGATTTGGGACCACAGTGCATACGATAAAAAAAACTCATGCGCAGACAGTTACGAATAATTTGTGTATTCCAAAAAAATCCTTAACTTGTTTATCTCTCTGTATACAGACTTTTTGTCCCAAAGACGCCAAAGCTTAAAAAAAAAAGTTTAACAGTAATGTGGCATACATCAAGGATGCTTAAGTTATTCAAATATGTTAAAAAAAAATCCCTGATTACATTAACAAAAAAAAAAATGTCTTTGTTTACTATTATTTTTTTTTTCTTTTGGAATATTAAAGACGTAAAAGTAATATGATATGGTGATTTATATTGTTATGTATGATACCCAGGTTATTTAGTGCTGATGTGTTAAATTCTTTTATATTAAAAAAAAAAACAAAATTTTTTGTTTTTAACCATATGACAAAAACTCATGTCATATTTATTTAAGTAATTTGAGCTCAAAAATGTTTTTTTTTTTAAATATTTTTTGTAAAGAATATTTAAGCAACGTCCAAAAAAATATTAAAAAAAAAAATTAAAAAGAAATTAATGCCCGGTCATCACCTAACTTGAACGTGATATTCGTGTTTTAAAAGGATGATATTTAATACTTTCGTTTTAAATGAAAAAAAAAACACTAAAAGTGTTCAAAAATAGTTTAAATAATATTATTTTAAATTTCCCAATAGTATGCTACATTATTAATCTCTTTTGAAAGCCCATTATTACAAATCTCTTAAATCTCTTCCTGAAATTGTGTTATATTCAACAGAAAATGATTATGGATAGGTCAATCAAAAAACAGTGTTTTAAGCGCTTAAAAAAGCAGTAAAATAAGCCGTTAATATAAAAATAAACCTAAAAGTTCATAACTTTTATTAAAATTGTTACTGCAAATAAAATTTGTATTACGTTTGATCCTTGGAACTTCACCAGTCAAACAAAAGCGCAAAAGAGAAATTGATTTTCTTCCGCTGAAAAAATCAAATTTTTTTTATTAAAATATTTGTTGATAAAAACCAACCATGTAACATTAAATTTAGCAGCACAAATACTTCAAATGCTAAAAAAAAAATAGCAAAAAAGCTTAATTTTAAAGGAAAAAAATCTAAAATAAGCTTAATTTTCAAATAAAAAGCTAAAATATACTTAATTTTTAAAGAAAAATATAAAAAAGTAGCTTATATTCACAAAATAAGCTAAAATAAGCAAATAAAAAAAATAAGCTTAAAAAGCTATAGCAAATATATCTTCAAATTGTCATAATTCAAAGATAAGAACTTTGTATTTAGTCTACGTAGTTTTATCCTTTCAAATAAAAAAGCCAAAATAAGCTTAATTTTTAAAGGCAAATAAAAAAAAATAAGCTAAAATAAGTAAATATCAAAAAATAAGCTTAAATAACTCTAGCAATATAGCTTAAAATGTTCATAATATGAAGATCAGAACTTGTATTTGGTGATAATAGTTCTATCATAGTTGCCCTATTAATTAGCAAGGAATGAATCTTGAAAGTGTTTTGCCAGTGCTATCCAGTTAGAAATTGCCAACGGCTCAAAAGTCTAGCCACTGGTAGAGTATTCATTTTATAAAAATTATGATGATTTGTTTAAAAAAAGTTTGCCGACAGAAGGTTTCGAGTTCAATCCCGGTATCAGCCACAATTTTTTTTTTGTGTGATTTGTTTATTCTTTTTAATATTTTTTTTATATATAATTGATTTTTTTTTTTTACTGAAAAGGATCATTTAAGACCAATTATTTTTTCGTTTTCCAAACGTTAGCAAATATGCCAGTTCTGACAGATTTGATCAGCCAACTGTTATAATTCATTTACGTTTTAAGCTATCAAGTATTATATGACTGGTTAGCTCAGTGGTTAGAGCTGTCAATCTGGTGGCCAGATTTCAAACTTAAACTTGGAGGGATTTGAACTTTTTTTATTGAAAACTTTGTTGCACCAGTGTTTTGCTGACACTTTTTGAACTGACGAACCTTTTTTCGATTTTGAAAGAACTTGTTGCCAGCATTTTTACCACTTCGTAAAGTGTCTTAACAGTTGTCTGTTTTGTTTGAAAAAATTCAAAATTTAGGACAACTTTTACGGATTTAAACAAAATTCAGTCAGTTTATGATCGATTATGGCCAAAAGGATGGATCATTGGAAATTAAATAAAATATCTCTTTTTTTATTTATATTTCCGTCAACTCTAGCGATTTTTAAACGCATTTAGCGGAGATAAAATATGATTAAGCTATTCGCGGGAAATCTAGCAATTTTTTTAAGTCAGCCTTGGAGTTTTTCTTAGTGTTTTTTTTTATATATTTTTATTTTCTTGTATTTTCTTGATTTATTACTAGCAACACTGAAAAAGTCCGAAAAAAGTAGCTATTTATAGCTAAATTTTAAAGAAAATTTCAAAAAGTTGGAATAATTTAGCTATTTTTTGGTTATTTTTTAAACCGATTTTGGAAAGTTCTACAAATTTAGCGATTTATCGCAAATTTTTTTAATTAATTTTTTTAAAAATATATGTTTTTTGCGTCTGACATTCACAATTATATTTGAAATTGGCTAATGTATTACGTGAACTGAATCAAAAAGGCATTTAAAATTTTTTAAACTCATCAGTTGTACACTCAGGGCACTTCAAACAACAAACTATTTCATAACTTTAGAAAGCATCCTTTTTTAAAATTTTTTATTTTGCTCATTTTAAAGTATTATATATGATTTCCTGCAAATAAGTTACCATAAACATTTTTGAAATTTTTCATATTTACTTCAAAATTTATTCAAATATAAATTTTTTTAATTTTTTCTTTGATTCAAACTCAGTTCTTTTGTTACCGATTACATTATACTCTATAAAAAATAAATTTAAAAAAGTATTGCATACTGGTAGGAGCCTAATGTAAATACAATTTCGTGTGCTCTATTAGGCTTAAAAAAGTAGCAAAAAATTACCTTTGTACTTGTAAATTACCTTTCTCCTACGATTGAATTGGATAACCAAAATTCTGATGAAATGTTGCATAATTTCGGACGTAATCAAAATCGAAAACGTGAGATGAAAAACTTTTCAAAACAAAAACATATCTGGGTGCCACATAGTATAATAAAATGTATTGCTTATTTTTGAAGACCACAAAATAATAAAAAAAAATTTATGAAAACTCAAATGCTAATCAGTTATATTTAGATTGTCATCGATTAAAAGAAAAATTGTATATCAAAACAAGTTTATTTTAAATTTTTATTGTGTTTTTTTTTTGTTTGTTTTTCTGTTTTCTTATCGTGTTTTGGCTTTAATTTTTTTTAATTATTTTATATTATATTATTTTATTATATATTTAAACATATTTTAACTGTAGACAAAGCCTATTTTATAGACGTACAAATTGTATTTATACGCCGTACTATAGAATAGGAGGTACTTCAAATTTTTCACAGTGTTTTGTTAGGTTTTGAAATAATTATCGGAAATTTTAAATTATTGGAAATTTTTGGAAAAGCTTTTAACTATTTGATAAACTATATAGAGTTTAATTTGGTACTGCAACAATCTTTGCTATAAATCATTATATTTTAAGGTTTTATAAAATTATGACAAATACGATTTTTTTTTTATTTAATAATCATATAATTACAAATTATATAATATTACCCTAACCAAGCACTAGCTACTATGGCCTTCGGCGCGTTGTAGCGAAAACAGACCAGTGCCTTTGGTGGGAATCGAACCCACGACCCCCGCACTGATATGCCAGCACGCTACTACGAAATTTTATTTTTTTATATTTTGTTATTTAAAAAACGAACTGATTTTTGAAAGAAATTACAAGCGACTAATCTAAAATTATTTGACAAAAAAATATTTAACAAAGTTCCATTTATACAGTTTCCGATACAGCAATGGGTGGTGTTCTCTATTACCGAAGTTATTGAGGTTTAAATTTGGAATTAGACTTTTAAGGTCATTAGAGTGACCCATTAACTTAATAATTAGTACCCATATTAAAAATATTGTAAACTATTGGTTTTAATTTTTTAAAATATAAAAGTAAAACAATATTGGAAATATTTTAAACGATTTGTTAAACTGTATAGAGTGAAATTTTGAATTCCAACAAGACTTGCTATAAATCATTTGTCTTTATTTTTAAAGGTTTCTTAAAGTTAAAATAATGTTTTACATTAAATTTAGACTCAGCGATAGAAAAAATGCATTTGATAAAATGTTAGAAATATATTTTTATGTGAGACTTAAAACATAAAATCAACCACTCGATTTCCTCCACCCTTTCCGATTTCAACCGAACTTCGTATAGAAGTTTTAAGTCATATAACTATAACATCGCCCAAGTTTAGGATAGGTAGTCCCAGTGGATCTTGAAATATCGCGGTTGGGATTCTTTGCATTCCGTAAGAGTTCCATATATGGATTTCGCAACGGCATAGAGAAATAATTTATAATTAACATATTTTCTTTAAGAATTAAAAAAAAAAACAGTTTTTTGAAATACAGCGGCTTAAACCGCGGATTTTGAATCACGTAGCTTTTACCGTTTAAAAGATATGGACATAAGAGCTGCAACCGATGCAAAGCTACCAACAAAAAATGTCTTATGTAATATTTATATAATGTAATATTTATATATATATATCCATACCAATTTTGGTTAAACTTGAAGGGAGTCGAGGACAAAAATTCGATTTTTTTATGGTTTTATATAAAATTTATATAAAGTTATAAAAAATTTCCTCATGACTCACATGAAGAGAATTTTTTTACTTTGGTATTTGAAAATTAGTTAAAGTTTGAAGTTTTTTTAAATATTTTAGAAAATTTTCAATGGATTTGCAATTTTAATACAAAAATTTGTTCATTTGAATGTCTACTTTATGCACAATGATAAAATTGTTTAACATCCCGGGTAAAAATAGTTATATATCTAGTCATATATAAAATGATTAATTCATATCTGACTTTGGATGATGTCACATTATGGCTTATATCATTATATACAAATACATCTGATAATTTTTATTGAGAGAATTTTTTATAACCATATATAACTACATAAGCCATATAATAATAATCTAAATATATGTAGTGATCGACATGATTATATATGGTCCCATGCTTAGTCTTATTAAACTATATTTCACGCCATACTGAAAATATTTTCCTTATAATTTTATATAGCATTAAATATAATCCCATACATATTTTTATAAAGTTCATTATCAAGTTAAGTTAAGACTTTATTACATATGGCTTCACATATACCCATATTAATTTTATAACGAAATCATTTGCAAGTGATATAATATCAAATTAAAAAAAAATGTACATTTTATACATTTTATACTACAAAATACGAAAAGCGTACCTAATATCCGCAAAAATTTAATAAACCCAGATATATTTATATCTAATTAGATATAATTAAATGTCCCGGATGTGGACAAATCTCGAATAAAACTGTATCAAATTATATATAATTTGATATAATTAGATACATGTAGATGATCAATTTTTCGGACCAATTTGTATGTGTTTATATATGGGAATTTATCAAATGAGATATAATTATATTAGACTCCATATTAAAATTTTTACCCGGAATGCATAAAATTTATAAGGATAAAACTAAAAAAGAACAATTCCCAAGTTCCTTGTAATACCAATGCGATATCTTGATACAAACGCTGACATAAATATACTCAAATTAAGGATAATTTTATGTAAAATTATATTCTTGAAAGAAATTTCATGATTGTGCAATAGAATTTCGAAAAATTAAGCAAACTATACACACAAAAAAACTAAATTCGAGTTTCAATTAAAATATTTTTTTTTTTTAACTTAAGTTTTATTTATTGCAATCTGTCTTAATACAAAATTGTGTGACATTCAGCAATACATGAGATCATTTATATTAAATACTACTTAAAACTGAAACAAAATGTGTGATGGTATGTCGCCATTGTGACATCCTTCAGTTATAACACCTAGTTCACTAGGTCCAGTGGGGCTCTCCTCTTCAGCCTTGAAAATGTTGATGCTTCTCCCATCAGGTTTGACGCAAGCTGATTCGGATGTTGTTGTATATGGGAAATATATCGATTTTCATTGTTGTGAATTTCATCCTTTACCAAAGGAATTCTTAGTTCGCGGTGTAATTGAGATATTGATATGTATTGTGGTGCTTCTACGATTTGTCTCAATATTTTGGACTGAAATCTCTGCAATATTTCTAGGTTTGAGTTTGCAGCAGTACCCCAAAGCTGTATTCCGTAGGTCCATATAGGCTTTAAAATGCACTTGTATATAGTGAGTTTGTTTTCGAGGGATAATTTGGATTTACTATTTAGCATCCAATTCAAAGACCTTAGCTTAATTCAAAGGGCTAATCTCTTTATAAATATACACAGAAAAAACTAAAAACGGGTTTCAATTAAAAATTTTATTGAAACAATGAATATTTTAATTGATTTTGCACCTACGACTGAAATGATAGTATTAACTAAAAAAATTTGTAGACAGTTTATTAAAACTCTTTCAATTAAAATAATAATAATATCAATTAAAAGAGTTATTGTTTTTCTTTACAACCTCAATTAAAAAGTTACGTTAAATTGATTAAAACTTTAATTGAAACTTGCGAAGAAAACAATGGTAGTTTTAATTGAAAACTCGTATTTTTTATTTTTGTTATATGTCTCCCATTAAATAAAACAAGAAATGTAGGTTTGTAAATTAAATTGACATTTTATTTATAATAAAATTAAATTTTTTTAATATAAAAATGTATTATAAGAAAGCAAATAAAAGTAAAGACAAAATTTTTGTTTTGCTTGTCTTGTCTTGAACTTTTTCTTGTAATTGAATTGCTTTCTTAAAAAAATCACACACAACTTTAAAATGATAGTTTAATGACACTTATACTTATTGAAAATTTAATTATATACAAAAAAAATAGTTTAATTGTCCTTTTTCGATAAGGTTTATTTAAATCCACATGTGCACTTTTATTACCACAGATAAAACACGAAACTAAATTAAGTTTTCGTGCGTACACGAATATCTCAACAAAAAGAGTGTTGCAAACTCTAGTGAAATAACTACGATTTTGCGTGTATTTGAAATCGGTAAACTATTCAACTTATTAAAAGTTAATCATTTGCGATTTTTTTTTTCTTTTTATTTACAAATTAAATAATATATTGATATAATTAAACCTTTGTTTAATTATTTAATCTAAATAAAATAACAAAAAATAGTTTGCCAAATTTTTAAAAATATTGTTTACATGTTGTCAACACTGTATGGATATATTAGAAAATTCAATAAATTTTTTAATTGAATCAATTAAAAAAAATTGTTTAAATTGCCATTTAAATATTCAAACAATCGATTAACTAGATATTTTTGGCCCATAATTTTTTCTGTGTATGTTTTCTCCAAGTTAGTTTGTCGTCTAAGTATATTCCTAGATACTTTGCTTTGATTAATTTGAATATTGTTTATTTTTACGGGTTGACAGGAGCTTTTTCGCAAAGTAAACGTAACATGGGCGGATTTACTCTCGTTTGATTTTATACGCCATTTTTGAAGCCAGTTGGTAATATTATCGAGTGCCGTTTGAAGTTTGTGTGTGGCTCGAATGGGATTAGAGTCAGTAGCAATTACGGCTGTATCATCTGCAAATGTACCGATCAAGGTTTCTTCAGTTGTCGGTAAATCTGAAGTATACAGGAGATATAGCAACGGACCCAAGATGCTGCCTTGTGGTACACTAGCATTTAACTCATGTAGAGATGATATTTCGTCACCTTGTTTTACGAAATATTGGCGCTTTTCAAGGTATGATTTTAGGAATAAGAAAAAATTTAGAGGTATTGTTTTTCTTAGTTTGTAAAGCAATCCTTCGTGCCATACTCGGTCAAAAGCTTGAGAGATATCTAGGAAGACAGCGGTACAATATTCCTTTTTCTCAAAAGATGTGTGTATTCTTTCTATTAGTCTATGGACCTGGTCAATAGTACCATGTTTTTTACGAAAGCCGAATTGGTGGTCCGGGATAAGATTTTTAGATTCAACAACGGGGTTAAACCTATTTAGGAACAGTATTTCCAAAATTTTTGATGGAATGGGTAACAGACTAATGGGCCTATATGATTTCGGATCATCTGTGGGCTTTCCAGGCTTAGGAATCATTTTAATTTGAGATATTTTCCATTGTGGTGGAACGAATGATTTAATCAAATTTGCATTATAAATAAACGTGATGAACTGCAATCCCTCTTCAGGCAGCTCTTTCAGTACCTTTGCCGTTATTAAATCGTAACCAGGCGCTTTTTTATCCTTTTGTTTTACAATAACGTTTTTTACCTCATTAATAGAAAACTTTTTAATGGGCAAGTCAAGCTGGTATGGTTCATTAAGAGTCTGACCAATGCTATTAAGAAATTCGGGTGGACCTTCATATATGTTTGGAACGAATATATTCTTTAAATGAAGTGCAAATGTTTCGGCTATATCGGAAAATATTTGTTGATTCAGTTAAAAGTTTAATTGAATTCGGTCCTGTTAAGGAAATTGTAATATCAATTAAAATAATTTATAACTATTTAAATGATTTTATTCTCAATTAAGGTCTTAATCATATATATTAAAAATTTAATTGAATATTATTTTTAATTTCAAACAAAATTAAAGTTTTCCAAAAAAAAATCGACAAAAATTAGTGAAAAATCGCTGATATTAAAAAAAAAATTCGCTAAACTTTGTCAAAATCCACAAACTTTCATAAAAAAAAAATCAACAAAATTGAAAAAAAATCCTTAAAATTAAAAAAACGCCTTAATTTTAAAAAATCGTTATAAAAAATTTTAAACGTCTATATCTCGAAAACGTTCTTAATGTTTGTCTTTTTTTTCTTTAAATTTTAGCGATTTTTTTTTTTTAATTTTGGTGATTTTTTGAATTTTTAGAGATTTATTTAAATTGTCAATTTTTTTAATTGTAGTTTTTTTAATTTTAGTGATTTTTTTTAAATCTTGCTTTTTTTAATTTTGATGTTGCAATTAAAAAAATCGTTAAATTTAAAAATTTTAACGATTTTTTTTTAAATAGTAGCGATTTTTTTTTTTTTTTTTTTTAATTTTGGCGAATTTTTATCTTTCAATTTTTGTGATTTTTCTAAATTTTGGCATATTTTTTCTTTTTCATTATAGTTAGGTTATAAAAACTGGAAATTTTGTGTGCACCAAATTCATTTTCAATTAAACATTTAATACATATTATTAAACTTTTGATTGAAGGTGAGTTTAAAATCAAACAAAAGTTTAATTGAATTTGTGTTCACAATAATTTTGATGTAAAAGTAAAAACCGCCGTATTTCAAAAACTGTTATTTGTTATTTTATTTATTTATTAAAAAAGATGAGTTTTAAAGGCAAGTTTTTTGGTCGTCGAGTAGTTGTACTCAGGATAAGGACTACACTAAGAGAATCGTCTACTTGGTATCAATGAGTTTTTGCATTCGAACTATGAAGTGTCACAGTAATTCGTCCATTGTGACTCTTCATTAAATTTGATGAACAATTTTATTTTATTTACTAAAAATTGCATACGCTGAATAAAAAAAGATTCATTAACAATTGTTCATAAAGTTTTAGAAATTTTTCATTAGCTTTTTGAAGAAAACTTCATTAGTTTAGTGAAAAATTTCATTAAAACTCGTCTAAAAAGATTCTCTCTGTGTAGTATCTATTATTTCTTTTGCAGGGTATGCCAAATTCGTCGAAGCAGTGTATTTTTTTTGAAATTTTTTTTATTAAACGATTACTAACTATTTTAACTATCATATTGTACTACCCGTCATATGCTTTCAGACGCCTGTCAAGGCTTTTATCAGCCATGTTGTTTGCCTTGTTGAACTTTTTTTATTTAATAAGTATTTAATTTAATTTTATTTATTTTATTTTTTTTTTTAATATTTTATAAATTAATTGTGATGTATACGAGTATACTTTTTCTTCTATTAGAGTATGAGCACACCAAAGCCTCGCTTAACGATAATTTTCGTTAATTAAAAATTGACAGTAAATTCAGGCTAACTCAACAAACTGATTTCCTCCTCACCTACTATAAGTTTTATGAAATTAAGTATAAATCGCCAAAAATTATTAGAAAAATCGCTAAAATTGAAAAAAAAAATGCTACAATTGGAAAACATTACCAAGGATAGCAGGCTATACCGCTAAAATTCCGTTATCGATTCAATACCCTTTCAACTGCCTATCGTTATTCCTAAAATACCGCTACCGGAAAAATTTAAATACCGTTGTCCGGAAAATACCATTACCGATATAACTAAATAACCGAAATAGCGTTAGCCTAAAAATAACGTTTTCTGACAAGTCACAAAAAATAATCACTGTAAATAGATATATTTTCCCAAAGCTTAATCATAAACTAGCCAGTCATTAGAACTTGCGCATAATAGGGATAAAATTATCGATGTGAATTGACATTGCCCATCACGTGTAGGTAACAATTTAGCAAAAAAAAAAAAAAAGCTGTTACTCTAGTGTGCAAAAAAAATATATATATAATCAATATAAAAAATCGAATCGAAAATTTTTTAATCTTTTTTATATTTTTGTATTAAAAAATATCAAAAAATTGCGCCTGAGTTAAAGAAACAATGCATATGTAAACGAGGAAGATTAAAAGGTGGATTAACGTTAATCAAGTTGATTAATTTCGCAGTCTGAACTCCCTATAAAGAAGGATCGTTTAAGTATTTAATTTTCTATAAAAAAAAGAGTTTTTTTTTTGTTTTTATTTTATTCTTATTTTTCTGATAAGAAAACTAAATATTATTTTTAAAAAAAAGATTGTGGTTTTTTTTTAGTATATAAATACAGTATAAAAGTGTGGAACAGATGTGTTTGTTTTAAATATACATCATAAAATGCTATATTTTCTTACTTAATATAAGCTACACTCAGAATAATACGTCTGTAATTAAGCAGGAAACACATAAAATATTCGGTCTCGAATGAAATTTGTTAAATTTAACAAGTTTTCGCTTAAAACTTTGTAAATCAGCAAAAAAAATTATTAAAATTAATAAAATTTTAGAAAGGTTGAAGTAAAGAAATAGAATAAACATTAAACATTATTACACTCGTAGAAAATTACCGGTACAATTAGCTGAAATTTCGGCTACGACAACAGATAATAGTAGCTAAATTTGCGCCAGCAGAAATTTCAATGTCAAGTTGAGAATCACAAAGTCTGATAAATTTTAAGAGAACTAAATTTAACCCTGTGACGACAAATGGTTGATATGTATCACATTTTTATTTTTGTTGTATTAGCTACAATTTTTAAACGATTTTCCCGAGTGGGATGTGAATTGACAAAAAAAATAGATTTTTTTTTAGATCATACAAACCACTTGGATCCATATGGTATAAGAGCCGATTGGGATGACGCCAAAATGATGACGTTAAAAATATGAATATTTTCTCAACATTTTTAGTACATATTTTCTCGGGGACGCTATTGGACATGGGGGATCGAAGTTTTGGTGTGTCATGGCCCAATTCTTCAAGTTTCAAGAAACATTGAAATATTTGTAATTGATTCATTCCATCTCCTACAGGACACTGATACAGTATGGGACATATATATCCCAATGGTCTTCAAAGGAGGGTTTAACATAACAAATATCTCTAGAAATTCTAATAACAAAGTCCCCTGAAGATTTCCTTAGGCAGGAATGAAATCCGGATAGGGACACGCCTACATTAGATTGCTTTTCACAATTTGTTAAATAAGTTTTGGGACTTTAGCACATTTAATTACTATAAAAGGGTTTTGTTCAGTTTTTTTATATTGTATGTTATAGAAATTTAGGAAATACTTGTTTGATTTTATTAAATAAAGTGATATTCATAGATTTTTACCTCCTGTCTATTCCCTCACAATTTTGAAATATCGTATAAATTGGATATTTTAGGACTACAGTCAAAAGTCGATATACGACTCAAGCTGTTTTATAAATTTTGACATATTCGTGTTACGTATAGCAAAATAATTCAAAACCGTGTGGTATATGACGTTCAAAAGATAATAGAAATAAATATCTCCCATGGATTTTTTCATAGAAGGAGTTGTAAAAAAATATTTTTGATGGCACTTTTCTTTAGAAATGTTGGGTGGTTAAACACAAATCCGCAAAAAAAATGTAAATTTTCCAGCAGTTTAAGTTCGGTTGTGAAAGGGTTAAGATGTCAGTTGTAGTTAAATTAACTAAGAATTTCGCTAAATCAACAGAATTTTTTAAAAAGGTCTTTCCGGGTCTAACAGGTCACACTGAAAGCATAATATTCACTTCAGTAATTCAGATTTAATGAAAATTGACACTGGAACTCGTCCATTAATTTCAGATTATGTTAGATTTTCGTCATAAATGCATATTTTAAGAATTTTAACCAAAATTTGTAGTTCAATTAAACTATAAAAAAAAACTTTTGTATGTTTGTAGGGGTTTAATATGATTTAGCCATAAATTGTAAGAAATTTCATTAAAATTAAACTAAATCCACGATTAAAAATTTTGGTTATTTAAATCTTTACAAAATAACCATAAAATAGAACATTAACATATAAATTACAAAATTAGCTGGAATTTCATACATTATTCACGAATATTTGCGTCATAACTGTATTCATAGTACACGCTTACCGTACTCTTACTACTTTTTTCGCCAAAAAAAAAAAAAACAACAACAAACTTTTACTTTCATTTTCATTTTACTACGAAACACTCCCAAAAAATAACTCATTCATTGAGGACGATTTTTAGTATACATACACACTAGTGCTAAATTGTCTGTAGCCTACTTTTAGGGCGTTTAAAAATATACATCAGTGTGTGTATGTCGGAGCACGTGTTGTCAGTTAGTAATGATTTTCTTTTGTGGGAATTTCTTTCAACGTTTTTTCTTAGTATAGAATATGTAGAGTTATATATGTATGAGGAGGTTTAAAGCTTTTTAGCTTTGTTCGGGGTTAATATATTGAAGCAACCTCAAATGACCTTAAATATTATTTGTATTCTGTAAAAAAAAATGACATAAGAAAGACATATAAAATTGATGGTTTACATTTAATTAACAACAATAATAAAAAAAAGTATTTTTATTATTAGATTAACATGATGGTAAATAATTTATCAGATAAGTTTTACGCTCTGTGGATAAGATTTAATATTTTATGAATTTATTTGAAAGTGAAGGTGTTAGTAATTTTTTTTTTCCCAACGCAATTTTGAAAATTTTTTGCTTCAGAAGTGCGTAAAGTAAAACAATGCATACACTCAGGGAACTTCTGCTTTAAAAATATGTAGTTGTTTGGGTTGTAATACAGTTTCATTATTTTTAATGTAAATGTAAGTCATTTGTAGAACAAATAAAATTTTTAACTAACCTTGTAGTTCATTTAAAAAAACAACTCACATCAAATGACTGTTTTATGATTTTACATTCATTTTTTACAGTTGTTTTTTGTTATTTGAAAAAATAAAAAATAAATAAATGTTTGTTGATTTTTTACTACCATGTGGTTCATTTTTACTACAATTGTTAGTCATTTTTTGAACATTAAAAAAGAAATGACAATGTTAGTTGAATTTAATGAAATGTAAGTCGTCCTTTTTTTAAATGAAATTTCATTTGTTTTTGACTACAATTGCTGTCGTCTTTACCAACATAATTTCCTAAGTGTACTTTTAGGGACTAACATGGGATGTATCCCGACCCGGACCGGACCGGCCGATCTTAATGAACTTCTGATATGTTGTAGAGAATAACAATTTAAAGGACCTGTGTTTTTGTTTAGCTGCCCAATCTCATGTTTAGGCGTTACTAAGTGAGGTTAAAAATTACCCATATTACTTTTATTTCGGTTTATAATAGCTATAGACAAATTAGGTATCAAATGAAAGGGATTTTGTAGGGGACCTCAGGGTGTAGCAGGACCTCAAATGTACCCTATCACGTTGAAAACCTGACGTGATAGGACTATTATGAGGTTAGATTCGGATTCAGCACGTCTGAAACCTTCGGGAAAGTATAGTCTGATTCTTGGTTAGAAAATTTCATCAAATTTTGTCGGCTTTATTAATAAAAAATCTTCTCCATGAACTGGACTCGAACCGGCGATCTTCTGCTTGTCAGGCAATTACTTTACCTCTAGCCTAAACTAAATTTGAATTTCTATTTTCAAATTTCTAACTGGAATATTTTTTCTTTCAAGTCTAAATATTAATGTCTAAAAATAGATTTGTATGTACAACATAAATTGGGTTGCTAATCTTAATATTTTATTAGAGTTACCAAAACTATTAAAAAATTTTATATTATTTTAAAATTGGTAACGAAAACTTATATTTTAGATAGAATGATTGTTTTTTTTTTTTTGCAGGCGAAATTAATATTCGATTTTAACTGCAAATATTTTATTCAAGGGATAAAATCTCGGAAAAGTGGTTGGTTAGTTGTTGGTATTAAAGGAAATGTAGAAGATAATATTTTTTCAATATTGATAAGGAAAGCCAATATTTTGAATGATGTGACTGTGTTTTGGTTAATTTTATATATTTTCTGTTTACAATATATTTTAATTATTCTGATGATGAATTTTTAGTATGTACTTACAATTCAAATTATTAAATAACGATTAAATTTTGTTGGTTACAATTGAATTCCAACCAATTTTTTCTCTGTGTGTAATTTTGGAGATTACATCCCAAAGTTTTATTGGATGAACTAAAATTTAGTAAAATTTTGTTGCTGTTTTTGGCAAATTAATTTTAAATTGCAGTTTACTGATATTTTACAAAATTTTAGTAGCCTCTACTAATTTTTTCTTCTAATTTCAGTTTACTACAGTTTAGCAAATTTATTTTTGCTAAATTTAGAAAAAAATTACCGCAAAGCTCAGAATAGTTAAATTTAGGGTAATAACAACTACATTTTCAGTACCCATTTAGAGTTTTTTCTCTGTGGGTTCTCTCCGATCTTAATCCATTTTATACCACGCATCGATTCTCTGGAAATTTTGTGACGAAATTTGTTAGATAGATGTAATGGTGTCTTAATAAGCTTTTTCTAAAGTTTTTTGTATACTTATTCCGTATTCTGGCGGTGGTATTCGCAATTTGCAATTTAAATTCATACTGACGCTTTTTATGTTCTCAACGGGTTAAGATTTTTTTGAAAGTACAATTTTTAATTGTTGTTAAAACAAATATCTATCAAACCGTAATACACAATTTGATCTATCGGATTTTCCATATTGTTGAGAATTTTTTAAGCATATTGGTGTTTTGAGACAATTTTTCAAAATTTTTTTTTTTTTTTATTAATTAATAATCATATAATTACAAATTATATACTATTACCCTAACCGAGCACTAGCTACTATGGCCTTCGGCGCGTTGTAGCGAAAACAGACCAGTGCCTCTGGTGGGAATCGAACCCACGACCCCCGCACTGATAAGCCAGCACGCTACCAACTAGCCTACCGGGGCGCACTTTTTTTCAAAATTTGTAATATGGCAACACTGGCGAATAAATTTATAATTTGTTGTGTTTATTGAAAGAAAATACATAGCTACATCTTAAATATTAGATATTCTGAAAACTTTTTGTTACAGAAAAGTATTGAACCAAAATTTCTAATACAAATTCGAGTTTTGTAAAAGAAACAAGTTTTCGCTTTTTTTAATAAATTAAATTTTGTGTCATATTTGTGCGTCTTATATATTTACTCTCGGCCAAAAGAGTAAAATTCCATGTTTATTTAAAAAAAATTCTTAAATTATCTTATTAACCCATTAATGCCTGACCCCCGATTCCATTGTCCAATATCGATGAAATTTCACACATTCTTTACTTAAGGTTTTGGAAGTTATTTGATATAATTTTCTTTTTGATTTCCCATACTTGGGACTTATGAATTAACCACTAATATAAAATAATTCCTCTGTGGTTTTTTAATTAAATTATTTTGTTATGCTCTTTCATGTAAAACTCTTAATTTTTACTTGAAAATAATCTATATTTCAAGCAAGGGTACTTCATAAAACTGTAAAATACGTATTTTAATGGTCATGTAATGAAATCATACTTGTAGCCCAAGTGAGGGGTCCTACTCAGCCACAAATTTTTTGCACTTTAAAGAATACCTAACACTATTAGCCAACAATAAAGTTTTCCGATGTGTCGCTTCTCCAATTTTTCAGAGGCAGTTTCAATTCTTTTTTTCAATTTTTCAGAATATGTAAATTTGCAGTCAATTGAACAGATAATTACCAACCCCCAATTTTTACACCAATATTTTTCTAAAGTATTTTAATCCTTTCTCTACCTACCTGTAAAAATCAATTTGATGCAACTCTTACCTGGCTTTAGCTATAATTTTCTTAAGATGACTCCTTTTTGGGTATTTAAATACCCAATAGGCAGGAATGGGTTAATAGTCAATTTACACGACGCTTTTTTCACGAATGCAATTCTTTTTTGTTGGCAAACTTGGTAGAGAAGCAGCCGATTCTCTATCCTCGTTTGCCCACAAACAAAATTTTGATTGCTTGAAAACAAGCGTCGTGTAAATTGCCTCTAACAAAAAACATCAATCATGTCAATTGATATTCACATTAAGCTTTAATTGTTTGTGTGTTCATAAAAATTTTAGTATTGACGTTTCAGTTTACGACTAGACAATGCTAAAATTTATTAATAAAGACTAAAAACAACAAAAAAAAAACCGGCACATACAAAATTATATATAAATTTAATAAACAACAAACATACACTCAGAAAATAAGAAGGTGGAAATTACTAAAAATGACAGTTAAAATTTCTGCACTCACAATATTTTAACAGTAACTGATTGTAGTTTATTTAAAAATACAATATTTTAACAGTAACTGATTGTAGTTTATTTAAAAAGTAATCAGTAATCTTTGTTTTTTAAGGAACATACATTTAAACTACAAAGAAATATTTTTTTTTTTAATTTATTTTACCATTTAAAAAAAACAAACCACACATAAATACTGTTTTTCTATAAAAAAAAATATTTTAGAATAAAAAAAATAGTTTTTTCTTTTAATTACAATACAAATTTATATTTCCTACATCCTATATAAAATGCAAAGTAAAAATTCCAAACGGTAGTCCAGTTATGACGTTTTTGTGCATTGCAGATACAATGAAATTTTCTAATTATTATTTGCAAACTATGAACATATCAATAATAACAAATATAAACTGAACGAGAATTTTTAAAAACTCGACATAAGTTTCTATTTTTAAATAACTAACAAAAATTAACTGTTTTACTGCAAAAGTACTGTTTTGTTAGTTGTTTATTACTCAAACCAACTGTTACTGAAGAAGTACAGTATTGTTAGTTAGTTAGTTTTTTGAAATCACTGTCTAAATTAGTCGTTTTTTCATTTTCTCATAGAAAAAATGACTACAATAGCAATTAAAACAACTACTACTGTTTACTACCCAAATGACCTACATGTAGTTACTACAAGAATATTCTGAGTGTATGTATGTATGCTAAATATTAAAAACAAAAACAAGAAAACAAAAAAAAAAAAATTAAACAAAATTATAACATGAGCACAACAAACAACTTTGACTTATTTACAGGCCGTTCAACTGTCATTATTCATTGCAACAGGCATACAATTTTTACTCTACAGAGGTGCATTTTTGGTTGATTGTGTTGTTGTAATATAATTATCATTATTTTACACCCTCTGCCTCCTACACTCGTACTTAATCCATAAGTAGTAGTGATAGTAAAAAACAGAAAAAAGAAGGCACATCAATACAAATACAACAACAAGAAACAAAATTAACGAAAAAAAAACATTCGCATTTGCCAAGAAAAATATCGGTTATATGCCAACAAAAAAATATACATCAAGCAAAAGCTCTTACAAAGATATTGCAATAACAAGAGCCACAAAAGAAAGAGAGCGAGTAAAAGTGAATGTGTGAGAATTTTAACAAATAACAACAAAAACAACTTTTTTATAAACAATAAATGAATTCAATTTTGAAAATACTTTTTAGTATTGAAACACAACTTTAGTATTGAGCACAATTAAGACTCACTCTTATAGTGTTTATAATAAATAAATAAATAAACAAAATAAATAAATAAAAAACAATGTGACTTTTATGAAAACACTTCTGAAATAATTAAAAAAAAAAGTGTTTTTAAACAAATAATAGTGTTAATTAATTATTAAAAAAAAAATCGAAATTACAAGTGTTTTAAACATTAATAATTTTTAACTATGCACGGCATAACCCATTTATACCGCCAGCATGCTATTGAAAAGCAGCTGAGCACAGATTGTTGGCAAAATAGTGGCGGCACGCAAACGCCATATGCTGGTAGTTATGGACGTGATAGTGTCAGCATTAATTCATCATCAACGGAATATGGTTCGGCAAAAGGCACTAGCCGCTTGAATAGTAATGATTCAAGTTCGAGTTCAAGTTCTTCAACTAATTCCAAATCACCAAATTGGTCGCAGGGTAAGTTAAACAAAAAATGAGTTTATGTGTGTATAAAGTGAATGATAATGGAAAAATATGGGATTCTTGAAATGTTTGGAAAACATCACCAGAAAACAGATTCAGTGCTGGCTAACAACCAAATTTGTGGTAAATCGAATGATTCGGTTGTAGTAACAATATTTATTGGTTGTAACTACCAAATTATTTTTAGGATTACCAAAAATTTGTAGTCAAACTGTAGTCAAAGATTTGGTTACATCAACTGATTTTAAATTGTCACAACCGAAACATTCGATTGGTCACAAATTCGGTTGTCAGAACGAATCTATTTTCTAAGTGTGCATCACTCCAGAATGATTGAAACATAGACAATTCCCATATAATTCGTCTTTAAATCAAAAATAGAGTTATTGAATGTTTGACTGTTTTCTAATTGTGTTAATCCTATCTTTTCCAACTTGGGTTATAAATGAATTCCATACATTTAACATACTTCTCTATTGACCCTTTATAACCTATACAAAAAATTTAGGACTTGTACCTTCGGTTTCGTTATTGCACTGGTCTTCCATGAAGTGACAGCTTCTTGCCAGTGTTGATGAGTGATACACCAGATGTTTGATTTGGGACCACACATTGCCTCCACGGACATTAACCTGCAAATCGGATATGGGGATTATGAGCGACAAATTATCGGATTTAGTCTCCTTTTGCAAAATGGTTATAATCCCTTGAGCATTATGGCCAACAATTTTGGGTATAATGATTAATCTTTAGTTGTCCGCAAAATAAAACGAGAATTGTCTTAAGGGCTTGACTAGCTTTATAAATCAATAAAAACGAAAATATTTAAGGAATTATAAAAAAATAAATTAATAGTTTATGCAAAAAATTCTTTTTGCTATAGAAAAACAGGATATTAAATATTATTCTAAAAATTATAATCTAGAATTCGGACTACCATGGCAACCCTGGCAACAATTTCATTGTAGAACCTTTTTTTAGGGCACATTCGGTTGCCATCGCGAGGCAAGGGTACTCATCTGAGAAAAAAAAAACTTAATTTTGTTTTACACACGAATAAATACTTTAGTCCCTAACGTAGCCGGAATTTTAAAGTTTTGATTTGCATTAAAATGGTACGAGCGTAAACTCAAAAATCAATAAAACATCAAAAAAAATCGTTGTTTTTTATTTGTTATAAAAATATTTGGCAAAAATTTAAAAATGTCTCTAGTTAGGGACTTCATTTTTAGTCCTCTACAAATTTTTTAGTCCTGATATGTAAAACGATTTTTACATATAAATATAATTTGTATATCGCTATATGTAGTATGTGTGTTTCTATGAAAATATAGTCCTTTATCATAATGTCTATGCAAATATCTAAAAAACAAATGTTTCATTCTTCCGAAACCATGATTTTTAAATTCAGAACATTTCATAAATTTAAGTCCGCTTAGGTAATCCAAGGACAAACCGCCAAGCATTGTTTGATAAAGAGATTTCTACTCTGAAACTACATTTTCAACAGTGAGATACGATTATAACAATTGGAGTTATTTAAGATAGGTGTGGAGAGATCCCTCATATAGATCGACTGTTCCATCTCGATACATCACCTTTTTCTTTAGTAATATTAATTAACCGTCTCAGTCCTAAAGCTGAAATTTTTCATTAGAATAAAGTCCACCTGCGAGATTTCATCCAAATTATCAAATTCAGCTTTGCCCAAAGTCGAAAAACGATTCCTTGACAAGGCAAATCAATGGAAAATGTGTCAAATTAAGTAGTGACCAGCTACCACTTTAGTAAGTGAAAGGCACTACCCTCTGTATATCTGTATAGTGGGAACACAAATTTAGTTTTCTTGAGGACATACCTAGGCCACAATTTCCAGGTGCTTTTAATAGTGGTTAGTTTTCTCTTAATTTTCTGTTAGCAATCGATGTATACAAAACGGTCTCGTAGATTGGATGACGTCATTAAACATCTTATCTCCTTAAGTGACCGTTTCCATTATAAGACAAACGAACCCCAACTTTTCCGTTGATCACACCTTTTCCAACTATTTAAGAAGTTAACATTTGTAATGTATACATCCTTTTACAGATAAAGTTATTGATAGTTTGGTTCACTCGTCTAGTCCACAACCGGTTCCAGATACACAAAAATCCATAACAAATCACTATCGCAATTCACCAACCCATAATGGCACTCGAAGTTCCTATGACAGCTGCTACAGTAGTAGTATAAAACGTACACCATCTGCAAAACGTAGTATATTTGAACGAGCCCACAGTCCAGCAGTATATAGTGTAAGATATTGGGTTTCAACTAAATAAATAAATACAATTGTATATTTTTAAACAATTTAGTTTACAAATTGCTTAAAAATATGCATAGGAGTTTCTTATAAATATATTTTGCATACAAAATTTAAAAACTTGAATTTTATGTTCACAGAGTTTACGTAATAAGCCCAATAATGTTGATTATAACAACTCACCGCCAACACAGGCTGGTTTCTTCCCACACGATTTGGATGATATTTATGAAGGGAAACATGATCATCAGTATTTCACCTACTCGGGAGCAGCAACACAACGTCAAGAACGACCCAGCATTAATTCTATATTTCATCGTGTGGGTGCGGCCCCAGCTTCACTCGATGATTATAGTTCAACACCGCCCCTTAGGCTTCATTCATTAGATAGTGGTGGTCCAATTTTTCCACGCCATCGTTTTGATACTAACAGTTTTGTAAAATCCCTAAGTATTAATGAAGATGATAACGTTTCTCGGACATCTTCGCCAAAAGAGCATAAGCACAAACATAAAGAGCATCATCACCATCATTCAATACAGGAAATGTTAAAACATTTTGGTAAAAAAGTTCATATTTGGCCACGTAAATCCCATGACAATGCCCCAAGTAGTGTTTGTACTTCACCACAGAATGATCCTCAGGAAAATTTTCGTACACGCTCAAAGAGTTTAGATGTCAATACACTCAGTCGTCCCAATCGAATATTGGAAGATTGTGGTGCTACCTATAAGATATTTGATAAAATTGTAAAAGAAGGTAATTTAAAGGGTAAGATACTTTTTATACTAAATCTATAAACTTGGTACTTGCTTGCTTATGATTTTATTTATTTTTTATCTTACTGTGCTAATGTTTAATATATTTCAAAGTATTAATTTTGTATTTTTTTAAAATAAATTTTAAGGTGCTCATATGCGACGTGCTTCTGCTGATTTGGAGAAACGTCGTGCTTCATGTGGTGCTGCTAGTCGAGGCTTACGTGGTGATGGTACATTAGATCCACATCATGCTGCAATATTATTTAGAGATTCAAGAGGGGTAAGTTAATTTACAATTATGAAAAAGTTTATCTATTATTAGAATGATGAAACTGTTAAGTATAAGCTAATAAACTCTGTACGTCTTCTGTAATATTTCTGCTCACCAGAATACTTCCCGAAGTCATAATAGTTGAACTATTCAAATTAGTTTTGAAAATTATCCCAGCAGATAACAAATTTGAGCAGTTAGCGGAGGAAAATTTAAAAACTGCTATTTTGGTACTTTTTGAAAGTCCACAATAATTTCCTTTGAAATTATGCTTTTATTTTAGCCAATATGGACTTGCATTTTTTCAAAATGTTCAGAATGGCTTTCTAAATCGGCTTTCTAAATGGCTTTCTAAATAAACCACTAGTCGCAAATATAAAGATATTTGCATTAAATTTGTCACGTGGTCCCCCAAGAATAAACCTTATTAAGTTAGAATCAGTCTTTGTTTAGTTAGACCTACTCTATTTAAAAAGATCTCCTCTGAGTTGTGCATATAATAACTATTTGTAGAGCTATTTTGATAAAATTTCGCACATATTCGACACATAAAAGAATTAACGATTTTAGCAAAAACTGAATTTTTGAAATTAAAATACGTGAAAACTATAAAAAACAGATATTTTAAATTTTGACTTTGGGATGATCTTGTTATGGCCGTAATTTCAAGCAATATATACCTACTGGTGCTTAGATACCTACCGTGTACACGAACAAAATCGGGTAGGTATCTAAGCACCGGTAGGTATCTATTGCTTAAAATTACGGGCATTAGTCGCCTTCAATTTATAGGTATTACAATCTCTCTAAACTAAAAGAGCAACATATTTAAACCATTGGTCGTTAAAAAGTTAATGGCCCATAAACACTCAAAATCACTGATATTTAATTTATGTTTAATATGTATTCGCTAATCGTACTTTCAAACACAAAGAAAATTGGAATACAATAAAATTTAAATCCTGTCCCTTTCCGACATAACAAACATTATTCACTGTGAACTTTTATCAGATGCCGAGATCAATGGTCATCAAATGTGGATCCTCCTCTCTCATATTTAAAATATTTAATAGTGATAAAATAGCCGATTAACTGCTTCGTCCCGAACACTGGTAGGTAAAGTGCTATTGAGAGGGTGGAACACTTGCTTCAAAGAGCCAATGGAGTTGAACAAAAGGTTCGCGCCTGTCACTAGCTTGCTTTTTTGTCCAATACGTAACCTACCTATAAGTAACATCAGACTATATTTATTTTTTTAACGGACACTAGTTTGAATTGTCTTCTTCATATTTATAAATGAATAACGTTACTTCGAATAAAACCTAACTCCCTGGTACGGTATTTTTTTGTAATATTGTCCAGAAAAGTATTAAAGGAAAATGCACCCCTTAGCGGCCTGGCCAAACCGCTGAAGCTAGAAATTTAAAATTTGGTATATGGGTTCTTAATCAGGATTCCTACAGGGAGGCGTAAACACTAACAAAGTCTCCCCCTTGGCGGCCTGGCCAAACCATTAAAGCAAGGAACTTTAAATTTGCTACTTTGTCACGAGTAGATATTTTTAGAGACGGAGTTTTTTAAAATTCCTTCAGGGAGTGGCAATAAAGGAAAAAGAAATTTGAAATTTAAAATACATGTTCCTTGGAATATGACCTAACTCACTGTTATGGTAATATAGGGGTTAAAGTAGGGAAAACTCTCGAAATGGCGGTCAGGCCAAAGAAATAAAGCGAGGCTATCCGTATAGACGGGACTTTTGGACATTTCTTTGAGGAGGCGTAAGATTGGCCTGCTCAATACCCTTTGGCCAGAAATTTGGAATTAAAATATATGTCCAGGAATGTCATAAAATTAGAGGTTAACGTAGGAAAAACTATTCCTACTTTTACCGCTCAAGGAAGGATATTAGAATTTAGTATGTGCTTAGACATCTGCTTAGAAGGCGTTTGTGGAAATTCCCACGGATGGCCAAAAAGGGGATGATGATCCTTAAATAAAATCGCTAACGCGAGGAACTTGAAATTTTGTGTGATAGTTTTTAATTCAGCATAGACATCCGCTTAGATGTGATTTTTGGAAATTGCTAAGGGTAAGATTGAAAAATCTCCTCCAAATTGTGTCAGCTGCATGGTAAGAATAGGCACCTTAACGGCCAGGCCAAACCGCTAATACAGCATAAGCGAAGAATCACAATAAAAGATAAAACTAATAGCCAAAAAAAAAAAATCCCCATACATTGTGTATGAAACTCAAAAATTTTCCTGGCTGCTGACTAAAATTTGGTCAAAATAGAATCAATATTTCTAAATAAAAAGTTATCATTCTCTTAATATGAGAGATTAAAAAAGAGAGGCACTCAAATTTGTTTCACATAGAGTTGCCATAATTAACTAAATTTTTTTAGTTCTCTTGTGCATTTTTGTTTTTTCTGTACATTGTTTACAAAGAAAAGGAAAAACTTAGAAAAAGTAAGGAAACAACACATACATTTTAACTATTTTACACATAAATGTACAAAATACAAAAATAAAGGGTAAAGAACTGCCAATAGCCTGTGTCGCAATTTTAATTCATCGCCCGCTCTTTCACTTTAGGTATTATCTTTTGGTTTTTATTGTGAACACCCTCTAAAGTGCAGCCCAAACACCTATGGGTAAAAGTTTAAAACCTATGTTCATTAGAATATGTCCTAAATCACTTTTCGAATATTCACCAGGAACATAATAGAAATTGGGTTACAAAGGCGAAAAAATTAAATTTGATCCCATTGGACGTGATTTTTGAATTCCTGTTGGGACTGGTGCAAAGGGGAAAAGTATCCCTATTGATTTTACATCCTATTATATTCCGATATATCAACGAAGTATAGGGTATTTAAGCTAATTATCTGAATTAAACTTCACACAGTCCTATCATCTTCATATCATTTCGTCTGAAAGAGTATCAGAACAAAGAACATGTACAAGTAAAGTGGGTCGAAGCACAACAATTTTTTTAGTGGTTCCCTAGAAATGAACTTTGACATTTTTAATGAGAATTCCCAAAATATTTAATTTTTTCCAACAACCGTTGGCGAGCTGGAACATTTTGAAAAAAGGTATATATATACATATATATATTTTATTTTTGGGTCCGTATGTATACAGTTCTTGAAACGAAAAAAAATATCTTGAAAAAGCTAAAAGTATACAAATGATCTTGAATTTAAATAATCTTACTCACATCATAATCTAAAAAGTATACCTTGTTTAAAAATGGTCCAGCTAACTAGCTGTTATTGCAAAAAACGAAATAGTATTATTTTGAAACGACCCACCTTAATTCCAAGGGACATTTCATGGAGCCGATGTTCTAAGTTTTGGGGATTGTAAGGGACATTACATATAGTTTGGACTTTTCTTTTGATCATATTATTGAATTATTGGTAGCCGATAGAAACCGTGATGTGGTCGATTATGATTCCTGTTATGCTCCTTCTTCCTTCCTAAAGGATTTTCTCTGTTGCTATTAAAAGAACTGAAATAAATATCTAAATAGTTTTAGTTCCTTCCCTTCTATATCTACTGACATTTAAAAAATGTACTTAATGTACACAAATTTGTCTTTGCTTTTGTTTTATTATTTCAATGACAAGTGTTCGTAATTGTTAGTTTCCGCCAAGTACGCAAATATAATAATGGCTCTGTAAACAACGAATTACTTGTGTATGCTAACAGCTCATATTTACTCCTCGTAGAATCCTTCTTTTGTAGTGATTTCATTTCGGTTAATCGATTAACCTATACCGATTATAATCATTCATATTTCGATTAATGTCAATAGCTAAATTTTAACTTTAACGAAGATATACGTTTTTTATCCTTTTCAACTCCGTAATGGCAAAAAATCCAAAACAGATCTATCTTAAAACTTTTCTTCTTTTTTACTAATCCAAATGTGTATGTCCACTTTACTCGAGATAATAACAGTAGGTTGTAAAGGGTGTTTTTTTATAGAGGTATAGAACTTTGAAATGGAATAAAACAAAGATGAATTTTTTAAATTGACATGGAATTTACTATATTCGACAAATAATCTTCTGGCATTAAAATTTAAATATGACTTCTGGCATATGACCGCCACTGCTGGCTCGAACGAAATCTAATCTGGAGGTAAAATTTTCGATGACTTTTTATAACATTTGTGGCCTTATATTGGCAATAACGCGGCGAATGTTGTCCTTCAAGTGGTCAATCGTTTCGGGCTTATCGGCTTAGACTACCGACTTCACATATCCCCACAGAAAATAGTCCAGCGGCTTAAATCTCACGATCTTGAAGGAGGCCAAGTCACGGGGCCGAAACGTGACACTATGCAGTTACCAAATGTTTCCTTCAATAAATCAATTGTGGCACGAGCTGTGTGACATGTTGCGACGTCTTGTTGAAACCACAGCTCCTGCACATCATGGTTGTTCAATTGATGAACGAAAAAGTCAGTAATCATGGCTCTATAGCGGTCACCATTGACTGTAACGTTCTGACCAGTATCGTTTTTAAAGAAGTACGGACCAATAATTCAGCCCATAAAGCATACCAAACAGTCAGTTTTTCTGGATGTAACGGTGTCTCAACATACACTTGAGGATTATCGTCACTCCCAATACGGCAGTTTTGTTTATTGACGTATCCATTTAACCAAAAGTGAGCTTCATCGCTAAACAAAATTCGCTTATGAAAATCGTGATCTACGCCTTGCTAGGTGATCGTGTGGCTTCGATTGTTTCACGAGTTGGATTTTGTAAACACGCAAACCAAGATCTTTCCGCAAAATCTTCCATAAAGTGAATGGACACATATCCAATTAAAGTGCACGATGACGGATGGACTGATTGGAGTCTTCCTCTACGCTACGCTCTACAGCAGCAGTGATTTCTTCTGTACGCACTGTACGATGTGTCTGTGAATGCATATTATCATTTAGAGTAAATCGTATATCGAATTAATTGCTGTAATGGACGATTAGTGTTGACCGTAAAATGAACGTAGTGCGCGATACGTATTTCGAACAGAACCATGATTTACAAAATAATTTTGCACAATTTGGATAACTTTCTCCATAGAATACTACCGATTAATGTTTTGAACTATTTATCAAATACAGTAGTAACTCGATTCTTGCACATACTTGATACTTGTACACCTCGATTCTTGCAACATAGGAATATTTTTCATTACGCACTCAGTACTTGCGACATCGAAAATTTTGAATTCGACACTTGTAACATTTTTGTATTACTCTTACGTGCTGCTTTGTTTACGTTTTCTTAGACTGAATACATTTCGGGAAATCCCCGTCGTTTTATGCTGCTGATGAAATGTTGAAATGTTGTGCGGTGTCATAATGGCAAAGAAAAAATTTACGTTGCTGACAATTAAAGACAAAGCTTAGATTTTAAAGAAATTAAGTGCTGGATTTTCCACCAATTCCTTAGCCAAAAGTTTTCATGTGCATAGATCAACAATAACTCGTGTTTGTTTAGCGTGTTAAGAAAAATGAAATTTGTTTCGCATTCTGAATCCGGCCCTGGGAGAAGAAAGACGCTTAAACCCTCGGAAGTTTCCAAAAATGGAAAGAGCATTGATTAAATGGTTTGCAAATCAAAGAAAGAATTTACCAATCACATCTGATATGCTTCAAGAAGTAGAACCATTGCAGCAAATATCATATTCTGAAATTGAGCAATGGATTGTTGAACCTAATTTGGCGCTCACCGCACAAAATGAAGAGCAGTGTACCGATGATGACCTTACTGATGGTGAAGAAACCGGTGACGTGGTACTCAATACGAAGCAAGTTACATCGGATGAGACTATATCAGCGTTCAATATTTGCTTAGAATGGGCGGAGCAGAACAATGCTTCATTAGACGATATTATGATGCTCCAGAGACTAAGAAGCAGTGTAGTACTGAACAAGCGTATTTGTACAAAACAAACAAAAATTTTAAATTTCTTTAATTCCACATAAAATATGTATCTACTGTTATACGAATGCGTTGAACTTAAGTGTTTTGAATTGAAATATTAAACTTAGATTCTATGTGGATTTTATTTTGTATGGGAAATTAATACTCGGTACTTGCGACAACCTCGAAACTTGCACCGAGCCCGGTTTTCATTACGTGCAAGAATCGAGTTTCTGTTGTAATGCAATTAACCGTTAAACATCAGGCATCGAATACTTGAAAACAGTACAACTCTTACATTCTAATCGCTACTTTTGTTTGGACAATAGATATTTCTTTTTAAAATTCCCCTAGTCTTGTTATTATCTAACACTTATTTTATTATTAACCTCGAACTTTTGTTTATTGAAATGAAAAAGTTTCATTATAAAATCCTTGAATAACTGGATATTTAAAAATATCCTCGTCAATGTAGAATTTTGTTTTTTTTTTTGCTCTCAATAAATGAATGATGCTTTCCTTCAATAATACCTAACACATCTAACATTTAAACTACAATTTTAATTCTTTACACTGTTAATATATGAAAGCTTTTTGTAAAAAGCTTCTTCAATAACAGAACATATAAATGATAAAAACAAAACTGTAAACAAAGTTGTTTTAAAAATGAAATATAGATGGCACCAGTATACTTAAAGTGTAGTGCAATAGATAAGCTCTTTTTATTGTCTCTCTTTTTAACACATTTGTTCTTTTTGAATATAAACAATTTATATTTCTAATTAAGCTTGTTTTTTTATTTATTTACACTTTATGAATTGTGATTAATTTCACGCGAATCTGTCTGTCTACGTGTTTTCTTAATTTACCTCCAATTTCACAAATTTTTAGCATATTTGACAAGATTATTTGCACGTATACCATACCGCATATTGCCCTGCATGACAATAGAAATTTATTTTTGGGTAATTTTATACAAAAAGATTTACGTCATTGATTAAATGTTGAGTCATAACTTTAAAATGTTAACTGTTAAATTTAAAGTACATATTTGTGAGTATAAATAAAAAGAAATAAACAATAAAATTTAGGTTAAATATTAGTAAAGTTCTTAAAAGTCTTGTATTTAAAATGTGTTCATTATGGGGGACCTTTGTATTTATAAGCATTGCAAAATAAAACCGGCTTACCTTGAACAGTGGGATAAAATATAAATGTTTGTAGTAATTATTTTAAGTTTTACGTTTTCACACAGAATATAGTTATTTAAAAAAAAAAATTACGTTACATATTTCGTTTTTTTCGAAAAGAATGCTAACTTTCTGAATAACTCGAACTGAATAGTTTTGAATGTTACAAAGCATTAGAGCTTAACAAAATTTTCCTATGAATCTTAACCCTTAAACCGGAATAAACTTTTTTCCAAAGAAATTGGTACCACGTGTTCGGCACGAAGAATAGACAATATGTTCTTCCATCAATTATTTTTTCCTTCGTTGCATTCTTTAGGCGATATGATCAAAATAGGTATAGAGTGGATCTCAAAAACTAATCCATAAAAATAAATATGTTTGGGCATTATTCCTTTTATCAAGATATTACTACAGTCCATAAATTGCACTTTTACCTAAAAATACAGTGGTGTTCAAAACATTTGCAACTGAAATCATGGTTTAGGTAATTATAATTTTTTTGATCAAAAAGATTTTTTTTATTAAATTCAGTTATAGCATATTATTTTACAAATACAAAAAAAATATTCATAACTTATCAAAAATAAAAAAAAAGTAATTTTAACAAAATAAGTCGATAGTGCAGTGTTCAAAACATTTGCAACTCTTAAAGTAATTAACAGGAAATACAAACAATGGTTTTAACGCTCAGTATTTTGTAGCGTAGCCATTATTTTTTATAACTTCTGAACACCTCTTAGGCATTGAGGCAATGAGCTTTTTAATATAATCGTCAGAAATTTCATTCCACTGCTTCTCCAACTCGACGAAAAGTTCATCACCATTTCGAAATACTTTATTGCCGATATTCCGTTTTACAATCATCCACATGTTCTCAATCGGGTTGAGATCGGGAGATTGAGCCGGCCACGACATGATATTAATTTCATTTTCCTGCAGCCAAACTTTTACAACCCCCGTCGTGTGTTTTGGGTCGTTGTCGTGCTGGAAGGTCCATTAGAGTGGCATTTCCCATTCAGCATACGGAAGCATAATTGAACTCTGAGATCTCTATAGAGATCTCTGTTTTTCGATCTTCTATCATAAATTATGATGTGAGCAAGATTATTCAAGTTCAAGATCATTTGTTTTTTGTTAAACAAAAAACCGTGCAACGATATTTATTAATCTCTATAATAATATAATAATAATAATCTCTATAGATTGTGACCGTCATTGTGCTAGTAATGCGGTGAATTGGGCCAATCCCATTTCCTGAAAAACACCCCAACACCATAATGTTTCCACCTCCGTGCTTCACTGTGGCGGTTGGGTATCTGTATTAAACTTTTCGCCTCGTGGTCTTCGAACATTGGCTCATCCATCTGATCCCCGGAGGTTGAACTTAGACTCATCTGACCACAATACATTTTTCCATCGCTGTTGAGTCCAGTTCAAATGGGTGCGTGCAAAGTAAAGCCGAGCTTTCCGGTTTTTTCCGACACGTACGGTTTTTTTGTACATATATAACTTCTAAGACCATATTCTCGGGCTCTTCTTTTAATGGTAGGAAGACTGGCATCTATTAAAAGTTCAGTTTTAGCTTCTCTGGGAACTGCTTTGGGATATTTCGTAAACAAATTCTTGATTTTCCGATCTTCTATTAGAGTTGTAATACGGTAACATCCACCTTTATGAGTTGTGTGGATGTTACCACTATTAACCATGCGGCAAATCGTTGATTTTGGAACGGAGTACTTTATAGAAATTTCTTTTTGGGAAAGTCTATTTTGAAAATCATTTAAAACTTTTGATTTAAACTCAGAATTGTATTTATTTCCTGCCATTTTTTACAAAAGTTATTCTTACGATATTTATGCTTCCAACATCTTATTACAACTATTAAAGAACAATAATTAATAAATTTGTTTAAAAAATGTAACGGCCTAAATCTCATATTAAAAAGGAATGCGATTACCGTTATATCCTAGCATTTGTTAGTTTAAATTGTTTTGTTAAGAGTAAGAATAATGAGAGTTGCAAATGTTTTGAACACCTGTATTTTGAATACATCTATTATTATTAATTTTTTTGTTATTTTAATTTAACGGAATTAATTTTTTTTATTTGTTTAACATAAAACAATGTATGAAGAATACGTAAAAAATAAATTTTAGTAACTTCGTATGATTTGAAGAAAATAAATCAATGAAAACAACAAATGCGATCTCAGATCCAAATGTTTTCACCACTACTGTATATGGTGATTTTCATCTTTCGGAAAATGCGATGTTGGGCGAAAAAGTACCTTAACTTTAATATATATTGTTCAAACTTAAATGCTTTGATACTGATACCAAATATAATCTTTCTGCCAAAATTCATGAAAATCTGTCCATACGTTTCCAAGTTAAGGCGATGTCCTTAAGAGGTATCCTGTTGGCATCCTGTATATCCTTAGACCAAAACAAGAGCTTTTATCTCACCTTGTGTTTATATTTATGTACCTACATATATATTTTTGTGATTTTTTAAAATTATGTTCATCCCAAAATATTTATTTTTTTAATTTTACGATATTTTAACTTTAATACTTTTTTATATAGACTTATATGTGCCATATATAAAAGTGATATAATTTGTTTGGTTTTACTGTATCATATATACTTATATCTATATATTTGTATATGGAAGTATGTACGATCTCATATTTAGCTATATCAATTATAGGTATTTTATGAGATGAAAAGATGATATAGCGCTGTATTAAAAATTTTCGTAAAAGATGTAACATATGGCCACATACATATATAATTATACATAATTATATGAAGACATTATATAGCGTCGGATATTCTTAATTAAAAATGAATGTTCACAATATGTATTTAACAATATGTATCGAGTTTCGCGGTAACGAAGCTAAACCCTTTTCGAGGAAAAGCTTATCATTTTTGTATTTTTTTTTTTTAACTCGCTTCTTAATCTATCCCACTGTGCAAGGCTTGCACATTGAAGTTTTTAATTTAATTTTTTTTTATTTACTTTGGTCTTATAAATATAAAAAGATCTTAAGCTTTTTCAATGCAATGCTTTAATTTGTTGTAGTGCTGGTAAAAAAATGAGTAGTGGGTATCGAGTATTAGTTTTTTTTGGGTACTCGATACTTAAAAGTAACTACTCGATATTTTCATAGTTGTATTTTAGACAGAAAACCAATATAAAAATGCTAAAATAATTAGCATTAAAATACAACTCTGCCAGAAGAAAAATTCAAAGGTGAAAAATTTAAAAGAGAAAGATGAAAAACTATAAAAAAACATTGAATAGTTTGTAAAAAAGTAAAAAATGTATTTTAAAAAATTTTAATTTTCAATAAAAGTGCAAATTTTCATTAAATTTTTGTAAAAAAAACTCAAGTGAGTTTTAAATTTAAAACCCGTTAAAAGTATCGAGTATGCAATTAAAAATATCGAGTATTGAAAAGTAACCGAATTTACCAGTACTAATTTGTTGTTCTTTGTGTGTTGGTTTTCTGTTATTGTGTTTCAGTACTTTTTTTTTTTTTTTGGTCTTTTAATTTGTTTCTCTTACATATTCACTCTCCTAGTTGTCGTACTATTATTGTGTTCTGTAAACGAAAGACTCTGCCCAGGGATGGAATAGTCCGTAGCATTTTACTAGCAAAAATACCGCAGTATCTTCGCAGACTTGCAAGGTTTCTCTTTAAGGGGGGATCCTTCAGATTTCGATAATTTCGATTCGGATATAATAAAGAGCAGACAAAAGAAACATAAATATTACTAAGAAACATTTCGGCATAATCGCATATTTAGGGGGTAAAAATTCGTTTTGAAGTTCGAAACTTTTTTGCTTTAAAAGTTTTTATTATTTTTAATAACTGTTTGAAAGCTAAGCAATATACCTTTCATTTAAAATCAAATTTGTGTTCACTCAACACTATTTTAAATATAAATAACACATAATTTTAAAACAACATCAGCTTTAGATTCTGCGACTTAAAAATCTTACTTTCAATAACAAAAATTGTTTATTTCTGAGTCAATGATATATAAATTAATATATAATTTATGCAATGACGGTCCGTGAAGTACTCAAAGGTGTGCTGCAATTTGTTTTAATTATTAAAACTGTGTCTATAATTCGTTTTTCCAAGACCATTTACCTTTCTGTTATGGGCACAGATAAGATTTAATTAATTTCATATAGTGTACAACTTAAATTCTATTTTTAGGCGACCTTTAGTTCTTGTTCAGTTTTATATTGATCGTGTAAAGGGTGCGTTAAAAAAATGTGTTTTACATAAAATTGCATATCTATTTAAAAAATAGAAAATTAATTAAACCTAAACTTTGTTTATATGGTGAAGGCGATAGGTCGTGGAAACATATTCATTATAGACGTAATTTCAACATTTAGAAAAAGGTAGCACACCTTTGACAACTTCACGGACCGTCACTGAATTTATATGATATATGAAACAATATTTGGAATACATGATATCCTACATTACCATATATGGACTTTTTGTTTGCACGCATGAACCCATATATGCTTCCATACATGACATACATCTCCATATATGCTGATATATGAGGCAATATACAATATGCATGGAATCATGTATATTCATATATTATCATTTTCACCTGAATTTGGAAATTTTTGCGATTTCGATTTTAGCAATTATTTTAATATTAGAGATTTTTTAAATTTATAATATTGTTAAAATGTTAACGTTTTTTTCTAGTTTTGGCGAGTTTTTAAATATTACTAATTATTTTTTTTTTTTTTTTGATTTAATAGATTTTTTCAATTTTGGCGATTTTTTCAGTTTTGATGATTTTTTCTTTTTGATCTTACTCGCATTTTTGGTTATAAAAACTAAATTTTGTGTGCACCAAATTAATTTTTTAATTAAACATTAAATACATATTATTAAACTCTTGATTGAAAGTGACTTTGAAATCAAGCAAAAGTTTAATTGAAATTTTTTGACAATTAGTTTTTCTGTGTACATTTACATTATATGTACTTTATTGATCCTTATATGAACATTTTTACCTGGGATGTAACTATTTTTATTATTATTTATATTATCCAATTTTCCATCCCTGACTTACTGACTATACCGTTTTTGATTATTACTTTCGTACGTTTATCTGGTTTTTCATATATTTTTTTACAAACACATATGTACTTTACTCATTTACGATTTGGTTTTGCTAAAAGAAACCAGTTTTAGTTTAATAACACTAGTGATCGGGTGTTGAGCGCAGTTTTTCTTTTGGTGTAAAACAAAAATCATAGAAATAACGTTTTAATTTCAACTGTAGTAAATTGTGACCTATAATTAAAAAATTTTTGGTGTAATTCAACTAAATATTAAAAAAAAAAAAAAAGATTACAAGAAACAAAAAAAAATTTCTTTGTTTTTATCATGTTTCGACGATACTCTTTATTTGATAGTACTCCCCCACGTCAATCCGTTGTACCCAATAATACGCAACAGCAACAACGAAAAGCTTCTTTAGGGCAGGTGCCTGAAATACGTATTAATCATGTGGGACCACCAACATCAAAACAAATAACCGCATTACAGCAACGTAAGGCAAGATCGTTGAGTAATTCTCCGGTTTATCGTAAAAAGAAATACGATAATTTACCCACTCTAATCGATCATTATTATGATTATACTGATGAAGATTTAAATAATCTACAACAAATTGATCAACAAAAACAAAATTTGCAAAGAAGTTTAACAAATAAAACAATTAATGAAAATGTTGATAATGACGATATTAAAGACGATAATGATCGGGATGATTTAAAAAAAGATAGCACAGATATTATATCTTATTCCAAACACATAAGCCGTAGTCGTGACAATAAAACGGCTCGTCGTAATTTGAATAAATTTGGCAATAGTATTGGTCTTACCCGCCACAAACGTTTACAATTTAGCGATGATAATAAATTATCGACTTCAACTTCTTCTACTGCCCTGAGTGGTGGTCATTCACATTATCAAGATAATTACACTGCCAATGAGAAACCATTACAACCGTTAGTTTTTAATACATTCACACCAAGACGTTCCCTTTCCCCCGTTCATAGTTGTTTGTTAGTGCGTAGACGTAGTGATTTTTCTGATCCATCATTTGCACAATTACCACCACTTGAAAATTCATTAAAGGTAAGTTTTCTCTCTCGGTGTTAGTTAATGATCTCATTATCTTGTGCTCTTTCTTTTTTTTTCTTGACTCTTAAATTTGTTTATCTCATGTTTATTTAATAGAAATCGCCAGATATAGTATAATAGTTGATTTTGTTGATAAATATAATGATTTGATATGGTTTATTTTATTTTTAATTTTTTTTGTTGTTCAATGTTGTTTTGTATTCGCCAGCCTTTAGTTATTGAGTACAGTAAAGTCTAGGTAAATGGATTAATTTTTATTGGTAACAGAGGCGCCTCTACTTTATTGATCATAAAATATTAGTAATATGGTGTCAAACGTACATAGTTTCTTTATTTTTACTACTATTCCAATGGGTTAAAGATCCATTATTCGAAAGCCTACTGAATGTAATAGGAGTTTTTCTAATTGTGAAATATAAAGAACCCAGATCTGTACACTATTTTGTGTTTTTTTAAGTACGCAATCTCAAGTTAGAGGCTTAAAAAAGTATGTTGAAAAATGGCTCTGATCATCTACTGAAATTCTGTTGAATTCAGATTTATTAGTACATGAGTGAGTTAAGAAATGAATTGATCATTGGCTGGAATATCATTTATTTTCCTCATGATACTTCGTTTCGCCTTGAATCACATCACTTAGGGTCCAATATAGTGTTGTCGCCGAATGATATTGCGACTCTATCATCTCGTTTCATGGGCTTGCTTGCCCCGAAGCTTAGGTTGCAGTTCTTCAGGTGATCTACCCATCTGTAACGCTTATATTCCTTGACGAACGTGCTGATGCCCCGGTTTAGTTTAGTTGGCTGATCCTAGGGTCGCTTGAATGGTTTTACGAATTTCGTTACGCTCATATACAAGTTCCGCTACTTCAAATGGGAAGTAAGATCACCCAACCTCTATTCTGCCAATTGGAATATTTTTTGAAGCCTACATTCGTTTTCTTCTGATTTACATGGGCACGGCGTTCAGAGAGTAGAAATTAGTTTGTTCTGTCAATAGTGATAATTAAAAGGAGGTGGTCTGATGATAGTGCTACCATTGCTCGCCAATTTTCAAAATTCAAAAGACCCAAGGCTTGCAATATTTATGACAGGCAAGCTAGTACTATTTCCCATAATCCTGGTGGGGGCATCGTCGTTCCCAGTGCAGAACGTGGAGTCTTCAATATGTTCCAGCAAGGCTATTTCTCTGTAGTCGTCCCCGAGGCACGAATGCCATAGTTCCTGATTGGCATTAAAAACACCCATAACCAATCGGTTATTACCCACTAGAAAGGATGTTATGTTCCGGGTGGTAACCACATAGACAACTGGCGAGAGATACATACTCACATTACAAATTCGATTGTGTCAACCGATTTTTTTCCAACTGAATTGATTCGGGTGCTGCAACTTCGTAAATTTGGTTGTCATAACCTTCTAACAGTCAAGCTCGCCTCCAGGCGGTGTATTTTAAATTGGCCAAATGAACGTTTATGATGTTAAGGTATTTCGATATAAAACAAAATTTACCAAATATTTTGGAAAGTATTTTTTTTTTGTCTGCAGTGCACGGTTTGGAAGCGAGAAAGTGTTAAAGTTAAAATTTCATAAAATCTAAAAAAATAACACCATTTTTAAAAACCTTAAAAACATATTTATGTTTACTAGAAAGCGGTTATAGTAAACACAAACTAAGATTGAAGTTTAAAGTTTTAAAAAAATCTCATATTTTGGTTCAAGGCCATACAGGATTTCAATAGGATACCTCAAAAGGACATCGTATTAACTTGAAAACGTATGGGCGGATTCTTATGAAATTTGGTAGAAATATTATATTTAGTAGAAGTTGCAAAGCTTTTAAATTTGATCAATATATATTGAAGTTAAGGTGTGTTTTCGTAAACGGAAGTAAACGAAAAAAAGTGTAATTTTTGGACTATAGTTATTTCATGGTAAGAAGACATTCGCTCTAAACCTATTTTGGCTCCTCATATCGCCTAAAGTAGTCAACAACAAAAACTTGGTTGAAGAACATATTGTTTGTTTTTTGTGCCAAACACGTCGTATAAATTTCATTGCAAAAATGCTTAGGCCGGTTTGAATTTTTATGAGAGTGCACGGCAGCCCCTGATCTGACGGAAATCCCTTGCTGTTCCATGTAAGGGTCTCTCAAGGCTCGATGAGTCTGTATTGCACTGTACGGCGCTCCTTGTGCGGTCCAAACGGAAAACATTGTAACCATTACAAGTCTGAAGCCTAGAGTTGTTGTTTAGCTCCATTTCCTGAACCGCTAGGGAAAAGATTTTGTGTTGCTGGAAACCGTTGCAGTTAAACTGCAATATTGATATCACCTTGGGTCTGAATACAGCAATTTGTGGTGGAAGTTCCAACAGTTGTCGCGGTTGATGCTCTAGGGAGAAATGTTGCGGCGATGCATACGATGATGCTGATGAATAAGATGACGATGCATACGAGCATAAAGATGACAACGACGATTACAGTGATTCCAAGGATATTCCTGGTGATTAATTCGTCGACAATGACGAAGAAGAATTTTCAATGTTGTTTAAAATCACAGTCTGCTAAACTAAGGTGACCTTAATTATAGAAGAACTAAATTTGAGTTGACAGATTTAGTTAAATTAATAAAAATTTAGCTAAATTCACAGAATTTTTAAGCTGAATCAACTGAAAGGTTCTGCTAAAAATGTCTCGGATCTGATTAGAGGCAGGTCCAACTACGGAGTAACGTGTTTCAGTCCATTTTGCTTTATCTCGCTTAGTTTCCTAGATATAACCTATTTTGTGATTATAAAATCAAAAATATGAAAAAATAACGCCATCTACAAGTGAGACTGATAGCGGAGACACACAAAAATTATGGTTTAAAAACAACTTACAAAATTTGTAAATTTGAGAGTCACGAATTACTAAATTTTAGGTCGAAAAATTATTTCAAATACGGATGAAATTTGTTCTTAAGGTAAAATAAGACAACTAATAACTTTAGTTATTAGCAACAGAAAAAATTAGCTCAACTTAACAGGCTAGGTTTACAGTTAAACATTTCAATTTCGCCACTTTTTTTTATTTCCCGGGATCCCGTAACAAAATTCCCGGGAAAGCAGGAAATTTAAGTAACTGAAAAACCCTATTCACCTACTGATAGTTACATTTGATATGACGTTGAGTGTTGTGATTTGCGATACAAAAACTTATCAATTTTGATAAAGGTCCGGCCAAACTCTGCGTTTAGTGTTATATAATAGTTACATTATTTGATTAAAGAAGAGATTTTTGTAAATTGCCCTTAATTTAAAAATATATTTTCTAAAAATAAAAAATATCAAACTACCAAAGTAAAATATTAATTATATTTTTTTATTTTCAGTTGCCAGTTGCTGATCCGTTCTTAGAGAAAGTAAATCTCTCAGATTTTGGTAAGTTTAAAGTAAACATTAGTTTAATTTTGATTTGACACCTTAATATATTTTAAAACTATGGTACGTGATGAACACCATTGTTATTAATTTTATTACAAAATATAAATTTGAAAATAACGACTCAAAAATCTTTAATCAATTACTGATGTTCTATTAAATAGCACAACCTATGAATAGTTTTGACTTTAAAAAAGACACACTCCAATAATATAAAAATTTGTATTTTTTGCTTTACAAATAATAATTTTTTATAAACTAGCGTATCCCGGAGAAAAATTCCTTAGTTTTAATATTTCTTTATGATAATGTACACTACGTATGGGAAAGTGTTGTATAGCGATTCTTATTTTATGAGGTTCGAAAAGAAATGCATTGGACAAAAAAAGGTTGGCGTTGAAGGGTTAAAAATAAACACAAAAAGCCCCACAACTGCCCGGAGTCGCTCTTAGAGAAGTAAAATATTTTTTCAACCCCAACACTTTCACAGAATATACCTACCTATCTTCAACCCGTAAGGTCGTCCCCAAAAAATTTTTTTTATTGAAAACGAGAAATTCGATTCTGAGCTCTTTAATTTTTTATGTAATTGGATTCAAGCGTGAAGACAATTGTTTATGAGTTTAATTAGATACTGTTTATAGTTTGAAAATGTGAATCAAATTAATTTATTTTTATCATGCGATGGATATTTTTTCCTATGCTAGGCGACAACGTGAAGCAAATATATATTTTTGATGTCTCAGGTGTGACGTAATGGCTCAAATCTTTATTCATGAGTTCATGATTCACTTGTGTCGATGCCAAGGTTATTCTTTACACGCCTTCGAAGGCAACAACATGTACTGGATGAGCACGAGCTTGGTTGCCACTGACGCCTATATTCTCCAAGTCATCTTCGTCTTCTTCTTCTTTGATATCATCCAAGTCTCATGCTTTCTCGCTTTCTTCGTCGGACTATTCGTCCATCTCATCGTCTGGTAACTCTTCCTCGTATTCATCTTTCTCTTCATAAAATAAACGAATTGAATTCGCCATTTTCCGCTTGATGTCACAGAGGATATTCGGATTAAATAATGCAAGAGCAACAGCTTTACCACTGAGATACCAGAGATGTCCACAGAATTTTTTCAGCAATCATTGCGACACAATCTTATCAATCAAAGCATAACCAGCAATCACTTTCAAAAAAAACCAATCCTTATTTGCAGCTTCGGTTGTTCTGGTGGTGGTAAGCCAAGCTTTCACGTAAAGTGTTGTGGTAAGAATGGTAACATTATTAAGCTCATTCAATTTTCTTGTTGAAGCCGAGATATCTTCTGAGCAAAAGCATTTTAGGGTAGTATATGCTTTTCGCCATCCATCGTGCATTACTGATCGACCGATTTCAAGAAATTCCTTATAGTCAGCTCTGGGTTGTTTTTCGTTCATCTGAACCCAATAAAACGAGCTCATCTCAATTTGGATTTGAACTGGTATTTTGTCGAATACTTCTTTTAATTGCAGTTCATAAATATGATGTCTGCAAGGCAGATAGAAAAGATCTCGTTCCAGTATTTGCTCAAGCAATAGTGACATTCTTTGGAATTGACCAGTGTTCGTTGCAGTGGTGTCAAAAGAAGTCGCTTGAACACGGTCCGCGATTTTCCACTCAAGCAAAAGCCCATGAAAGGCCTCCGCAATGCGTTTGCATTTTCCTTTACCCGACAGTTTCCGCTTACATTTTGCCATCCCAGTGCAATTTCAATTCAGCCATCTAAAAAATATAATATAATTCTTATTTTGAATTAAATACTTGTGGGTTTTCCTTCAAACATGCAGCAATCTGCTGTCGATTTTGGATACGGACTTGTCGAAGGGACTTCCAGTTGATGATATGCTCTCTTGAGTCACGTTGAAAACTCGTGCCGCAGCAATCAATATACGAACTGCTGCTACTTCAGCTGTCTTACATCTGTCGAAAACAGAAACCAGATCCGGAGTAATGCATTCGATTCTGCCCCTTGTTTCCTTTGTTATTAGCTCACACAGTTATGGGGCTTTTTGTGGATTTTTAACTGTTCAACGCCAACTTTGCCCCGATATGAAGCCATTTTCCCCAACCCACCTCCCCATTTTTTTTGGCACATGTAAGAGGTTCTAGCGCATTGAAATCGAAAAATCGTGAACTATCCCACCCCTAATATACACTTATAAAAAAATCTCAGTACAAAAATCTTCAAAAACGTCTTCAAGTTTAAGTAAACGAATTTTTATCCAAGTTTTTTTTAAAATTTAGCATTAAAATAATTTTAACTAACAAGCAAACTACACAGTAATGAAACCAGCAGATTTTAATTACTCTTAAGTAGATAGTAGAAGACAAGAATTTATCAGATACATGTTTTTTTTAGGTGCGTAATCGCACGTTTAGGGGCTTAAATGGTTTAGGGGTAGAAATGACCACATTATTTATGAACAAATTTCTGAAATTCAAGAAATTTTGATTTATTTGTACAAAGTACTATGTTGTGGATCCAGTTTTTCCTATGGCTATGTGCCAAAAAACTCCGATTTTAATCGGTTTCAGATTATGTTAAATTACGCCAAAAATTCTGTTGATTTACCGAAATTTTTCGAAAATTGTTGTACATTTATATAAATTTTTCGGGACAACCTATTTATACACATCATCAAGTCGTCAAAAGTATTTTTAAATAAAAACAATTAATTTTATGTACATCTTTTATAAAAGTATTAACAAGTTTTTAATGATCTCTCAATATTTTGAGTGGGTGGGTTCTGTCAGAAATTATAAACAAGTGGTTATTGGGGAAATGTAATAATTTTCTTAATAAATAGGAAATTTGTTTTGGAGGATTTGGAGGTGCGATAACAAATAAAAATTTCAAGTTTATGAAAAGATACATAAAACAAAGAATTTAAAGAAATACCATTTGAATATATCGGCCAAGCCACGATAGATCGGCCAAAATCTGACTCTATGAAACCACTTAAAGATTGCCGTTTTTATTATCTCGAAATTCGAAAAACCATAGTTTTATTCGCGATTTTTTTTTTTGAATACAAAATATGCAAAAAGTGTGTAATTCGTAGTTTCTTGAATATATATCGGATCATTATCATTTATAATGCATTACTTTTATACTGCGTCAAAAAAATGTATTTTTTATGCAATGCATTTTTCTAAAATTTGGTCACCCTCGATTTTAAAAACCAATGCATATTTGCAAAATATGTAATTTTAGCAAAAAAAAAAAAAAAAAGTAGCACTTTCACAATTTTAATGACTTTTTTTTAAAAAGCGTATAGCAATTTTACAAAAAAACTACAATTTGTTATTTATTTTTACGTTTCAGATTTTTTAGGATTTAATTTAAAAATGTAGTGTTAATGAGCCCTTTTAAACTTCTCTGTTTTAATTTCATTTTTAAGATTTTTTCTGTACCAGAAGGATACAAATATTTGGCAAAATGTTTTGTTAATTTTACCAAATTAATTTGTAATATTTTATATATTTTTATGCGCTCTACAGACATATATATTATTGATCCTTATTCAATTTTAAGCCAATTTAGCGATGTCCGAAAACACAACAGAGACTGCTAGATTGATGTATATCTTCCCGAAAAATTTGGTATTAAAATGAGCAAAATCGGTCCAGCGTTTCAAAGTTATGAGTGAAAATGTGAAGGGAAAAAAGTTTCATCATATTGATGGAATTGTTTCATAAATCGCTTGTCATCAATTATTTATCATATTTATGAAGTTTTCATAAATATGATGAAGAGTTTCATAAAAATTTAATGACAATTATTTCATAAACAAGTTTCGTAAACTTTGTGAAAATAAATTTTTCCTTTTTAAGGAAAATAGTTATATTTTTAAACCATAAATTTAAAATTTTGTTTTTGATTTGAAATATAGAAAATAATTTTGAAATTCAATTTTTTAAAAACTCAAAATCTAAGAGAAATTATTTTAAACTCTGAAACATCAATAAAATATTATTTGAGTTGTTCTTAATTTTAAATAGAAAATTATATTTTTTAATTTCAAATAGAAATTTTTAACTTGAATCGATGTCTTAAGTTTAAATGATGTATACAAATATTTATGAAACAATTTATAAAAACTTATGAAGCAGCATCATCCTGTTTATGAAATGTTTCATAATATTTATTAGGCACTTCATAAAAAGTTATGAAACTTCATCATCATATTTATAAAACATTTCATAAATATGAAGAAGTCTGTAACTTTATCATATTTATGATGAAGCTGAGTGTACCTCTTAATTTTCCACTCAAATTGGTATACAATAGTACAGTTTCATGGTAGCGCCTGTTGTATAAAACAATATGCCATATTTTTTCACCAGACGTTTAGAGCCAGTTTTTGGGAGGACTTAGTTTTACTGCTGTTTAGTTAAACTTTAATAAGATATAAACTGATTTTAAACCTCCATTCTGTTTTTCAGTGATGGTTTAAAAAATCTCAAATTAAATATTTTTATTTTTTTATTTTATTAATTAATAATCATATAATTACAAATTATATACTATTACCCTAATCGAGCTCTAGCTACTATGGCCTTCGGCGCGTTGTAGCGAAAACAGACCAGTGCCTCTGGTGGGAATGGAACCCACGACCCCCGCACTGATAAGCCAGCACGCTACCAACTAGCCGACCGGGGCGCACAAACAAATTAAATAAGATTACCATATTTTACACCAAAAAAAGTAATGCCATTTTCAAAATAAATGTCAAAAATGAAAAACAAAAAAATTTTTTGTTTATTTTGTGTAAACTACAATTAAAATAAAGTAAACCTGATCTCAAAAACAGCATTTTAAGTTTAAACTTCGTTAAAACTAAAAACAAGGTTGAACTACATCCCAAAAACTAGCTCTTAGAGTTGAATAATATTTTAGTTCGCTTCAAAATTATTTTTTACTTTAAAAAAGTTTTTCACCCCAAAAATTTGTTTTCACCGCCAACATGTTTTTTGTTTTATTTTTTCTTTTTTTATCTTAATAATATTTAGCAATAAAATTCTATTAACCCTCAAACCGGCCTAAGATTTTTTGCAATGAAATTTATACCACGCGTTCTTCACGAATAAAAAACAGTATGTTCTTCTACCAAATTTTTGTTCGTTGCGTACTTCAGGCGATATTGACAAAAATAGGTTTAGAGCGAATCTCAAAAACTGATCCCTAAAAATTAATAAGTTTAGGCGTAAATTATTCCTCTTCCCAAGACATAAATTCAGTCCAAAAATTTCAGTTTTAGTGCTTTTACTTATGAAGAAGATACGGCGATTTTCGTTTTTGGGAAAACGCGAAATTGAGCGAAAAAGCACCTTAATTTCAATATATATTGATCAAACTTAAACGCTTTGCTACTTCTACTACTAAAAATAATCTTTCGGCCAAAGTTCATAAAAATCCGTCAATACGTTTTTAAGTTAAGAGGATACCCTTTACAGGCATCCTATGAGTGTCCTATATGTCCTTAAACCAAAATAAAATATTTTTTTAAAAGCTTATGCTTCAATATTACTTTGTGTTTACTATCAAAAGTTTCAAGTTAACATACATTTTTTAATGATTTTTGAAAATTGTGTTTATTTCACAACATTTATTTTTTGAAAAAAATACGAAATTTTAACTTGAACACTTTCTCGCTGCCAAATCGTGCATTTCACACGAAAAATTACTTCACAAAACATTTTGTAAATTTCATTTTCCATCGAAATAGATTATCTATCTTGGCGCATTTGTGGGCAATTTAAAAGACCCCGTCTGGAGGCGGGCTTGTCGGTTAGAGGGGTAATTTCAGCGGCTTTTCTACAACTTCATTTTTATCTAATTTTTAGTAGCTTTTTCTGCTCTTCTTACAGATTAATTTCTATGGCAGTATAAATTTTCTTTCAGTTCTTGGTACTTAAAAACACACCTCTTTTTTTTAAAAAAATTTTGTTTATAAAGAATAATTATTTTTATTGGTTCAAAATTAATTGTGGTATTTCTCAGCATCTGTCATTTTCTCATTTTTGTTGTATCTATTTCACCTTCCTTTTTCCTGGTTTTAGCATATTGTAATTTTTCCTCATCATTTTTTCAACCCACACACTGTCGAACGTTTAAAAGCTTTCTATATTAAAAAATGTTTGAGAAAATCTGTTTTTTTTTTTTTTTTTTTAATTTAAATTTTAATTTCTCATCTCAAAATTTTCAACAAAGGAAAAACATGATGTTTTTACTAGTATATGAGAACCATAGATTATTTTGTGTTTAGCATAGTTTTGTGAAAATTTATCTAATTTTTTTGTATTCATACATTCAAATCTTAACTGATCATTGTTTTTGCAAATAAAAATAAATAATGAAAAATAACAAAATACACGGGCCGCTCAATATTCTTTTTCGTCGTTTATACTATTTTCAAAGAAAAAAAAAAGGAAGAAATATATACAAAAAAAAAATGAGTGTTGGTGTTAGAAATCAATTTATTTTCAGTTTGTTTTAAATTTTCGAGATGTTTAGAACAATATTGAGATAAAAAAATAAATAAATTATAAGTGTGCATATAATTTATTATATAAAAATAAATAAATTTAAACAAATTTATTGAAAAAAAAAAAAAAAATATAGTAAATAATATTACTTAATAAACAGTAAACGGAAGTGAACAATAATTCATAAAACAGTTTTTAATTTTTAAATAATTCAAACTTTTTGCAATTTATTTTAAATAAATCTTGAAATTATTTTTAAAAAGTGATTAGTAAATAAAATTATGTCTATTTAGATTTTTTTCGACCATTTTGACAATTTTTTTTTTGTCAACGCTTTGATTAGTTTGTAAATTAGTTCAAATTAGTTTCAATTATTTATTTGAATTTTATGTTTGTGTGTAAATACTGCAGACACGATGACAACATTTTTTATTTAACTTATTATTAATATAAAATATAAATTTTTTATTTAAATTTTCATAAGAAATATGTAAACTTATTTCCATTTGTCATAAGCTTCATCAACATTTTTCATAAATTTTTTTCTTTTATTTAGTGGGCGTTAATTTGGCAAGATTTTGTTTTGTTTTACGATCGAGTAAATTTACCTATAATGTATTGTTTATACTAATGTTGGCCACCGATACCTTTTAAATCCGTTTCAAAACCGTTTTAAATTGATAACGCATACAATATCAATACCGAAACACCTGCATTTTAAAATACCGGTATACCGCAACTGTTTTCCTTAATACCGGTACGATGCCGGTATTAAATAGGTTTAAAAAAAAAAAATAATTATTATCTTTTTGACGAAAAATTCATTTTTTTATATAAAACAAGCAAAAATTTTAATCAATTTCTACTAATTGTGTGTTTTTATTTAATTTAGGTTGGCAACACTTACAAAACACACATACAAAGGCACACTCAGGGAACTTCTGCTAAAAAAAATTGTAGTTGTTTGGGTTGTAATACAGGGTTTTAATGTAAATGTCATTTTTAATGTAAATGTCAGTCATTTGTAGAACAAATTAAAATATTTACTAACCTTGTAGTACATTTAAAAAACAACTAACATCAAATGACTGTTTTATGATTTTTCATTAATTGTTTACAGTTGTTTTTTGTTATTTAAAAAATAAAAAAAAATAAATGTTTGTTTATTTTTTACTACCATGTGGTTCATTTTTACTACAATTGTTAAGTCATTTTTTGAACATTAAAAAACAAATGACAATGTTAGTTGAATTTACTGTAATGTAAGTCGTCCTTTCTTTAAGTGAAATTTCATTTGTTTTTAACTAAAAATTAAAGTTAAGAGGAAAATACCCAGATCTTATTCATTTGTTACTATTTTTCTCATAGATTTTAGACATGGCTACACTCAGGGAATTATAAATTTAAAAAATACTAAAACTTATAGTTAAAATAACTGCAAATCTAATCAAAAAGACTATAACTGTATTTGTAATAAGAAGGACTAAAAATGTAGTCATTTTAACTACTTAAAAAAAAAACAACTACAAATGTAGTAAAACCAACCGCTAAGAACGGTCACAATAACTAACTTGCAATTAACAGCAGAAGTGTTAAAACAATTACAAATGAGTTAAAACAATTAAATGAAAAGTTAAAATAACAAACAATACTACACTTAGGATATTATATAGGTAAAGGCGACAGAAATTTTAGTCAAAAACAAATGAAATTTCACTTGAAAAAATGACGACTAATATTTCATTAAATTCAACCAATATTTGTCATTTGTTTTTAATGTTCAAAAAATTACTAACAATTTTAGCAAAAATTAACCACATATTTTAGTAAAAAATAAGCAAATATTTACTTTTTTAAAAGTTGTATTTATTCGACCTTTCAGTTTTAATTAAACAAAATAAAAATGCTCAAGTTCTAGGCCAGTTGTAGTGAATATAATAAGTAATTTAATTCTCAATATTTCGACATTCATCGAATGTCATCCTCAGGAGAAGTATATTTAATGTTTACATAAAAACACAGCTTAGAACTATCGTTGTTTGTTTTTTTTTTTGCCACCATCTGATATTTCTTTTTTATTTTTTTAAATAACAAAAAACCGTTGTAAAAAAAAATTAATGTACACACAGCGAAAAATTTAGCAATTTGCCAACTGAAATTCGGTTATTACGAATTTGAGTCGGTTGGTACGATTTAACATCAGTTTTCACAACAAAGTTTGGTTAATTTAACTGAATTTTAGTTGCAACACCCAAAATATTCATAAATCTAATGTAAATATCGTTGTACAAACTGAATTTATAAGTTGTTGCCATTAATACTTTTCAATTCGGTTGGCACTTCTCTGTGTGTAAAGTCATAAAACAGTCATTTTATGTGGTTAGTTTTTTCATGGAAGTGAAAAAAAAAAACTACTGGCAGTACTTTTAATACATTTGAATACAAACTGACAACTTATCGAGGTTGAAAAAATATTCCTAATGTCAAATTTTGTAGGGATTTCGTAACACGTATAGGAAAAAACAAGCCTACTGTTGAATTAACTAAATATAGTTAATAGAGTTAAAAATAAAATAATTTATTAAATATTTTGTTTCCATATCATTTATTCATTCCATATTTTTATAAAACAGCTTTAACATATTCATAAAATGTTTGATTAGACTAAAAAAATATTTTTAAAAAAACTCATCACATCTGCAAAATTTTTCATTGAACTTTGTTTACTCTCATGTAGTAGAGGTTATTTTTACCTGTAATTGCATTTTGTTATTGTTAAAGAAAAACTGCACTAATGAAAAGGTGTCTGTAAAAATGTTTGCTGAAATGACCAAAAATTAATTAAAAATGACATTTCAGGAAAAAGTGCGAAATAGAAAATGAAATTGCATTCACACCTAAATGATAAACGCACGTCTTTTCAAAACGAGTGGAAAAGAATAAACAACTTTTGTAATAGAATAAAGAGCTAAAATACGTGTTTTGCATTTAGATTTGAAATAACAAAAATAAATCTGTTAAATATAAAAAAAAATTAGTTATATTTAAGCTAAATTTCAGTTAATTAAGTTAACTAAGTTTAGTTAGCACAGGGTGACAGTAAAAATACTCTAGTAGTGTAGTGTAGGTTGTAGTACTCCTGGTTGAGAAAATCACTTTTCAGTTTTCAGAATTTTGAATACACCCTCAAAATCTGAAGTTATCGATAAAAAAAATAACGTTTTTTCAAGACTCCAAGAACTAAAATATTTTTAACTTAGTTTTAAACTGATTTTAAATTTATGAACGGGTTTGGAAAGATGAATAGTTAAGCTTTCCGAAAATATATATGGGGAACCTCAAACATTTCCAACACTTTGAGGTAAAATATTTAAATTTTTTTTTTTTTGTATGTCCAGAATAACCTTTTGTCTATATGTTAGACAATGTTTAAGCGTGCTAAATCCTATCGGGTTAATCATTTATCTTTAACGGCTCAAAAATTATGGCGATTTTAAGTTTCAAGCTAATTGAAAATATTAAAACTAAATTTTTTGTTTGGATTAAATAAAAGCCACATCAATTTATAGATCTCATTGCATTCATCACATTTCAAAATATATATTACATCAACAAAAAATATAAAAATACACTAAAAAAATGTTGTCATATATTAGAATTTAAAAATAAAACCACGATTATTTTAGAAAATACGCCTTAAAGCCGGTTTAATGATATTTAGTTGGGTTTAGGGTTACTTATTAGGAGGAAATCGTATTAAATACTTCTAAATTCGCAAATTTAAAAATTTTATATAAGGATGCATTTTGAGATTATGAAAATTTTGTTTGTTCCATAAAATTTAAAGCCATTGATGCCTTCAACCGGTACACTATCAGCCATCATACGAAAACGGTACACAGGTGCAAATTGGGACTTTTGATTTTCATCTTAGGATTTGAAGAATAAAAAGATTAGCAAGGTACACCCAGAGAAAAACAGAAATAAGTTTCATCAATTTTCGCCTTTATTGATGAAACATTTCATAAACAACAGGCATTATAATGACCGTGTCTTGGTCTGTATGAACTTTTTTCTATACAAAAATAATAAAATCCTTACTAATACAAAATTACAAAATATCCTTCATAAATATGTTGAAATTGATTTTGTTTTTTATGAAATGTTTCATAAATACTATAAAATGTTACATTGGACGAAAATCTATAAAGCATTTCATAAATATGAAGAAGCTTTTCCTTTGAGTGTAAAAGTATGATACATGATTTTGGGATAGAAATTTGTTGTAAATAAATTAGGCAAAAATCAATTTAAAAAAAATTTAATTTTTTTAAAACGTACGATTTAAAAAAAAAAATTATATGTATTTTTCTAATAAAGATATTGATACAAAGTGAATGCAACTTTTTATATAAATGAGCATTCTTTCAAGAAAAAATAATGCAAATTAGCTAAATATATAGCCAATATTTTTTCCAATGTGTCAAAATGTAGTTATTTTTTCATAGGTATTATTTCTTGAATTATGTCCGTGTATCTGTACCTTTAGCTGAAATGCAAAATGTAGATTATTGCATTCTTTTCGACTACCTTTATCAAAACAAGTCATAATAAATCGAAAAAATCATTATTTAATATGTTTTGATATTTTTGTGTTTCACCATTTCAGCTAACGATATTATTAGTATTTATACTATTTATTATAGTTTTAAACATATATTTTCTCTTATTATTAAATAGTTATAATAATGAACAAATTTTGTTAACCAAATTACAATTTGTTAACCAAATTACAAAAAAAACACGATTTTTATTTTTTAATTTGACACTCATAAAAGGTACACTGGTGACAATTCGGCTATGCTCAGGCGAATGACTATCAGTTTAAGCGGGGTGAGTTTGTTGGTGTAAAGACATACCCAGCAAAAACACACCTTACTAAATAATGAGTCTATTAATTTAAACTCGATGTTTTGCACGTATTACCCTTTATATTATAATTCTAACTTTTTTTATATAAAATGTCCCAAAAGTAATGAGTTATGCATTACTGGCAGCCTTACGTAAATATCAATTATAATTCGTTGCCTATATGCATACAAGAGTAGGAATAATATGCCATTACCAGAAGTAAAAAATAATGCGTCTAAAAATAGATTTTGAAAAAAAATACGCATTAAAAAAAATATTTATTTAAAACATGGGCGAGCCAGGAATCGGTAGATTAATATGCGACTGGTCTATACCCTAAGCCATCGAGGCATATAATATTTGAGAGTTTAAAACATAAATGAATTTTTCTTCTATGTAAATTCATTCACGATATACCAAAACTGACACCTTGCCCTAGAGCTTATAAAAATACGAATTATAATGAGTCTAAAAATAGATTTCCAGAAAAATATTGTAGCATTATAACTGCCTGGAAGTAATAAGATGAATAACCTATTATTGCTTACCAATTATTTTTCGTATGAAAGTAATGCATTATAAATTCCTTATCGGTAAATCATTATTTTATTACGTAAGGTAATGCAGAAAGTACGGTAAACTGAGGCGCCTATTTAACTTTCTCAAGGCTCTCCCACTCCTGTATGCAGTCGAATTAACATATGTTTACGCGTGGTGAATTTGCTAGGTTGTAGACATATTTAACGTAAATAAAAAAATCATTAAAAGTACTTGTAGAATTTTCAATTTATAACGAGCTTTCAACCTCCGTATATTTACAAAAATAAAGCAAATCAAACATTTTAGCTAGGTTGATACTAGTATTTCGATCTGGCTAAAGATCTCATCAGAACCCGAAGTTTTAGAAAAGCTACAGCGTTTTGAAATTTTAATGGATGCGAATTTGCACCTGTGTACCGTTTGAGGGTTAATCTCAGTAAAATCTTTTATTTGATGTACGTTTTGACGTAATTTATACAGCGCTTTTGTTGTAACAAAGCGAAATGTTTTGGGAAAAAACTGACGCTTTAGTCAGTCGTAAGGATTCACTTTGTTTTCAAGCCATGTTTTTTTTTATAAAAATATGCGAAACCAAATAATTAAATTTCGCAAAATTTTTAAAATGCATTTTTGACTAGGAGGTGCTTTTTATAAAGTAACTCAGTTCACGCAATACTTCAGCCAATTTTAAATATAATTGACAGACGAAAAAAACATACATTTTCAAAAAAATTTACACCAGTTCCTTATAAGTTTGTGATGTTTGTATCCCGTTATTGGTGTGCTGACTTAACACAGTTTTTCAAATACTGTTCTCAAAATTCAATTCCATAATAGTCATCCTAACCCTTTCCTTACTTCACCGGGTAAAAAAGCTCATATATTATCATATATATTTTTTATATGCTTATATATGGTAATCCATACTCGTACATAGAAAAAATAACCTACACTTGCATATATATATTTCGACAAATATGATCATATATGTTCATATATTATTTTATGGATGACCATATATGTTCATACTTTATATATTTTTTTTTTGGAAAAATTTGTATTTTTAAAAACTGTTTTAATATATAAAAAAATATTACTTAAAAGGCCTAATTGCAATGAAAAAATGGTTTTAAATGACAAAACATGTATATTACGAATTTATGTCAGCGCAAACATTCTGTTTATTGTCGCATCACAACAAAATATTCGCCGATAAAACGACATTATAAATAACTTTAAAATAAAGTATAATACGACCACATTAAATTAAAATATTGTGAACAATATTAATATTATAAGTTTTTTTAAAACAGTAAGAATTACTCAAAAATTTAAATGTTTTTCTCTTAAAACTAACAAAACTTTTAATATTCTATTTAATAGTAAATTTCTTGTACCTTAGAAATTTTTAATGAAAATGTAAACTTACAGTTCAACAATTCATACTAATCGAACGTTTTGAGTATTTCAAGTATCTTGTTTAAAAAACTTATACATCTTAAATTTGTTCACAATGTTTTAATTTAAGTAACATTCTATTTGCACTTTATAAGGTTAAGAATAAGTACTGAAACACATTTTTTATTTTTGTATGGACTTATTTGTCAAAAATAACAACTTTAAAAAAAAATGGTAGAAACCACTTCTGAACTTAATAAAAATTTTAACTAAATCCATATGAATTAGATTAAGAATTGAAGTAGTTTAAATCGGTTTTTAAAATGGGTTTATAAAACTGATTTGATATACCATTTTTATATGTTATTTCTTTGGGTATATGGAGTCACATATACTTCCTTCATATATAAGCCCTTTTTGCACATAAGGACTTCCATATATATTTGCCCATATATGACCCACTTTTGCGAATTTGAAATAACATATACTTCCATATATGTCCATATATGATCATCATTTCCAAATATGAAATCACATATATATGTAAAAATTAAAAAAAAAGTTAAATGTTTTGGACATGGGTTTGTTAAAAGTATAAACATGACTAAGGTAAAAATAGTTAAGTCCGTGGTGTCTTGAAAAAAAAAACGTTTTGTTATCAATAACTACAGATTTTGAGGGTGTATTCAAAATTCTGAAAATTTATTCAACCAGGAGTACAACCTTCTCTAGGGCATTTCAAAAGTGTATTCATTTTTTTCTTTTTTGTAATGCCGTGTAATAGCAAATTACTCTGCCAAAATCACCAAACATTAATAATTAAAATAAAAGAGTAGCGTTCTGAAATCAGCAGTCTACAATTATCAGCAAATATTTCTGATGATTTTAGCAGAAAATACTGTTATTTGCATTTAACAAAATTTATCGTTATTATAACAAAACATTTGTGGATTTAACAATTTGTTTCGCTGTTTTTTTTTTCAAATTTTTTTTGCTCATTTTCCCAAAGAAAAGGGTAATTTCCCATTTACTAAAATTTAACTTAAATATAACTAAAATTATATCCATTTAGCTGTTTTATATTAGCTGTTTTTATTTTACTAATATTTAGCAATACATTTTGCTAATATTAGCAGCCTTTTGGGATCAATTTTTTCAATATGAACAGAATCTTATGCTTTTCTTCGGTCCAGCAAAATTTTAATAGGTACAAATTATTTTTCTCAATTTAAAATAGAAAAATGTATCCAAATTTAATTTTTTTAACAAATTAAAAAAAGTACTTAAAATAAATTAAAAATATTCACAAATATGCCTAAAAAACATATTTAAAAATATTCACTTTTGCCAAAATATGCAACAACAAATCTATGCCGTTTTGTTCTAAATTAAAAGATGCGGAGAAATATTAAGTCTATGTCAGTTTTAAATGATCGAGAAAAAAACATGCTTTTGCATGAAATTCCTTGCCCTAGTTCATATCAATGAATACCTGTATGCGCGTGTCATATAATGCAATTTGAAATCAAGTTCAAGAAAAATTGCATCTTTATTGCAAAATAATTTACAATTGCATACAAATTGATTTACTTAAAACAATATATAACTAAAATTATATACATTTAGCTATTTTATATTAGCTGTTTTTATTTTACTAATATTTAGCAATACATTTTGCTAAAATTAGCAGCCTTTTGGGATCAATTTTTTCAATTTTTTCTTATGCTTTTCTTCGGTCCAGCAAAATTTTAATAGGTACAAATTATTTTTCTTAATTTAAAATATAAAAATGTATCCAAATTTAATTTTTTTAACAAATTAAAAAAAGTACTTAAAATAAATTAAAAATATTCACAAATATGCCTAAAAAACATATTTAAAAATATTCACTTTTGCTTAAATACGCAACAATAAATCTTTTCCATTTTGTTCTAAATTTAATGATTCGGAGAAATGTAAAGTCTATGTCAGTTTTAAATGATAGAGAAAAAACATGCATTTGCATGAAATTCCTTGCCCTAATTATTATCAATGCATACCTGTATGCGCGTGTCATATAATAATAATTTGAAATCAAGTTCAAGAAAAATTGCATCTTTATTGCAAAATAATTTACAATTGCATACAAAATTATTTACTTAAAACAAGCAACAACATTAAAAGATTTATTTTGCATTAACGCAATGAATCCTACCCAATGAAAATAAATTCGAAATATGTCTGTACAATTTGGTTAACCCATTACCAGCCATTGTATCATACGTTCTAGTAAATCTTAAGTGGCAATATTTATTAGCACTAATAGAAAAAAATAAATAAAAAAAATTTGCTAAAACTACTAAAAATTAGTTACATGCATTAAAATTAGTTTTACCATTTTTTATACCCTAAACCGTGTATATGTTGCAAATGAAAAAAAAAACAAAAAAAATAATGAAAAAAACATTACAGAGGTGACAAAAAGAATTTTGTGAGGTGGACAACTTTTTTGGATGTAAAAAAAATTTTTGTATTGAAATAACATTTTCGACGCGAAAAAAAATTTTGTGGTGAAAAAGAAATTTTGAGTTGAAATACAAATTTGAGGTGTATTTTAAATATTCTTCACCTTTTAGCGTCTGGTTGAAAAAGATGACTTTATATTTTATAGACCAGATGCTACTATGAAATTGTACTAAACCGATTTAAAAAGTTCATATATGCTAGATATAAGTATATAAAAAAATAATATCTATATAATTTCATCCCCAAAATGGGTCTATCAAATTATATAACTTTGTATCAGATTCTGTTCGGTTTTACATAATTTAATCTAACACTATCTAATTAGATGTTCTCTCATGTAATTGTATCCCAAAGTTGGGAACTTCTAATTGTATCACATGTTATCTAAATTGAAAAAATTAGAAAAAAATTTATACAACTAAATACAAGGATATATTAAAAAAATGTTTTATATATATATATATATATATATATATGCACAGCGCATACTTTGGGGACCGTAAAAATTCATACGTTTTTTCATTGAATTTTGTAAATTATCAATCATATTACTATTTTCAAATAATATTTTTTCTAAAATTTCAACAAATCCATAAAATAATTCAAATTAGTAAACACTGTATACTTTGAGGACACTCATATACGTTCAGTTTATTTTGGGGACATGTCCTCAAAATATACGGGTACGTATATGGCAAAAGAAATTACCAGATTGTACCGTTTTTTTACGCGCGTTACATTACAAAAGCGAATCGACTTGGATGTCGTTACACTTATTTATAGTGATGCTAATAACTTTGTTTAACAAAATAAACTCATTTTTCGTTGTTTACGGTCAGTTTTAATAAATAAAGCGCTAAAATCCACAAAATAGTGGCGTAACAGCAACACCAAGTAATAGTGAAATTAATTTCTGGTTTTGTTATAGCTTGGTTTGTTTTTTTTTATTAAAATTGTACTACTTTTAAGTAATTGTTTTAAATATAAATTAAATTAATACTTTTATATTTTTTAGCGAAAAATACGTTTATTTACTATATAGAATGAAGATTTTGTTTGGTCAAACTGCATCACTCTTACAACAATGAAAGGAACTTCATCCATTGCATTTTCACCACTTAAAAATGTTGGTGTAAAACTCCATAAGTTATAAGTATATTAGGAACTTATGGAAACATAAAGCAATATGCTGTGTGATTTGCTTTGGCTGTGTGTTAAAGTGCAACAAAGATTTTTTGGAGCAAAAGTTAAAAAAAGTCTGCAACCAACAAGTTTTTGTACAAACATTTTAGAAACTAAATGAACTTTTTCTTAAACCTCAGAAACCCAAATTTTATATCTAGCCGGTTTCAGAAGCTGAGATATATTGTATTCCTGTAAAAGTATCAGCACACAAAGAATTTTATTGTACAAAAAAAGTCTAACTACCAGATATATTTTGAAATGTAAATGTTTATGAAACTGACCTTTTTCCTACAGAAAAGGTCCACAAGCTGAAAATGTACTCTTTTTTTTCTTTTAAAGAGTTTTTCATAAAGAAAAAATTCGCTTACAAAGTCGTTTTAAAGGCCCAAACGTTTTCCTATAGAAAAACTCCCGATAAGACTTTTCTTAAAGAAAAACATAAGCTAGTTAATACTTTTTCTATAAAAACACATTCTCAGGTAGTAAGACATTTCAATAAGCAAAAGTTCTCAGCTTCTAAAACTTTTTCTATAAGAAAAAGGTTTTGCTTTTAAGACAAAAATCTGAACTAAGACTTTTCTATAGCCTAAAGTTCTTAGCTCCAGTGCCACATTCTAAGAATTTTTCTATAACATCAATTTAAATTGATAATGCATTTTTTACCTTAGAATAAATTATTTGCTTCCAAGATTCTTTCTATAGGAAACCGTTTCAATAGAAAATGTTTCAGAAGCTATAAAGTTTGCTTCAATAAGTAATTCAGAAGCTGTGAAAAGTATTGGAAGCTAAAAACCTTCCACAGAAGTAATAGGCTCAAAAGCTGAAAACTTAATCGTATACAAAGTCTCTAGAACTGAAAACTTTATCCTATAGGAAAAGCCTCGGTACCTGAGTACTTTTTCGTATATAAAAGCTTTCATAATTAATGAATAACTGCCCTAGAGAAAACTTGGAGCTCAAATAAAATTCAGAAACTAAATATTTTTTAAAAAAAGCCTCAGAAACTAATTTTTTTTGTGTACAAAAAGTCTGATACTGTATTTTTTTTTTTTTTTCATATAAAAACCTCAAACATATTTTTTCATATATAAAACTCTTAGAAGCGTAGAACTTTTCCCATATAATATTTTCCATTATGTATAAAGAACTGTTTCTGAGAACTAGACTGGTTCTTTGTATTTGAGAAATTTTATATAGGAAAAGTTCTCAGCTTTTGAGACTATATCCTAGCTTTTGAAATTTTTAGTTCCGAAGAAAGCATTCAACAAAAAAATATTCAGCTTTAGAAGACTTTTCTTAGCCTTAAATATTTTTTTTTTTTAAAAAGTATTCATCATCTGAACTTTTTTCTATCGAAAAAAGTACTCAGCGTCAGACGCATTTTCTATAGAAAAAAACATTTAGATTTTGCGACCTTTACCATAGGAAAGAGTTTTAAGCTTACAAAATATTTTCTGTAGGAAATTGCTCAGCTTCTGACCTTTCTTTGTTGGAAAAAGTTCTAGGTCGCTGAAATTTTGTATAGCTTCTAAGACTTTTTCTATAAAAAAAAATTTGCTTTTCAGAGTTTTATGTTTTTAGCTTTTAAGATTTTTTCTTTTTTTTTTAAATTTCTCAGTTTCTGAAACCTTTTCAATAGAAAAAAGTTCTTACTTTCTGAGACTTTTTATAGGAAAAGATTTTCAGATTTTCCAATTGAAAAAGTCTCAGAAACAGAACTTTTTCCTATAGACAAGTCTCAGAAACTAAGCACTTTTTCCTATAGACAATTCTCAGAAACGGAGAGCTTTTTCCTATAGAAAAAGTCTCAGGTACTGAGAGCTTTTTCCTATAGAAAAAGTCTCAGATACTGAGAAATTTTTCCTATAGAAAAAGTCTCAGATACTGAGAACTTTTTTCTATAGAAAAGGTTTCAGATACTGAGAAATTTTTCCTATAGAAAAAGTCTCAGATACTGAGAAATTTTTCCTATAGAAAAAGTCTCAGATACTGAGAAATTTTTCCTATAAAAAAAGTCTCAGATACTGAGAACTTATTCCTATAGAAAAAGTCTCAGATACTGAGAAATTTTTCCTATAGAAAAAGTCTCAGATACTGAGAAATTTTTCCTATAGAAAAAGTCTCAGATACTGAGAAATTTTTCCTATAGAAAAAGTCTCAGATACTGAGAAATTTTTCCTATAGAAAAAGTCTCAGATACTGAGAAATTTTTCCTATAGAAAAAGTCTCAGATACTGAGAAATTTTTCCTATAGAAAAAGTCTCAGATACTGAGAAATTTTTCCTATAGAAAAAGTCTCAGATACTGAGAAATTTTTCCTATAGAAAAAGTCTCAGATACTGAGAAATTTTTCCTATAGAAAAAGTCTCAGATACTGAGAAATTTTTCCTATAGAAAAAGTCTCAGATACTGAGAAATTTTTCCTATAGAAAAAGTCTCAGATACTGAGAAATTTTTCCTATAGAAAAAGTCTCAGATACTGAGAAATTATTCCTATAGAAAAAGTCTCAGACACTGAGAAATATTTCCTATAGAAAAAGTCTCAGATACTGAGAAATTTTTCCTATATAAAAAGTCTCAGATACTGAGAAATTTTTCCTATAGAAAAAGTCTCAGATACTGAGAAATTTTTCCTATAGAAAAAGCCTCAGATACTGAGAAATTTTTCCTATAGAAAAAGTCTCAGATACTGAGAAACTTTTCCTAAAGAAAAAGTCTCAGATACTGATAAATTTTTCCCATAGAAAAAGTCTCAGATACTGAGAAATTTTTCCTATAGAAAAAGTCTCAGATACTGAGAAATTTTTCCTATAGAAAAAGTCTCAGATACTGAGAAATTTTTCCTATAGAAAAAGTTTCAGATACTGCGAAATTTTTCCTATTGAAAAAGCCTCAGATACTGAGAAATTTTTCCTATTGAAAAAGCATCAGATACTGAGAAATTTTTCCTATAGAAAAAGTCTCAGATACTGAGAAACTTTTCCTAAAGAAAAAGTCTCAGATACTGAGAAATTTTTCCTATAGAAAAAGTCTCAGATACTGAGAAATTTTTCCTATAGAAAAAGTCTCAGATACTGAGAAATTTTTCCTATAGAAAAAGTCTCAGATACTGAGAAATTTTTCCTATAGAAAAAGTCTCAGATACTGAGAAATTTTTCCTATAGAAAAAGTCTCAGATACTGAGAAATTTTTCCTATAGAAAAAGTCTCAGATACTGAGAAATTATTCCTATAGAAAAAGTCTCAGACACTGAGAAATATTTCCTATAGAAAAAGTCTCAGATACCGAGAAATTTTTCCTATATAAAAAGTCTCAGATACTGAGAAATTTTTCCTATAGAAAAAGTCTCAGATACTGAGAAATTTTTCCTATAGAAAAAGCCTCAGATACTGAGAAATTTTTCCTATAGAAAAAGTCTCAGATACTGAGAAACTTTTCCTAAAGAAAAAGTCTCAGATACTGATAAATTTTTCCCATAGAAAAAGTCTCAGATACTGAGAAATTTTTCCTATAGAAAAAGTCTCAGATACTGAGAAATTTTTCCTATAGAAAAAGTCTCAGATACTGAGAAATTTTTCCTATAGAAAAAGTTTCAGATACTGCGAAATTTTTCCTATTGAAAAAGCCTCAGATACTGAGAAATTTTTCCTATTGAAAAAGCATCAGATACTGAGAAATTTTTCCTATAGAAAAAGTCTCAGATACTGAGAAACTTTTCCTAAAGAAAAAGTCTCAGATACTGAGAAATTTTTCCTATAGAAAAAGTCTCAGATACTGAGAAATTTTTCCTATAGAAAAAGTCTCAGATACTGAGAAATTTTTCCTATAGAAAAAGTCTCAGATACTGAGAAATTTTTCCTATAGAAAAAGTCTCAGATACTGAGAAATTTTTCCTATAGAAAAAGTCTCAGATACTGAGAAATTTTTCCTATAGAAAAAGTCTCAGATACTGAGAAATTTTTCCTATAGGAAAAGTCTCAGATACTGAGAAATTTTTCCTATAGAAAAAGTCTCAGATACTGAGAAATTTTTCCTATAGAAAAAGTCTCAGAAACTGAGAACTTTTTTAATAGAAAGTCTCAGAAACTGAGAACTTTTTTTTATAGGAAAACTTTTGCTACAGAAAAAGTCTCAGAAACTGGGAACTTTTTCCTAAAGAAAAAGTCTCAGAAACTGAGAACTTTTTAATAAAGAAGACGTGTCAGAAACTGAGGAGTTTTACTTATAGAAAAAGTCTCAGAAACTGAGAAGTTTTCCCTTTAGATAAAGTCTCAGAAACTGACAAGTTTGTTCTGTAGAAAAAGTCTGAGAAACTGACAAGTTTTTCCTATAGAGAAAGTTTTAGAAGCTCTTCTTTTAGAAAAAGTCTCAGAAACTAATAAGTTATTCCTATAGAAAAAGTCTTAGAAACTGAAAAGTTTTTCCTATAGAAAAAGTCTCAGAAACTGAAAAGAGTTGCCTATAGAAAAAGAAAACTTTTCTACAGTAATAGTCTCAGAAATTGAGAAGTTTTCTATAGAATAAGTCTCAGAATTTGACAAGTTTTTCATATAAAAAAGTCTCAGAAACTTTTTGCTACAGAAGTCTCAGAAACTGAGAACTTTTTCTTATAGAAAGTATCATAAACGGATAGGTTTTTGCTATAGAAAAAGTGTGAAGTAAAGACGTATTCGTTAATTATTTTGTTTAATTATATTTATGCAATGCAAAACTAATTTGAATTTTTTTTTTTTTGATATAATTGATTTAAATGTTTAGTTCCGAAGAAAGCATTCAACAAAAAAAATATTCAGCTTTAGAGAACTTTTCTTAGCCTTAAATACTTTTTTACTGAAAAAAGTATTCATCATCTGAACTTTTTTCTATTGAAAAAAGTACTCAGCTTCAGACGCATTTTCTATAGAAAAAAACATTAAGATTTTGCGACCTTTTCCATAGGAAAAAGTTTTTAGCTTACAAAATATTTTCTGTAGGAAATTGCTCAGCTTCTGACCTTTCTTTGTAGGAAAAAGTTCTAGGTCGCTAAAATTTTGTATAGCTTCTAAGACTTTTTCTATAAAAAAAAATTTGCTTTTTAGAATTCTTTTAAGTTTTTAGCTTTTAAGATTTTTTTTTTTATTTCTCAGTTTCTGAGACCTTTTCAATAGGAAAAAGTTCTCAGTTTCTGAGACTTTTTATAGGAAAAGATTTTCAGATTTTCCAATGAAACTTAATTTAAATTATGACTTCAAGATTATAAAGCTTTTATTTAAATTTATCACCAAAATTTTTTTTCCACTTGATAAAAATTATTATTTTGTGTATCTTGATCCATATTAACACTATATGCTTTCTCTTTTCAATAAAAAAATACCCACTAGAAAATTTACAGAATAACATCTTTCAGATTTTTATTAAATTCGGATATGCGAAAGAGAGTACACAACTAACGAGCAAGCGCAATTCTTTCTAGTCCCATTCTTATTTTAAGTATTTAACCCTTTTAAAAAATTTTATTCTGTAAATTTCCTAGTGGGTCTTTTTTTGGTGAAAAGTAAAAGTATTAAACCTATATGTCTCAAGTTACACAAAATAATAATATTTATCGAGTGGAAATATTTTTTTTTTTTATCCATTTAAAGGTTTTATAATCATTACGTCATAATTTAAATTAAGTTTCGTCTGTAATTTTTGTCCCCTGGCCAAAAAATGTTAAAGATTTTTTTAATAAAGGTAAATATAATCATAGTCTCATCAAATGTAAGTGATATTTTTCCGAAAATTATGAAGTGTTATTCTGTAAATTTCCTAGTGGGTTTTTTTGGAAAACGTTTAGAAATTAACCCTATATGGATCAAGTTACATAATATAATTATTCAATTTTTTTTTTTATCAATTTAAAAGCTTTACAATCTTGAATTTATATTTAAATTAAGTTTCATGGGTTTTGTCCCCAGGTCAGTAAGGGTTAACTCTTCCTTAAATAACAGTAAAGAAAATTATAGTCTTAATGAATTTAAGTGACATTTTTCCGAAAATTATGCAAATAAATAAAACATTAAAATTTCGGTAAATTTTTGACAAAATAAGCTATTTTAATAAAATGTACTGGAAAGGAGTCGCTCCAAATACAAACTAGAATTATTATTTTTCCAATTTATTTTTTTATTTTCTTTAATAACAACTATTATGTTATAAAAATTGCAATCGACATTTGCAAATTAGGCATTTTAAAAAATCATTAATATTAATTTAAAAAAGAGCTGCATTTTTATCAAATTCATGAGTCAGTTTGGTTACTTGGTTCTAATGTATTAAAAAGGGAAGGCAGAGGGGTGTAATGACAACTCTATTTTTAAGGGACACCCTAATCTTCATACAACACTATCCCATACCTAATATATGTACATGGCGAATAAATGTTAATGCAATGCCACTTTTATTAAATTTGTTACACTATTTTATTTTACATAATGCTGTGTGAACTTTATTTCAACAAACTTTAACATTATTTTAAATAAAATTTGATTTTGATACTTTGTACTGAAGTTTGATTTACATTGATGGATTACTTCTGCGCTCTGCAGGATAAAGTTTAGTGAAATAGAGATGTCTCAAACAAATTTGCAAGTGCGAAAGAACAAAGTTTGCTCTGCATAAGTGGTCCACACACCATTGTGAATACAGTTTCAAAGTGAGATATAGTAACAACCAGATAATAACGAAAATTTTATGGTAGTTTTATCGATAGTATATAATTCACCAAAACTTCTTATATAAAAAATGTAGTTTTCATTATTCCCCTTTAACCAAAAGCCTCTTTAAATTGCTGGGCCACAAGGATCAATATTATAAATTTTTAAAATCGTCCAAATTTAGTTGCTCTTCCTGTAAATAAAAATAAGATTTTGAAAGGAACTCTTGCATTTGAGGGTACCATTTTAGTGTACAAGGGGGCAGTTGCATTTCAAAAATATCAAGTGGCGCCGAATGGACTATTGTACATTAGGCTAATTCCAATATTTTACAAATAAAAAAATTAGCTTACGTGGTCCGACGACCAAATTTTTTATTTTCGGACACAATACTAAAAACTAAACATTTTGCAATTCCCCTGCCAACCTAATGTACACTTTTGGAAGTTATTTAATTGTATAGTTACAAGTTGATATTTGGTATCAACAGCAACAAATGTTGAGTAAATGTATCCCGGAGCCTTATCTTCCAGTTTTATAAATAAGATACATTTTTCACAATTTCAGCAGTCAATAAACTAAGAATTTAATTTAAAACATCACTTCTTTTGTATATAAACATTATTGTTATTAATTAATTTACTCGTTTCACGTTGTACCATACTTTAATTAATTTTTTACAATTTGCTTGGGTTGTTTCTTGGTACATCGTTTGTTGCATTCTCTATTCTATAGACTAGGAAGTTCGTGAACAAACTAGTTCAATTGAACTACTGATACAATTGAATGATATGAACTAGTTCAACAGCTCTTTTAGTTCAATCGATCGTTATTTTTATTCATGAGATAACTCTTTTTCCAATAGGTAAATTTTTTTAAAGTAGTATTTAAGAACCAAATTTAACGAAGTACATAAAAAATATTATTTTTTACCAAGCAAATTTTAATTTATATACATACTTATGTATTATTTTTATTAAAATATTTCATTTTTATTTAATTTATTTTCTTGTCTTAATATTATATATTTTTATCATTATTAATTATTAGCATTAAAAAGTGTAAAATATGAACAGTTCGCTTTAAAATAATCAAACAAACGATCTTAAAAATTGGCCAAGTATACTATTATATTCTGTATTAATATACAGCGTTTTCAACGTTTGATATAGCGATGTTTTGTTTACCTCTTGACCAAGGTTTTTTGGCTTAAGTGTAAGTTTAGTGGCATAACCACTTAAATTTTTTTTATCCCAAATAGTACTTTTTGAGGTGGTTTAAAAAAATGTTTGTTAGCAACGCTAGTTGATACTAGTTTTGTTTTAGAAAAAATATCTTTATTCAAAAAAACGTCTATATAAGCATATAAAAAATTTAGAAAAATGTATAGCCAATTCCACGAGCTTTCATTTAAGGTGTAATATTTCTGAATATCTCTTGAAATAAAAAATTATTAAAAAGTTTTTTAAGAAAAAAGTCATGATTGTTATTTTAAGAGTGTTAATTTTTAGCGATATTTCGCAATCCCTTCAAGCGATTTCAAATATTATAACATAATCGTGTTGAGCATACCAAAATTAGTTAAAAAATCATTTATCAGAAGTTTTATATACAATAATATATAGATCTATTATATATTGTAATATATACTAACACATTCTTATATATAACAATATTATCGAAGTGCTTAGTAATTTTACAACTATATAAGTACTAAATTATTTTTACAAAGTTCTACTAAAATATTTAAAAAATTTTGTAAAATATATACATACAAGTCTAGTAAAAAAATTCTAAAAAAAATCATATATTTTACAAGAAATTTGTAAAACTAACTTGAAACTTATGTAGTTGTATAACTACAATATTAACACAGTTTTTTTCTGCATGTACAATTTAAGATATAATAATATATATTGTCTTATAAAAAATAATTTCGTGTGTGATATAAAATATGCTTATATATGCCGCCATATGTATAACTCCAATTAAGATATTATATATGAAATTAGATTATGTAAGATATAATTATGTAAGATTCAGTATATGAAACAAGATGAACAATTTAGTTTGAGATATGATTATATATGGTCCAAAATCATTAATATTTTCTATGTGTATAATATATAATTATATATTGTTATATATAACCCCATACAAAATTTCATATGTCTAAATTATTTTTACTTAAATTTTATTTAAAATAATATATGTCATTGGATTTAAGTAAATACAATTTAATAATAAAATATATTATTCGAGCCACCAAAAATATTTTACCTTTTTAGATCTAAATATGTCCATTTATATCTACATAAATGAGTTATTTTGGGATCTATCGCGATCTTAAATAAGATATTTTTGGGTCCCCCAATTTTGATCTAATTTAATACAGTAATATATTTGAGTGATCTAATCGTATATTACTGGATACTCCAATTTTGAGATAAGCTTGGTAAGAAGTAATAACGATCTATATCAAATAAGATCTGATTTTGTATTTTAGATATATATTTTTTGATCGGGTAATCACATTTTTAGCGCTTTTTTAATTTTAAGCAATATTTCGTAATCCCTTGCAGCGATTTCAAATATTTTTACATATTTTTGTTCACTATTCCAAAATTAATTAACAAAACATGTATCAGAAGTGAATTTTAAGAAAAAAATCATTAATGTAATTTTTAAGCGATTTTTTAAATTTTGGAGATCTTTCGCAATCCCTTCACGCAATTTAAAATATTTTGAGCATACCAAAATTAGAGAAGTGTAATTGTTCAGTGATTTTTTAGTTTTTAACCATATTTCGCAATATCTTCAAGCGATTTCAAAATTTTTACAAATTCGCGTTCATCATAACACAATTGGTTTAAAACTTGTATCAGAGGTCAATTTTAAGAGAGAAAACCCCATTAATGTAATATTTTAGCACTTTTAAAGTTTCAGCGATATTTTGAAAACCCTTCACGCGATTTGAAATATTTTGAAATATACGTGTTCAACATTCCTAAATTAGTTAAACAAAAACATATACATATAAGAAATGAATTTTAAGAAAAAAAATCAGTGATAAAATTTGTAAGGAATTTTTCGCAATCCATTCAAACAATTTCAAATATTTTGACATATATTGAGGAATAAATAGCTATATAATCGTGTTCAGCATGTGAATTTTTAAGAACAAAAGTCAGTGACGTAGTTTTTAAGGGATTTTATAAGCTTTCGCGATATTTAAAATGTTGTGACATATTCGTGTTCAGCATACAAAAACTAGTCAAAAAAAACATGTATCAGAAGAGAATTTTAAGAAGAAAATCGTTAATGAAATTTGTAAACGCTTTTTTTATTTATTTTTTAGATATTTCGCAATAAATTGTTTCTTTTAGAAAAGTCTCAAAAACTAAGAACTTTTTCCTGTAAAAAAATCTCAGAAACTTTTCCAATTAATAAGTTGATAAGAGATTTACAAGCCTTTGTTGAACCAAACTTCAGTTAAATCAGAATTTTTCTTTTTAATAGATTTTTGTACTTCAATTTCTACACTATCAACCTTAAATAGATTAATGAGTAAAAAGATTAAGGTTTTTTTATATTTTAAATTTTCTTAAAAACAATTAAAGTCATAAAAATAAAATGTTTTTTACACAAAATAAATAAATTTTTGTTAGAAAAGTTGCAATTTTATAACGCTTTTTGTCTATGTACAGTAAAATTTGTGAAAAAAACTCGTAAAATATGAATAGTGAGTAATAATTGTCAAACGAAGGACATAGTACACAACACGCAATTCAGTCACAAGTCAAAGCAAAATTGAACGAATTGGACGACCTAGTTCACTTCTCCAATTGAACGATAATGACCGGTACATACAAAACGTACATAACAAAAACAGCTGATTATCACCAGTGATGACAACGTGCTTTGTAATAAAAACCGTGTGAAATACATGTCTAATTGTAAGAACTGTAGAGTGTTCTCAAATAAAACTGAAACTACAAGCGCTAAAATGTTTCCATACATTTTAAAAGAAACGCTTAATTTTTCAAGTAGCCTAGCAAACTTTTTCTTTAAATTCAGTTACGATACATGTTTTTTAACTTACTTTGGCATGCTGAACACAAATACGTAAAAATAGTTGTAATCGGTTGAAGCGTTTGCGAAATATCGCTAAAAATTAAAAAAAAACGCTTAAGGGTAAAATGACTATTTTTGATTAAATTCACTTATAATACATGTTTTTTAACTAATTTTTGTATGCTGAACACACATATTTCGAAATATTCGAAATCGCTTGAAGGAATTGCGAAATATCGAAAAACTTAAAAAAATTGCTTGAAAGCACATATACCCAGAGTTCGAATTTAAACACAATCAAACGTTTTTCTATCGTTCTGTTTTGCTTTTTGCTGAAACTCAACACAATCATTTTGTTGTGCACAGTAAACATAAACAGAACATTTCTTTATTTTCATTTTGATTTGTAAACAGAACACAAACACTTTCACAAACTAGTTTTCGATGAGAGACCGAACTAAACGATTTTGTTCTGTTTGGCCAATATTTCAAACAGTTTGATTTTGTTGTGTTTATGGAATGGAACAAAACTATTCGTAAACCGTTCTTAGTGTTTATGTCATATTACAAGTGAAAAAAAATTGTATTGAATTTTATTATTAATTGCATTTGTTTAATAAAAAGATTCAACGGAGGAGTTCCAGTGAAATTTCATAAAACTAATGCAAAAAAACATTGATAACATGCAAAAAAAACATTTCTTTATTTTGGCAACCACAACGTTAAAAACGCGTTTTAATGTTTAAGTTGAATGAACACTAAAAATAACCACTACGAAATAATAATGTTTGACGAAAGAAACATTTTCGTTTTGTTCCGTTTGTTATATTACAAACAACGATTTGAACACTTGTGTTTATAAATACGAACGAAACAATAGAGATCGTTGTATTGGTTTTTTTGATAGCAACGTTACGTTAGTGGTACATAAATTTTCGAACTCTGCATATACCTTTTTTTCTTCCAATTCAAAATTCCCATATAGTACAAGTTTTTTAATTAATTTTGGAACACCAATATGACAAAATATTTGGAATCGTTGAAGCAATTGCGAAATATTGCTAAATATTAAAAAAAAAACTAAAATGACTATCTTTTCTTAAAATCCACTTATGATTCATGTGTTTAAACTAATTTCAGTATTCTGAAGACGAATATATCAAAATATTTGGAATCGTTTGAATCGCTTGCAAAATATCGCTAAAAATTAAAAAACGATTAAAAGTACAAAATTTATTTTTTTATTAAAATTCACTTATGATATACGTTTTTTTTAACTATTTCTGAAAATATTTGAAATCGCTTGAAGAGATGGCGAAATATCGCTTAAAATATTAAAAAAAAGCTTAAGTATAGACCATTTTTTTTTTTCTTAAAATTCACTTATAATATATGTTTTTTAACTAATTTTGGTATGCTGACCACGAATATGTAAATCGCTTGAAGGAATTGCGAAATATCCTTAAAAACGACAAAATCACTTGAAAGTAAAATGAATAGTTTTTTCATAAAATTCACTCATAATTTGGTATGCTGAACATAAGTATTTCAAAATATTTGAAATCGCTTGAAAGGATTGTGAAATATAGCTAAAAATTAAAAAAACGCTTAAAAGGACAAAGACTATTTTTCTCTTAAAATTCGGTAGTGCTACATGTTTTAATTAATTAATTAATTTTTGTATGGTGAATACGAATATGTGAAAATACCGAAATCTCTTGAAGGGATTGCGAAGTATCGCTAAAAATTAAAAAAAAAAACCCTTAAAAGTACAAAGAACTTATTCACAAGTACTGGCAAAGCACATTTTTATAAACTTTGCAAAGCGATCTAAGCCAGGGCTGTACCAGTGCATTTATTATTTTTACTTTTATTATTTATTGTTGGCAGAGGGTTGTAAATCAGTGCTTTGCCAGGTAATTTTAGTATGCTGAATATGAATAGGTAAAAATATTTGAAATCGCTTGAAGAGATGGCGAAATATCTTTCCTGTTTTATTTCAAAGCACGTGCAGTGGAAACGTTGTATAGATTTTTTTTTTCTTAAAATTCACATTTGATACATGTTTTTTAACCAATTGGTATACTGAACACGAATATGTTAAAATATTTAAAATCGGTATGTTGAACACGAATATGTGAGAATATTTGAAATCGCTTGTTCTCAATTAAAAGCGCTAAAATGTGTTTTTGCCTTGTAGCTTAATAAAACTCTTGAAATAAATTTTTAATGAAATTAAATAAAACCAATAAACAAAATCTCAACAATTGAAAGTGCATTATCTATGGATGTTGTCCGCCAATTGCGTTTATTTGTACATACAGAATATGTTACGGATTGTTCCATAGCCAACATTTTTAAAAGTTCTGTTTCTTTCGGGTTTGGAGAAAATGTTGGTCGCTGATATATGCGATGTTATTGTTACTAATGATGGCGGCAGCATTTTAAATAATTGGAAGTTTGAAATCGTTCTGTCTAAGTTGAGCTTTCTTAATTAAAGATGATAAAGTGGGTGCTGTGTTGTGATACTTTGATTAACATTGCCAAAACCTCTAAAAATTACCAAATTATTGGTGGTGATGATAGTTTCTTCTCAGCCATGGAGGTAGATTCTGTGCAAGCTGCCAAAATCAGTGATTCTAGAGGCAGAGCTGCCTATTCTATTAAAGCACATTTAATGTTTTAAAGGTTCATGGCAAGTCAGCACGCAACAGATGCTCAAGAAAATTGTCAATACTAAGATTGCCTGCTTAGATTTTAAATTGTTAACAAATATTAAAAATCAAAAATATATTTGAATAAAAGACGTGTTTTTTTTTTCAAAAGCTTGGAAGTGTAGTAGTAACATTATTTTTACCCTTAGTAAAAAAGTATTTTTTTTGTCGGCTACGTCCCCTCTCGGCTGGGTAGAGCATTAAAGTTTGAACAACTTTTTTCAATTATCTAAAAAAATACAGTTCCGATCACTATCTTCACTCGGCTACAATAGTCTTCATTTATTAGCCCATTGCAGTCCAGTTCTAGTTATTTCTGTTCTTTACACCATTTTTTTAGAGCAAAAGCGTATAAAAATGTATATCCAATTCCTTAAGCTATCATTAATGGTATAAAATACCACTGGAGTAAAAAATAAATAATTCGAAACTGGGCTGCAATCGGTTAATTTATGACATTGTATCTCATTTTAAAGATATTTTAGAGAGCTTTCATATGGTACTTTTTAAGGTTATTAAAAAAAAAAATGTTCCACCAATGGTGAAATTGTTTCTCCACTCTACCTGGAAAAACTTTTTAAAAAAAAACGGCCTTAGTGGAGTTTAGTGCCATAACTCCAATCATTAGTAAAATTTTACTTTAAATATCATTTTTAAAGCTGATTCAAAAAAAGAAACGTTTTGTTATTTCCGATCAGGACAATATGTGTAACATAATATATCTGAAAATAACCAGTGATCGAAAAATATTCGTGTGCTGACTTGCCATGGGCCTTTAGAACACCAACCTATTTAAAAGACTAAGTAGCATTGACTTTATGAGCAGTGATTTTGGAAGCTTAAGCAGCATCTACCACTATGTCTAAGAATGATTTATGCTTAGTTTTTAGGATGTAGATTACCTTTAATCTAAGTTTAACGCAGTTTGTAACTGGAATACTGTTTTTGGAATTTTGTTTATTTTGCTTTATTTCAGAAAATTCTAAACTAGAAAAAGTTCTTAAAATATTTGTTAATAACATTGGAAATGGTGGACAAAATTCGTTGTCGGTTTAGCTAAACGAAGTTTAACTGACATCCCAAAAAAAAACTACGCCTCAGAATCATCAATAATTTTAGAATTCATGAAGGTTTTGGCAGTGTTAATCAAAGTAATTCTTAACTGCTTAGTTCTTCAAGTGCAGCAGTCAAATATTCCGAGATATTTGTAGGCTTCTTTCCAAGCCAAAATATAACAAGAAATGATAGTTTTTTAATTTTAGAAGTACCAGCACCAATTTCATCATCTTGTAATTAAGCCAGTTCACCTAAGACTTTGGTAGCACGATGGTAAACTTCCAAACTTAAAATGCTGGCGTTATCATTCTTAACAGTAACATCGCCAATATCAGAACTCAACATTTTGTCCAAACCCAAAGGACTTTTCGTAATGTTGGCTATGGAACTACCTATAACTTTTTGTGTACGCACACGTTAATCCGATTGACGGGTACCAGACGTAGATATTGAATTTATAATTAATGTTTATTGGTGTTATTTAATTTTATAAAAAATGTTTTAATAAAGTTTTACAGGCAATTTTGATCAGCTGCTAAAACACAAAAACGCATTTTAGCTCTTTTAGTAAAGTACAAGCTGTTTTTAAAAAGAACTCATTTACATAATTTTTTTAGAGATTTTTTCGCTAAAAATAACAAAAAAAAAACGCTTAAAAGTAAAACGAAAATTTTTTCTTAAAATTCACTTATGATACATGTTTTTGAAGTAATTTGTGTATGATGAACACGAATAATTTAAAATCACATGAAGGAATTGCGAATATCGCTAAAAACTAAAAAAAAAAACGCTTAAAATTAAAAAGACTATTTTTTTAAATTCAGTTGCGATACATGATTTTCAACTAATTTTTGTATGCTGAACACGAATATAGCAAAATATTTTAAATCGCTTAAAGAAATCGCGAAATGTCGCCAAAAATTAAAAAAAAAAACGCATGAAAGCACAAAAAAATTTTTTTCTTAAAATTCAAAATTACAATTTAATACAAGTTTTTTAACTAATTTTGACACATGAGTATGCCAAAATATTGGAAATGGCTTGAAGGAATTGCGAAATATCACTAATAAAAAAACGCTTAAAAGTACAGACTATTTTTCTTCTTAAAATTCACTTGTGAGACATGTTTTTAAAGTAATTTTAGTATTCTGAACACGAATACGTGAAAATATTAGAAATCGGTTGAAGCAATTTCGAAATATCGCTAAAAAATTAAAAAAACGCTTAAAATTAAAAAAACGCTTAAATTTAAAAAGGCTATTTTTTTTCTTAATATTCAGTTGTTATACATGATTTTCAACTAATTTTTGTATGCTGAACACGAATATAGCAAAATATTTGAAATCGCTTGAATGAATTGGGAAACATCGCTAAAAATTATAAAATTGCTTGAAAGCACAAAGACTATTTTTTTTCTTAAAATTTAAAATTCCCATATAATACAAGTTTTTTACCTAATTTTGAAATCGTTTGCAAGGAATTGCAAATATAGTTAAATAACACTTATAAGTACATAGATTATTTTTTTCTTAAAACTCACTTATAATACATGTTTTTTTACTAATTTTGGTATGTTGAACACGGAAATGTCAAAATATTTAAAATTGTTTAAGCGATTGCGAACTATCGCTGAAAATTTAATAAAATACACGAATTTACCTTTAAAATTCTCTTATGATACATGTTTTTTTTTTAACTAAGTTTGGTATGCAAAACACAACTATGTCAAAATATTTGAAATCGCTTGAAATATAGCTAAAAATTAAAAAATCACTTTAAAATAAAAAGAATATTTTTTCATAAAATTCACTTATGATACATGCTTTTCTACTTATTCTTAAATGCGAAACACGAATATGTCAAAATGTTTGAAATCGTTTGAACATATTGCGAAATATCGCTAAAAATGCAAAAACCACTTAAAAGTAAAGAGAATATTTTTTCATAAAATTCACTTATGATACATGTTTATCAAGTTATTCTCGTATGCGATCGCTTGAATCGCTTAAAAGTAAGTACAAACATTTTTTTTTAATTCACTTATGATAGATGTTTTTTAACTAATAATGCTGAACGCGAAAATGTCAAAATATTTTAAATCTCTTGAAAAGATTGCGAATATAACGCTTAAAAGTACATAGATTATATTTTTCTTAAAATTCAGTAATGATACATGTTTTTAACTAGTTTTGGTATGCTGAATACAAATATGTCAAAACATATGAAATTGCTTGAAGGGATTGCGAAATAGAAACAAAAATGCGCATACGAGGAAAAATCGATGTTGTATGCGAAAAATATATTAGAGATTTTGGTGTCATTTCAATGTCGTGTGTCGTCACAAAGATACATCATTAATATCCCGAAGTTTGGAAACATGTATCAAAAGTGAATTTTAAGGAAGTGCTTTTTTATTTTTCAGCGATTTTGTAAGTCCTTCAAGTGTTTTCAAAATAATCGTGTTAAGCGTACCAAAATTATTTTGAAAACAAGTATCAAAAGTAAATTTAAGCAAGCACTTTTAAATTTATTATATTACACTTGTACATTGTATTAAATGTACAATTTATTATGTATGCAAATAACTCAGCGCTTTTAAATAAAGAATTGATGTCATCACTTATTCCATGTGAACATAATTTGGCGCAATTTTTTTTTGTTTTGGCGCGCACAATTAACTTGTATGCCAATCATAATTTTGACGGCGTCAACGACGGATATGAATGAACTAGTATGGCAGCACTGCGAAGGTGTGGTCAACCTTTAAACGTGAAAATAATACCTTTAAAGAGTGTATATAACAAAAATGTTTGTTTTATTGGATAAAATAATAAAGTAGGAGTGATATTTAATTAAAATCTACAAATATACAAAAATGTCCCCAAACTATCACTGTCCTCAAAGTATCCGCAAGGTATATGAATAGTTTGAGGACAGTCCCCAAAGTATGCAAATGTCCCCAAAATATACGCTAGATCGAAAAAATGTCCTCAAAGTATGCGCTATGCATATATATATATATATATATATATATATATATATATATATATATATATATATATATATATATATAATTATAGATAAACTTTTTTACTAGGGTATATAAAAATATTGTATATATACTTATACATTTTTTTTAATATATCCTTTTATTAAGTTGTATACAATTCTATCTAATTTTATTAATTTAGATAACATGTGATACAATTAGATAAGCCCAATTTCGGGATACAATTACATCAGAGAGCATCTAATTCGATAGTATTAGATTGTAATTGTATATTGCCAAATGGAATCTGGTACAAACTTATAAAATCTGATAGACAAATTTTGTGGATGAAATTATATAAACGGAGATATGATATCTTATAATCTTCTATCTAGCATATGTAAACTTTTTCAATGGGAATATACAGTGTATTATACACTAATTTGTATGGAAAGTTAGTTAAATATTTTAAATAGACGTTTAACAAAATTTTCAACTAACTTTTTTTTTTAAGTGTACATATAATTTTTTTTTATCGCAAAAAGAAAAATAAAAGAAAAACACAATTACTAAATTTCCGACGATATTTATTCATAATTTTCCAATTTGTTCAACAAGTTTTAAAACAAAAACTACTTAAATTGTAAAAATAATATTAAATAAGTGCGCCCCGGCAGGCTAGTGTGGGGGTCGTGGGTTTGATTCCCACCAGAGACACTGGTCTGTTTTCGCTACAACGCGCCGAAAGCCGTAGTAGCTAGTGCTCGGTTAGGGCAATAGTATATAATTTGTAATTATATTATTATTAATTAATAAAAAAAAAATATTAAAAAAGTTAAAAAATCAATAATATTAATATTATATTTTATGTACATGAAACACGAATATAAATGCATTAACTTCTGAGTGTCCTACTCATCACATATGTTGGGGGGTAAAATGATGTTGCAGAAAAAAAGTTCTAAAAGTTTTTTTGTTTGCTAAATATTAGTAAGATTAGAATAGCAAAACTAAATCCGTTGAATCTACAAATATTTAGTTATATTTGAGCTAAATTTTGGTTAATTGAAAGTAACAAATTAATCTGCTAAATCATCAAAAAATATTCTAAATATTTTAGTAGACAACGAATTTGAAATTTTTTCGATATTTTTTTAGGCGAATAAAAATCTGCTGTTCCAAAAGCAGTAATCAACAATTTTTTTAGCAAAAATGTCATTTGATTTCAGCAAAATATACTGTTACTTTCTTAATACTAAATTTAATGTAAATATCGCAAACATTTGTTTTTGCAGTTTTTCTCCTACTAATGTTTAGTAAAAGTTTTTGCTAATTTTATCAGAGGAAAATTTCTATTCTAATTCAACTCGAATTTAACTAAATTTGTGTTAAGTTAACTGTTTTATTTTTGCTGTTCTCATTTTATTAATATTTAGCAACAAAAATCAGCTAATGTGATCAGTTTTTTCTGCAACGTCATTTTTTACTAATTTTTAGTAGCTTTTTCTGCTATTTTTCAGGTTTATTTAGATATGTGTACAACTAAATTTTTATATTCAAATTAGATAAACAATATCGTTTGCATTTTATTGGGCCGTTAATGGGTTAATGCAAAAAAAAAAACATATTTATTTTCTTTTCTCACTCTTGTTTTTGGCTTTTAATCATATAAACAAAAAATAGCAATATTCCTGACGGCGTCAAGAAATTTTCACCAGTGTCTGGTTCATTGTGGCAATATTTAGTACGACAAAGAAACGTAAAATTCTACCCAAAAACGAAGAAAAAAATTATTAACATCTGTTTTTTGTTTTTTTTTTTTTTGGCTTCAAAAAAACATACAAAAATTACGTTAATATTTAATGCCAACAAATTAATTAGCCACAAACAATTATTATAATTTTTCGGTTTATTTCAGAAATTAATTTACAAAATTTTTCAAAATAATTTGCATATTTCACTATTTTTAAAAATATATGACGGCAGTGACGAAAAAGAACGGTTTTTATAGATAGAACAACAAAAAAAAAAAAACAATTTTCTTAAAAACGACCGATTTCTTTATTAATTACTAAAGCTCGCTCCACTTTATGGATTATATACACACCGAAAAAAATTTAGCTATTTGCCAACTGAAATGCGATTACTACGACTCGAATTCGGTTATAATGAATGTTAGACGGTTGACACAACTTTACATTAGTTTTCTCAACAACGTTCGGTTATTTCAACTGAATTTTATTTGTAAAACCCAACCAACATATTCAGAAATCTGACTAAATTTATAAGTTGTTACCATTAATATACACTTTTCAATTCGGTTGGCATTTTATTTCTCTGTGTGTAATAATATATAAAGTTAGCAACAATTGTTTTATTTAAATATTTATTTAAAACATATTTTATTTTTTTTTTTTTCGAATAACTGAGATCAAATGCCAGAAATGCTCATAAATGTCAAATTTGTCTTCTCTGGTATAAAGTAAAAAAACGCGATTTTTGAGTTAATGATGTAGATTTAAATTTTATATTTATACCATGTATACTTTTCGAGTTAGAGGAGAATATATTTAAAATAGACCGAAAATAACAGTTATCCCGAAAACTTTAACTCAAAAACTCTCTATGTTATAGTCAACGGAGATATGTACTATTATATACCAAATGATTCGTGTTGAAGTGCTCTTTCAGAATCTATTGTGATCTTAAGGAAACGATCTCAACTCCACAGTTAAGAGTTATTTTTCAACGAAAAAATAAAAGATCGGATGAAACTCTTAAGAAGAAAGTTTTATTTCGCCTTCATTAAATAAAACTTTTGAGGAGTTTTATTTTTTCCGTCTGAAATAAAACTCTTTTGAGGAGTTTTGTTTTTCACTTCAGAAAATAAAGCTCATTGGAGGAGTTTTATTTTGAAACTCATTAATGGAAATTTATTTTTCCGTCAAAAATAAAACTCATGTTGTTTATTTTCTCCTTTTTTTATTGACTTTATTTGCTATAATGTGTTTAGTAATTTATTTATTTAATTTAGCGAACATAACTTTTTCTGCGGAAAGGTTTGAACACAGATCGCTCAATATCAATTTAAGAGCAGAGAATGCTCTTTCCACGCTTACCTGATTTGCAGGTACACACTGTATAGTTTTTGCCAATGTATTCAAGTACGGATAGTGTATTCTTTTAGCCTCCCAGAAATCAAAAACAGGTTTATCAATCGATAAGGGCCTTGGAGAAAAATTGTCTATTTCATAGAAAGCTTTTTTTCATCCTCATTATCACTTCCTTCGCTGTATTGTTCCATATCTTCATATATAAGAAATAAAACAACAACCATTTAATAATAGGAATCAAACAATAACAAATTAAAAACCAACATGTTTTCATTTTAATGCCGATTTTTTCAATTGGAATGCAAGTGCTTAGATTACACTGCCTTACAAATTGTAATGATCTGGCAAACGGCAGGCTTTGAGTGTCAATTTACATAAAATGAGTTTTATTCTCTGACGGAAAAAATAAAACTCCTCAAATGAGTTTTAAAATAAAACTCCTCAAATGAGTTTTAAAAAAAAAACTCCTCAAATGAGTTTTATTTTATACGGAAAAAATAAAACTTTCAAAAAGAGTTTTATTTAATGAACTTTCCTCTTAAGAGTTTCATCCGATCTTTTATTTTTACGTTGAAACATAACTTTTTCTTATGTTTCTTTTTCTGTTTAAGCCACAAAATAACTGTTATAAATTCACTTTTTTGATATCACTTATAACCGTTACGGTCCCTGTATATTTTATATTTTCTGGAAAGTGAGTATATACTTTATAGAGGATCTGTGCTACTCAGGGGTACTGTATAATAAGCGAATTCTCAGTCAACTCTTACTAAGAGAAAAATGAATTAAAAATAAGAAACCCTGTTTATAAAAAACGTAACCAAATAAATAGAGAGAGGCAGATATGGATTGAAAACTTTAAACGGATTTTCGGTACAATCGTGTTTTTGTGCTATGTCAGAATTTTAGTAAATAAGCGATATGTACATCAATTTGTATGGAAAATTGAGAGGTTCCTTCACATTTTCACTCATATTTTTTGAACCGCTGGATCGATTTTGATCATTTTCAATGTCAAGCGGGAGGAGGGGCTTCAATCTAGGTGAAAATGAGAAGTCTCTGTTGCGTTTTCGCGCCGTGATCGCCATTCTCACAGACAGGCGGTCATAGATAATTCGGCCTAAAATTCAATGAGGATCTAGAATCGATGCGTTACAAACGAAATGGTGGAAGGTATAAAAATATATAGTATGTACGAGGGCGGATCAATAAGTCCGTGACTTTTTTGAATGAAACATAATTTTTTTTTTTTTTTACAAAAAAAATTTATTTTTAAACATAATCTCCTTTTAGCTCAATACACTTAGTCCAACGTTTCTTCAATTTTTGTATCCCTTCTAAAAAATGGATTTTTCGAGGTCCATAAAATAGGCATTTCTTGGCCATATGGGGTCGTTTTTTTTTAATCCTCGTTAAATGGGTCCAATAACTTGGTGTAATATTCGCCGTTTATTGTTTTTCTCTTTTGAAGGAAATCGATGTGGATTATCCCGCGTGCATCCCAAAAAACTATTGCCATCACCTTATTGGCCGACAAACTTACCTTCAAACAAACCTTACAAACACACTTGGCCTTCTTCGGAGCCGGTTCACCCGGAGAAACCCATTGTTTAGACTGCTGCTTGGTCTCCGGAGTGTTGTAATGGATCCATGTTTCATCCACAGTTACAAAACGCCGCAAAAACAACTCCAAACTGTTAAACAACTCCAAACAATCCTTTGAAGTTGTCACACGATTAGGTTTATGGTCAATTGAGAGCAAACGCGGCACCCATCTTGCAGACAGCTTTCTTAAACCCAACTGATCATTTAAAACCGAAACCACACTGCCATATAAAATGCGTATGGCATCAACAATCTCACGCACTTTTACTCTTCGATCGGCCAAAACCATATCGTGAATTTTTTCGACATTTTCGGGTGTATTGACCTCAATTGGCCGTCCAGAACGTTCAGCGTCATTTGTACTTGTGCGACCACAACGAAATTCAGTAAACCACTTTTTTACAATTGAAATCGATTGTGCAAAGTCCCCATAGTATTTATCAAGCTTTTCCTTAGTTTGATTGACGGTTTTTTTTTCGCAAAAAATAATAGCGGTATTCATTCTTGATAGCATTTATGCAAGGGTTGCATTAATACTATGATTTTATGCTACAAAGCGTGAGCATCTTTTTTTTGTGTGTATTGTATGTTTACAACCCAAGCTAAAACAGATAATTCAATGTTGACAAAACAGCTAATTTCTAACGAAAATATATTTTTTAGCGATTTTAAAGTAGACTTTAGCGATTTTTTCAAATAAAAAAGGTTGGCATTATTCTTCGTTCTCAGTGGATTTTTAACTCTGTTGTTATTTTGTGTGAATATCAACTTTAAGGAAGAAGATCCATTTTTATATTAATATCGTATTTTTCTTTTATTTAAGTTTGTTTTTTGATAAAAAATTGTGTTAAAATCAGTTGTTTTTTTTACACGAAAATTAAATGTTTTTTTTGTAAATATTTCTGTTCTTTTTTGGTTTTCCGGCAAAACTAAAAGATGTTAAGTATTGTAAGCTTGAAAGGTTTGAAAGACCCAGAATATGCAATAGGTTTTCGTCTTGCATATAAATAAGTCTTGCATATTTTTATTTCATGTATTTTGTTGTTGTGGTCTTGCATACTCTTGTATTTATACAAGACCTGCAAGCTTTGAAAGGCCTGCAAGGGTAGTTTGCTACCAAGAGTGAATACCGCTAATGTTTAATGTCAACGATTTTGTATGTTTTGAACAGCTGTTAAACGCAAAGTAAATTACGGAACTTGCTCAAAATTTGACAGTAGTCTATTAACAGGTGGTACTTGATGGCAGCAGTGTTGCATTTCACATAACTACGAGGGAAGTTCGAAAAGTCACGGACTTATTGATCCGCCCTCGTATCAAAAAAAAAAATCTCGACATTTCGACATTGTAGTGTTCTGCAAATTTTTTTCTCTTTAGTATAAATCACCAGCAAACAGTTTTTTTTTTTGTCGTAACATAAATTTAAAAATTTGTCAGTTGTATGCAAAAATTTGCAAATATGTATGTAAGTGATTATCATTGATTTAATTAAAATTTCACACACTCTTTCAAATTAATGTCTAATTTTCCTAAATTAATTACAAACATAAAATCACACACATTGTAATAAATTTTCACACATAGACAATAACAAGATTTAATCGTTTGCATAGAAATAAATAAATACAATCAAATAAGAAGAAAATTAAATAAAAGAAAACATAACAATTAATATAGGGTCCGCCAAATAACTTCTTTTTTTTTTTGAAAATGCTATAAATAAAAACTACTGAATATTTTCTCAAATTTCTTTGTTTATTTCAAAGTACAATCCTTCCGGTTAATAATGGAAAATAATTTTATTCAAATGGCTGCCTCGGCTGGCTATGCAGTAGCCTACACGATCGGTCCAATTGTGGCCCAATTATGCCTCTGGACTAAAATCCGCACCAAACAGTGACTCGTTTTGGGTGTATCGTCTTTTCAATGTATGCGCGCGGGTTTTCTGTGCCCCAAATGCTACAATTTTGCTTGTTTACATACCCGCCAAAATCAAATAGAGCTTCATCTGAAAAGATATTTTTTTTTTTGGCAAAATCGGCATCATTCATTTTCGCACACATTCTGCAACATTACCATGATTTTCAAAGTAATGTCGCAATATTTCCCAGCGTTGTTCAAGCGTATACACAACCATATTCGTTCAGCTGAAGGATAAAACTAATTATCTGTCAAATCAGACATGTGCTAAGTGTTACCATTCACGAAATAAGCACTAGTTGAAAAAAAAAAACGTTAGATGACGGACCCTTTATAATATAATTAAAATATATCAGCAACAACAACAATGAAAAACAAATGTCTGTCTTTTACAGTCCTATGCCAAGACATTTTGTTAATTTTTATACAAAAATTTGAATGTGAAACAAACAACAAATTTTACTTAACCTTTTCCGTCCTCGCGCCTATTTTCCATTACACGCAACTTACACTGTTATTGGGGTGTGCTACGGAAGTTAAGGAAGTGTGAGGACGGAAGGTTAAAGACTGTTATAAGAACCAGCAAAATGATTATGCATATGCCCATATAAGTCTGCAGTATTTGTATAAATAATATATTGTAATTTTATTTAGTTTTCTCGTTAAATTTATTCGTTTTTCTCTACTTAATTTCTATTTCGTATATTGTTTTCTAAAATAGTCTTTAGTTGGATTGAGAGTGTTAAATAAATTATAATTTTTGAATTAAAACAATTAGAACAATTAAAACACACGGTTATGCTGCTGCATTTTCTTGATGTCTTATCGCAATTAAATGAGTTAAATCGCGTTTATTTAACGTTCAAGTTTCTCGTTCGCATTATTGTTGTAAAATCGTCGTCGTTATCGTCATCATTTAACGTGAATATTCCGCATGTTACAACTTCATTTTTATTCAAATCATGCCGGTCGTTTGGTTCTCGGTGCTGGTGCTCAAAACAAGAATACCGATGTTTGGCGTGAAATTTATCCGTTAGAAAGCATTAAAGAATTTGAACACGTTTCAGAGGCATGGAAACGTTGTTTAGGCGATATTTTAAAGAAAAGTGTACAAAATAGTAAGTTTTTGTATTTTATTTTATGTTATTTAAATTTAATTTAATTTTTTTTTTTTTAACCGAGCCCTTAGGGCCATATACAGTTAATTAAGGCTACTACTAGTGTCCGACCGATCTCATTTTTTTCGGCGGAAGCCGAAGCCGAACTTCGGCCATAATATCAATGTTCGGCCGAAACCGAAGCCGAAGCCGAACTTTTTGTTTTAATAAAAAAAAAAAATAAATTGTGTTTTTAGATCAATAAATTTAAACCAAAAAGTTATTAAACATAAACAAAATACAAACTTATAGGTATATTTTTTTAAAAAATCATATTTGGAAAATAGTTGTACTATTTTAAGTAAAAAAAAAAGAAAATATTTGTACTATATCTTATAGTCAAAGAAAAATAGTTGATCAATTTTTAAGTTGATATAGCAAAAAAAAACTTAAACTTTAATATTTAATATTCAAAATTAAAAAGTTTGATATTGTAATGACAGAAAAGCAATTTTTCCACATGCACACCATGTGAATTGCTTCGTCTATCAGAATACAGCTGTCCGGCAGCGCTAAAAAGCTGTTCGCTAGCTACACTAGTTGTGGGGCTGATAAATATTTTATTGCTACAGCTTTTATATTTGTAAATGGACTTGAATTTCAATACTCAAATATATTTATATTTCGGGACTTAAAGGCTCCGTAATAAACATTTTAATTCATTTTTCAATAAAATTTTCATTTGGTTCTGCTACTTCTAAGTCTGGTACTGCATCATGTCTATCCCAAATTGATGAACCTGTTAATCTCTTTTTAGGATTACTTACTACTCGAAATTAAGTACAAAATATAAAAATATACGGTTATTTAAATTATATCGCATTAAATTTGATTATTTGCTTATAAGTCTTGTAGGTATATTTCTGGAATTTTTTTTTTTAAACTCTTGGCTTTTTGAAATTTTTTCACACACATTGATATTTAAAGATCGTTGTTTTTTTTTTTTTGTATTCTATTTGTAAATTCTGAGAAGTAAATATAACCACAGTTTGTTATTTATTTGTGCTTTTTATAAATAATCATAAAAAGTTCGGTAGTTCGGCCAAATTCGGCCATAATTTGGCCGAACACCGAACTTGGCCGAACTTCACTTTTTGGCCGGACTCCGAAGCCGAGTACTCGGTCGGACACTAGCTACTACAGTAACAACAACATAAAAAAATATAAAATATACCTTAAAGATAAAAATAATTCATTATATAACAAAAATTTTAAGAAAAAATACAGGGCATCAATTATGTATCTTTTTTACGACAATAAAATGACAGCTGGATCATTATCGTTTCGGGAATGGAACTAATTTTGTTTATTCATCTCATGGCTTATAAATGTCATATGAAACCGATGCAACAAAACTTTTTACATTTACGCTGTTAAAACGAGAATGATTTAGATGTCATTTCATTGTCGTGTGTCGTAAAAAAGATACATAATTGATACCCTGATAATGCTTAAATTATTATTTAAATAAACAAATAATTAGTGGATTCAGTTTAATCGTAACAAAAAAATAAATAAATAAGAAGGGAAAAGATTAAATTAAGTTATGAGTTTTGGCATGTTCTTCAAGCTTTCGCCTAAAGACCTGAGGCGAATATGAAAAACACTTTAAGTCTCTGGGTAAAGCATTCCACAATCGTATTAATCTTACATTAAATGAGCGATCAAAAAAGCCAGTATGAATGCGGGGGAATATTATTTGACGATTTCTTTTAGAATGCGAGAAATGAAAATTTTGTACAATATAATTAGGAAAGCCTGTTATGATTAACTTGTAAAAATATATCAATGTTCTTATACCCATAAAGTTCTCGAAATCGCAACCAAGAAATTTTTTAACGTATGGTGTAACATGATTACGAAGTTTTAATCCGAAAATATAACGTATTATTCTATTAAAAATTTTAGTAAATCTACTAAATTCACCAGCTGTGGTTCTAGAAATCACCTCAGCACAGTACAGTATATGTGGCATTAACAAAGCATTTGCAACTTTAATTTTAATACGAAGTGGCAGATATAGATCTAGCGTGTACAACCTTCTTAATAAAAACGAAATCATAGATGAAATGTAATTCATATGTGAAGAAAAACTCAGATCATTGTCTATAACAACTTCAAAACATTTCATCCTATCTACAAAATCTAAAGGTATACCATTAGGCGTTACATATAAATTATTAGTCAAAAATCCAAATCCCATCAACTTCGTTTTTCTAGCATTAACACAAAAACCATTGTTAGATGTCCATGACAAAACTTCTTGAATAACACAATTACCACAACCTTCCAAGACATCTAAGAACTGTGCATCAGCATATCATAGAAACTGTACATCATCTGCATAAACATATGGCTGAACAGATAAACCATGTACGATTCTTAAGAGATCATTTAAATAAATCATAAATAACAAAGGTCCAATGACGGACCCTTGAGGAACTCCGCTAGTATTTGGCAATGTTGAAGAAGAAGAGTTCCCAATAGAAACAAATTGTTTTCTTCCACTAAGGTAGGAATATATAAGCTTACAAGCTTGGTCTAAAAAATCAAAGTGGTGATATACTTTTTTTATAAGCTTAGAATGAATTACTCTATCAAAAACTTTAGGTAAATCTAATGAAAGCAAAACTACATTTTTATTTCAAAAAACCAACCGAGCCCTTCGGGCCATATATAGTTGGTAGACCAACATTAGCAATCAACTTCATTATGTCACTTAAAACTATAAAACCTTAAATATTTTCTATTATTTTCTATTTTCTAACAATATAAAACAGTTTGTATATAACAAATTTAACTTACAAAAATTTAAGAAAAAAGTTTAAAAGAATTATTAAAGAATATGGCATAAACTCACATGACAGAATGTATTGCAGTTTAGAGAATTTTTGAAAATTTTTTGAAAATTTTTGCACATCAAATATCATTTATAGAAGCATATTCTACAAGTTTACACTTGAATGTTTTTAAAGATAGATCAAAAGATCTAAGTGTTAAGGGTAAATGGTTCCAACACTTAGCTACACGAACATGAAATGATCGTTCATGAATAATATAATTTATAATGGGATATAAAAGTTGAGGGTTTCTTTCAGTGTTCAAGAGTATAAAATGTCTATGTACATATTCAGGGCAATTAGAGAGCATGACTTTATGATAGAATAATAGCAATCGAATTTGAACAAAATTATTAAAATTGCATCCCAAAAAATCAGAAATATGCCTCGAAACATGATCATATGGCTTCCATTTGTAAATAAAACGTATTATTTTATTAAACAGTAAATTACAACGAACAATGCGGTTTCAGAAGAGGTAACGAACAATGCGGTTTCAGATGAGGTAAATCATGTGTAGACCATATATGTAGCCTTCGAATAATAGTAGAGGAATCTGTTGAGTGGAGATCTCCATTATACTTGCTATTTATAGACTTTGAACGGGCATTTGATACGTTACACCAACCGGCCATATGTAATGCTTTAAGATGCAAAGGGATTCCAGAACCACTGATATAGCTTGTTAAAGGCTTATATGATAATGCATCCAACAATACAGAGCCACTAAACATTTTTGAAAACTCACTCGTAGACGTCGACAGCTTCCGTTATCTCAGCAGCATAATAACAACTTCAGGCGGTAGTAAGGAGGACATAGCTTACCGCATTGCAAAGGCTAACCAAGCATATGGCGCACTTAACAAAGTATGGAAGTCAAATCACATAACTCTTCGCACAAAAATCAAACTTTTCAATTCTAATGTGAAAGCAATATTATTATATGGTTCCGAAACTTGGAACATCAGTAGAAAGGACACAAATGTATGTGTTAACCGTTGTTTGCGAAGAACATTACGTATTTTCTGGCCTCAAATAATTTCAAATAATGATCTTTGGCAAAAAACACAACAAACCCCCATTACGACTGACATACGAGTAAAGAAGATGAACTGGCTGGGCCATACCTTCAGAAAAAGCCAAGATGACGTTACCAAAAAGGTTCTAGACTTCCATACCCAGGGCAGCCGACGTAGAGGAAGACCTGCTAACACGTGGAGACGTAAAATAGAATCCGAACTCAGTACAGCCAGAATGACATTTAGGGAAGCAAAACGACACGCTAAAGACAGAATTCAATGGAAATCATTTGTACTGGCCCTTTGTTCCAACTAGGAATTACAGGATAATATAAAATTACATTTATTGAAGTCATCGACACTACACCCTGAAAAAACTTCAATACAGTATAATAAGTTGGACATTAATAATGAATGTGCTATGCGTTTTCTAGTAGAAAGTGGCAAATAAAGATTTAGGGAATATAATTTACGCAGGGTAAAATTTATTTTGGAACTTAACCAGGTTATATGTCGACCGAATTCTAGATTGTTATCTATTAAAAGACCTAGACATCTCATAACTTCAACGAATTCAATAAGTTCGCCATAAATCGTAATAGATACATCCACTTCAGAGTGTTATATGGTTTAAAAAGCATAGCTTTTGTCTTAGTAGAGTTTATATTCAAATTACAATTTATCATCCAGGCAGAAATATTAGATAAAAGCAAAGATAAAAGAAGATGTATATCGTCCGCAAAGACAAAAGCATCACACTCAAAATCATGAAGTATGTTAATTTAAATATTATAACCATATCTCGAATACTAAGGATGTAGAAATCTAAATGAACCACAGCTTGGACTACACGTAACTCAACTACTACACTCATAGAAATAAACATACACTAAAAAAAAGTCAGCAATGTCAGGATCCTCCTGGTAGGAGGATCTTTTGTAAATTCAGCAAAAATTTTTGCAAATTTTTTTTGCTGATATTAGCAATTTTTCTGCAAGGATCCACCCAGCAATAATGTTTGCTGACTTTACTGACTGTTTCTGAGCGTATAAATGTAAACATAAAAAGCTACTAAAAATTAATTAAAAATGTCTTTGCAGAAGAAGAACTTTTGCTTAAAAGCAAATAAAAACTTTAAAATCAACAAAATGTTTGCTATATTTACCTTAAATTTAGTTGAATGCTAATTTTTTTGCTGATATTTGCAATTTTTTCTGCAAGGATCCTCCCAGCAATAATGTTGCTCACTTTACTGACTGCTTTTGAGCGTATAAAAAGCTGCTAAAAATTAATAGTGTCCGACCGAACGTTCGGCTTCAGAGTTCGGCCAAAAAGTGATGTTCGGCCAAGTTCGGTGTTCGGCCAAATTTTGGCCGAACTTGGCCGAATACCGTATATTTGAAGAAGAACAGTTCATTTTTGATTTATTTCACGTAAAAAACAAAATTTTCAAATTTATTTCACGTAAAAAACAAACTTTTCAATTAAATTCGTCATATACTTTTGTTAAAATAATGAAGTTCAGGTGTTTCCATATTTTTGTTGAAAACTTCATTAAAATAATTGAACTGACTTTATAATATTAAAATTAAAAAGTTCGGCTTCGGCTACGGCTTCGGCCGAATGTTAAAAATTTGGCCGAAGTTCGGCTACGGCTTCGGCTTCGGCCAAAAAAAAGTGACTTCGGTCGGACACTAAAAATTAATTAAAAATGTCTGCAGAAGAAACTGCTAAAATTAGGAGATTTTTTTTTCTAAATATTGGTTAAATAAGAACAGCAAATATAAAACTTAAAAAAAAAAATAGTTTACAAAACTAGTTCTGTGTATTTAAGTAGAATTTTAGTAAACTGAAAATAGCAATTTTCTCTGCTAAAAGCAGCAAAAACTTTTGCTTAATATTTTTAGACTAAAGCAAATAATAAACTTTAAAATCAATACCTTAAATTTAGTTGAATACAAATAACAGTAACATTTTTTTTTGAAAAAAAAAATTTGCTAATTTCAGAAGGACAAATTTTTATTCGCTTAAAAAAAAATCTAAAAAAAAAACGAAACATTTCTCATTGTTTTAGGATTTTTTTTTTGTCTACTAATTTATTAATTTCTAGTAACTAAAATATATCTCAAATTTAACTAATTTTTAGTAGTTTAGCAAAATTGAGTGTACTAAAAAATGTAGTTATATTAAAAAATAACTGCAATTTTAATAAAAAAAATAACTGTCACAACAATATAAAACAACTAACGAAATATTACTACATATTTTAATTTTTGTTGTAGTAGACAGTCTTAACGCCGAATCCCAGAAGCCGAAAAAGTGTTTTTGTGCATACACTCAGAAAAGTTCTACAGTTACTACATGACAGTTATTTGTGCAGTAATGCGTTTGTAGTTATTTTAACTGCAATTGCAGTTGTTTTACTTAAAAAAATAATTTTTAACGTTTTTCAGGGTTGATTTTTTAAACAACCTACCAAAATTACTGCATTGCGGTAACAGTCATTTTATGCAGTTGTTTCGACTTATTGACAAAGTGTGTATCAAAAGACACAAAAACTATCAAAAGATACAAAAACTAAAAACTATAATACGGAGTCTGCAACAAGGGGCTTGTTTATACATTTTTTCCCCTCTCTTATCTTTAGTGTAAAAGAGAATGTTAAAAAAGATAGACAAATAAAATTAAAATGCTGTTAATTTGATTAAATAAATAAAATATTAAGGTAACATTTGGAATAGAAATAAATTTATTTACTTGAAAATTATGAAATGTTGTATTTATATTCTTGTACATATTTAACATTACATCACGTAAAATCCAAAAGGCCGTAACTAACAAAAAAATTTAAATTGACTTTTTGATTGATTACGACTTAGTTAACCAAAATACACCTTCCCACAAAATTTTAAACATTTACGTTCAAAAATACCGATTTTATTTACGAATATAGTGCGCCCCGGTAGGCTAGTTGGTAGCGTGCTGGCTTATCAGTGCGGGGGTCGTGGGTTCGATTCCCACCAGAGGCACTGGTCTGTTTTCGCTACAACGCGCCGAAGGCCATAGTAGCTAGTGCTCGGTTAGGGTAATAGTCTATAATTTGTAATTATATGATTATTAATTAATAAAATAAAAAAAAAAAAAAAAAAAATTTACGAATATTAACCGGTCGTAACTACAATTTGAATTCATTCATTAACGTGTAGTGCTGTTTTTTTGCGTTTTATGTAATGATATATTGTTTTTTGTTTAAGCAATTTCATTTAATTGTAATTTCTGGAAATAAATTAATTAATAAATTTTTCTCAAAAGTTTTTAAATAGTTAAATTTTGTTATATTTAAAAATACTTAACATAAATAGATAAAAATACATAAGTTGACTAAAACTTTTTTAATTATTGTTTTATTTTTTGCATAAATTTTTGTATTAGAGTTACGGCCTTTTGATTTCAGAAAATCAAGTACATTACATTAAAACTACTATTTTTCCATGAATTTTTTCGAATTAAATCCGTCTTGGTTTCTTAGCGTCTCTGCTGCGTAAGACGTATATATGCATACGTTTTATCAAAACTATATTTTTTTGCGTAAGACGCGTAAAAATAGAGTGAAACGTGAATATTTAAAGTAATATTTTATGTAATTATAGTTTTACAATAGTGTGTTTATTAAATAATAAAATCAGATTAAGAGTATTTACAAAAAAGTTTTTTTTATTAATATTTTTGATAGGTAATGTTGTTTTAACTGCATTTGTGGTTGCTTTTACTACATTTGCCGGTTAAAAATAACTAGACATTGCAGCTGATTTAAATGGAAATGTAGTGTATAACTTTTCAACTGCAAAAGTAGTTATTTTAACTGACAGTTGATTCTAACTACATAATTTTCGAAATGTGGAAATGGTTTTGTATTTGATATAGCGGAAAATTAGACTCTCAGCATTATCGTTTATATGTTCTTCATAAAATGTTTGACCAGTTTTTTTTTATATAATTAATAATTTTGTGATTGATTGCTAATATAAAGTTTTTAGATCTGGGGCCGAATTACGGCATTCGTGAACGAGTAAAATTGCTCGTCATTTTCGTTTTTAAGATTACAGCTTTCGATATCGAGTAAGAGCTATCGAAATTTGAGATGATAGCTTTCGCTAACGAGTACGCTATCGAGTGGTTGCTATCGAAAAGTTACTCGTTGGGTAAACTGCGAACGAAAAACATTATCTTCTTACATTCTCTGTGCAAAACAAAAACAAAAATGTAAGTTAAAAAAGGTAAAGCATTTGTTGAACTACAAATACCTCCTGGGAGATTATATTTTTCTATGAACGATTCCATAAACTCAGATGATTGATCGGGTAAAAATTTTATAAATTTCGGACACAGCTTAGCTTCCATTTCATTAACTATTTTATTGACTGTTTTACTAACAGCGCTTTGACACATTCCCACCAAAAAATCATTTTTTACCGTATGTTGGAATCCTCCACTGGCTAAAAGCGACAGTGTGGCTGATAGCTGAAGTTTTGGCGGCAATGATGTTGACATATGTCCCTCAAATTTTATCTCGGATAAAATGTAGTTAAATGCCTCCTTAGTAAGTCTAAAACGCTTAATAAATCTAAAAAGAAATTGGGTTAATCAAATATTATACAAAATTAATTACAAAGGTATTTGTAACATACGCTTTAGCTGGCAAAGTCAATGGATCACTTTTGTCCCAAAGGTTTTTTCTTATACGAATGGTATTATTTTCCTCCTCAGAATCAAAGGATAAGGCCAAAAGCAACAAAGAACTCATTTATGTTATTAAATTATTGTATTTATTATAAAAAGTAGAATAATTCTTATTACCGCCAAATTTTTATTTTTGTTAGCTTCTTATTCCAACAGAAACAATCTTTTACTTTTTTTATAAATTTCGATACGTGAGCTTTCGATTGCCGTAATCTATTCATTCGATACGTGACGAAATTTTATACGATACGAAAGCTCACTCGATCACGAATGCCGTAATTCGGCCCCTGCTGTTTTTACTAAATGTAACAATAAAAATATTAAAATTCACTTAGACGAGTATTTCATAATTTTTTTCGGCTTTTTCGAAGTTGCCAAAATAACTAAGCAAAACAACTGTTACTAAAATACGATATTTTTGGTTAGTTACTTATTTTAACGGCTGTCAAAAATAGTTATTTTACTATTCCGATAGTAAAATTACTGCAATTATAGTTAAAATTACTATTACTGTTGACTACATGAATGACTGACATGCGGTTATGGTCAGAATTTTCCCAGTTAAACCGCTACAAAGTAATTGCTATTGTAGATATGAGTAATTTGTGTATAGAAAGAATTCCTAAAAAGTTTTTATGGTAAAATATTAGATAATGTTTAGGATATCAGAGTTTTTAAAAATTTAAAATATTTATAAACTCTTGATATATTAAATTTACTCACTTATTACTACATTTTTATACCTTTAATAATTTAGATTTTACATTCTCTTTATCTTTGCAGAAGAAGATGATTCTCAGATATTTGTAAAATTTTTCCGTTTCCACAAATGTTACGATCTTATACCCACATCAGCCAAATTGGTTGTCTTCGATACGCAATTATTGGTTAAGAAAGCCTTTTATGCTTTAGTCTATAATGGTGTTCGTGCAGCACCACTATGGGATTCACAAAGACAACAATTTGTTGGAATGTTGACCATAACAGATTTTATAAAGATATTAAGAATGTATTATAAATCACCGAATGCCTCAATAGAACAATTGGAAGAGCACAAATTAGATACGTGGAGAAGTAAGTTTGAAATCGAATTGTTGAAATACCCCCGAAACACTCTTAATTTATTTTCTCAATAATTTTTTATTTCAGGTGTTTTACATAATGAAGTTATGCCATTAGTTAGTATTGGTCCAGATGCTTCATTATATGATGCCATTAAGATACTCGTACACAATCGTATACATCGATTACCTGTTATAGATCCCGCTACTGGCAATGTATTATATATATTAACCCATAAACGTATATTAAGGTTCCTGTTTTTATATGTAAGTGTGCGGCTTAAAGAAATGTTCTTTGAATTACATTTATAAAATATGTGTTTTTTTTATTTGTATTTTCAGATTAATGAATTGCCTAAACCTTCTTATATGCAAAATAAATTACGTGCTATTAAAATTGGCACCTATGATAATATAGAAACGGCCGATGAACATACTAGCATTATAGAAGCTTTAAAGAAATTCGTAGAAAGGAGAGTTTCCGCCTTACCTTTAGTTGATTCCGAAGGCCGCTTAGTGGATATTTATGCCAAATTTGATGTTATTGTAAGTATTATTAGATTTGTTATTAGAATTAGTAAATTCGAAAGTAAAATACGTATTCGGAGAATTCCTTCAGAAGAAAGTAATTTCGCCCCTGATATGTAATCCCACATTCTATAAAATATCCTTCAACTTCTAATAATTTTATTTGAGAAGTTTTTTATATCTACCAAGGGTAGAGCTTGCACATAACGAACAAGTTTTTAATTTATAAATCTTTAACTTCGAGCTCATATATTAGTTCTCATTTAGTGAGAAAACTAGTTTATATAAATGTTTGATGTTCTGCACGGGATTGTCACTTCATTCAAAATGTGTTCTAATGATGGGAACCTAGAAAATTCCCGAAATAGATCTATCAACACATTCCTGAACGTGGGCAATTAATAAATTTGTAAACAAAAACTCTATAGATTATTTGTTAGGACAATATCCTAATAAAGAAATATAGAGTATGGCCTCGAACTTGAATAATTTTCATTTTCTTTCATTTTATTATATTATATTGAGAGAATTATATCAGAACCAGTGAAGGAATTTCGAAATTTCTGGTTAATTCCGAGTCGAAGCGTAAACTGTGCCATTGTACCATGTCAATAAATTTCAATTTTATACGCAAATTACGTATTTTTTACTAGTAAAGTTTATTAAGAGTTTTTTTTAATAAAAACATTAAACAATAATTTTAGCGTAATACAAACATCTAATTTTGTAATTTTTCAGAATTTTATTTCACCAATTTGTTGGGAAGAATTTCACATAAGCGCTTTAAACGATTAAATAAACGATCGGAAAATTGTAAAAAAAAAATTGCCGATAAATATCTTCCGTGAAAAATACTTAAATTTAACTCAAAAATTTGATTACAAAAATAACAGTAACTTTACATAATTACACACTGCTACAAAAAAAAACTTTTTGTCAGAACTTGAAAACCGACCTAGTGGGGGTTGTAGGCCTAGGTGAGGACATACAAAAACCGTTTTCAAAAATTTTGAAACACCCTCAAAATTTTGAGTTATTTTCAAAAAACTGTTTTAGGGTAGGTCGTAGCACTTTAGTACCTCTAACTCACACATTTTTTGACCGATTTCAAAATTTTAAACAGTTTTGGAAAGACAAAGAATTAGGCTTTCATGAAATGTATTCATTAAATATATATTCCAAGACATTAGGTAAGTGTTTAGCAAAAGTTTCTCTTTTTTTATTTTTTTTTTTTCCAAATTTTTCAAATTCAACAAGAGTTATTTTAATTTTTTTTTATGAAAACCTATCTTTTTTTGCACTGTATTTTAAAGACAATTTTATATAGAAAAAAACGAGATATTATTTGTTAAAATCGGTTTCTATTTGCAAAAGTTACTAAACTTTTTCTAAAGTAAAATGTTAAGATTGCAGACTTTTCTTCTGGTAAACCACTTGACTTACAAAAACGCTTGTTTAATTTTTTTTTTTTTTATTCATATGGTTTGCGCTGGGGGAGAAAATGCTAAAAACAGGTGTTAATGAAAAGTTGAATAACTTTTACAATTTTCATCCGATTTGAAAAATTAAAACCATGTTTTGTTAAGAACTAAATTTTCTTTATACGTTGGTATAAATTTTTATAAGCTTTCATATTAAAATAAGCAATGAAAAGCTACTAAAATCAAAAAAGTTTATAATTTTCGTTTTTTTTTTGTAGATATTCTTAACAAAAACAATACTTATAACTTACAAATGTATAAGAAATGCACGTCATTTTAAAGCCTAATCAGTTTCTTTCCAAACCCGTTAAAAAAATGTAAATCGGACAAAAACTGACTGAGTAACAGGTCGATAAGTTGACGAACATCACTTGAAACGGTTTTTTAGAATAACTTCTGAATTTGAGGGTGTTTCTGAAATTTTTTGACACAATTTGTAATGTACTCAACAAGACCTATAACCCACGCTAGGTCGTTTTCCAAGTTTTTTTTCATTGTAGCACCGTGTTATCGAAGTAATATCTGAGTTTAAATTTTAATAATTTGGCAGTTTCAGATTATCTTAACTCAGAAATAGCAAAATGGGTAAAATCCGTATTTTACACAAAAAGTTTTTAATATTCCGCTTTTTACACCATAATCCAGCTTTTTCGTCTGTCGAGTCCCGAATTTTGATCCAGAACAGTTGATCACGTTATATATAATGTAATGTTATGAATATTCAATAGAGTTCATTAAGTTGATTTAAATTCAATGAATTATATTATTTATTTATTTTATTTTTTTACCCAAATTAAAAAAATTAAAATTATTTTTAATACACTTTAAAATCGAAATTTTTATCGCGAATATCGGGCACACAAACGTCAACTTTTGAAAACGGTGAGCACCATCGACCGCATTTAGAATACTCGAAACACGAAGCTATTTACTGTAACACCGCTAATATAACGAATTATTAAGAAAAAATTACATGCAGTACGCAGTAGCCGTTTTTAATTAATATCGTAGAAGGTTGATTTGCAGATATTTTAAATTTGAGCAAATTAAATAGTTTTTTCACTCTCCTGAACATTTTTTATAAAAGTAGATAGTTCCGTTTGAATATAAGACAACGATAAGAAAAAATTGTATTCCTAGTATGTTTTAAGTATCTGAAAAGTCAACACTCACAATACATGTAGGTCATTCGGGTAGTACACAGTAGTAGTTGTTTTAACTGCTATTGTAGTAATTTTTCTATGAGAAAACGAAAAACTAATTTAAACAGTAATTTCAAAAAATAAAAATGTTTATTAACATAATGGTTTTAAATACCGAAAAAAATAACTGTTAAAAACAGTAGTTTTTATCAATTTTTACAGTTCTATTAAAATTTTGTTAGTAAAAAATTGTCAGTTGTTTTTACTACATTTGTAAGTTGTTTTTCAGCAGTTAAAAAAAACTAAATTTTTTAGCTATTTTAACTGTAATTACCTTTGTCACCATTTTAAATAAAAGTACAGTTGTTTCAACTGTCATTTAGTAGTCAACATGTAAATCCGCCTTAATCGACCCTAATCTAGTTTAAACAAGAACCGATTTTCCTATTTTGTGAATTAAATTAATTTCTTTTTTTCTTTTCTAAATTTTCAGAATCTGGCAGCTGAAAAAACCTACAACGATCTCGATGTATCTTTACGCAAAGCTAACGAACATCGTAATGAATGGTTTGAAGGTGTACAATGTTGTAATCTAGACGAAACCTTATATACCATATTAGAACGTATCGTTCGAGCAGAAGTTCATCGTTTGGTGGTGGTCGATGAAAATCGTAAAGTTATTGGTATTATATCACTATCCGACATATTGTTATATTTAGTTTTAAGGCCCAGCGGTGAGGGTATGGGTGGTTCAGAAAGTTCTCTACGAGCCTCCGATCCCATTTTACAAAGAAAGTTTTCCGATGACGAAGAAACTAATACACTGGAAAATAAATCACCTTCAGCGGGTTCCGGTAGTCGTAGTCTAATAGAAGATATACCCGAAGAGGAAGTTTTTACAACGACAAATAAGCCACGAAGGAAAGATGAAGACAATAAATCGGATAAAGTCAATAATAATCAGGAAGAAATTGTTATCGAAGAAGGTAACAAATCTTCAAATGATTTAAATAATCAAGCCGAAATTTCTTTTGCCGATGAGGCCGAAGAGGATCCAGCAGAAGAGGAAGATGCTAATAGTAATGATAATGTAAATGATAATGAAGACGACGAGGATGATAATGATGATGATGATGCTAAGGATGTGATAAGCGGCAATTGTGATAATTTAAAAAAATCAACCACCAAAAATTCAACAGATGAGACAACAGATTTATCCACAGCGGCTGTAACAGCTTTACAACAAACAACAGCCCGTGAAATGGCCCTTGTTAGTGAATAAATAAATATAAAAAAGTAGAAAATAATGAGTGAATTAAATAAAATATTGAAATCATTCATAAATTTTATTTTAAGTTTAATTTTAAATTTAGTGCAAAGGAATTTACAACAAACAAACGCATATAATTTATTAAAATTCTGTTGAAAAATTAAAAATTAAGAAAAAAAAAAACAAAACATTTTTTAAAACTTAAATTTGTTTCTTCTTTTTAAATAAGTTTTTAACACTATATAATATTTTTTTATAAAAAAAAAAAATCAAAGTAATCTACTACCAACCAACAAAGAATCATGTAAAATATGTAGAATTTCTGCAGTTTGTATTGAAACATTAAAAAAAACTACTTTTTAAATATTACGGTTTTGATTTAATTACTATTTGATTTTAAATGTTTTCTTTCTTATTTTTTATATATAAACGTACAGAATTATGTAAATTTTGTTTTATTTGTATTATTTAATAAAATGTCATTAAAGCCAAATATGTTAAAATAGTTTTTATTGTTTTGTTTAAAAAAAAGGTAAAAATAAACCTAATTGGTGTGCATAAAAAACATTTATTATCATTTTATTTTGTTGTATAATTGTTTTAAAAAGAAGAAAAAAAAATCGCTTTAAGCCAGAATTTTTAGAAGAAAACAAAAATCACCACACCATGGAAACTATAATAATATATAAAAAAGTTTTTAATTTATTAAAAGGCTTATTTATACCCATTAAACAAATAAAAAATTATTTCATTAATTATATACAAAAATATTATTACTACAATTATTATTTTAAGTGATATTTAACTTAATGCTAAAAGTAGTTTCTAAACAAAATTAACTCCAAAAAAATAAAAAAATTATATTAATATGAAAATAATCATAAAATAAAAAAAAAAAACATTGTTGAAACTTAATTAAAATGTGTTTTATTTAATTTATCCAAATAATTAAACTTAGAGGGAAAAAACTCAGTTTTAAATTTAGTTCGATCAAATTTGACAATTATTTTGTTAAAAGAAGAAAATCAAACTAAATCTTAAAAGCTGTACTCAAAAATATGTTTGGTTGTGTATGTAAATTTTTCTAAAATACCAGGCGCCCAGAATTCAGCAGTAGGGGTATTTTTTAATAAAATAATTAGTACATGAGTCACCCTGTTTTAATAACGCCCTAATGTATGCTTTAAATTTGTTTTATATTTTTGATCATGTTTCATTCCATATAGTTCCGTAATATGAACAACCTTGCCAGATACTTTTTTTCTTAATCCCCACACAAATATCTGAAAATTCCACAATTAGTAAAAATGTTCAAATTACTTTTTACTGGAGTGGAGTTATAATTTAAGAGTTTTTAAATTGTTTCGTCTAAATGTCTACACCGACAAAATTTATCAGTAGCTCAGTACACTCAAAAAAGTTTACCAATATAATCTATTGAAAATGACAGTTAAAACAACTGTAATTTCAGGTAAACAGTCGACAAAGATAAAAAAACGTTAGAATTAACTAAAAATGTAGTTGTTTTCAACTGTTAAAAAACAATTCACAAGGTCGTAAATTTTTCAAAACGCGACAATCTTTTATTTTTAAATAACAAGTTATAACTGTTTAATGCAAAACTACTGTTTAAGTAGTTGTTTAGTAAATACCAAAATAAATGCTTCAAACAACTGTAAAAAAATACAGTCGTTTTTTTTAAAGTAACAGTTGTAATAGTTGTTTTGTATTATTTCATAGAAAAGCAAATGTACTACTAATTACTACACAAGCTACTGTAATGTAGTAACTGTAAAACTTTTTTGAGTGAACCTCAACTTTATCAAAACTTGAGTTAAGCTGACGAAATTCAAAAACAATTCTTTAATTATTCATTTACTAAATTTGAATACATCTTGCTTCAAACAGTTAAGGACATTGGAAAAATACTTTCATGCCAATAATATCACTCAGAAAAAAGGGTAGTAGAAAAAGTTTTCAATAGCACTTTACTATTTTTATACTAATTTTTAGTCAAATTTCTTTTTCAGTAACATTTTTGCTATTCGCATTTAACAAATTACTTTAATTAAGCAAAAATGTTGTTAATCACAAAAAATAAAACAAAGTTATTTAAAATAAATAATAATAATTATTTTAAATTAAGCAAAAAATCATTTTCTCTTTAGATGATATTTTTAAAAGAAACAATTTTGCGAATTGCAAAAGATAGCAATTGGAAAAATGTTTAAAAAAATTTCTAAAGTTGGCACGCACCACTTTTCTACAAAAAAAAAATATTTCTATTTTTGGAACGAAAAAGTTATGCCACCCACTGCTTTAGAATGTCCAATACCGTAATATAAATCGGGTTTTTTTTTATTTTCAAAAACTGAAAATATGTAGCATTTTCGAATATTTGAGAAACAGTTTTTTGGTTGGGCACCCGAAAATCTACAGTATCATTTGCAGTAAAAATGAGTTGAAATTAAGGAGTGGCCAAGGAGAAGTGATTATCGCCCTTATTAAGGTTGTCGTTGTCAAAATCGTGAGTTAGACTAATTTGTTAATAGATCAACTTTTAAATTTTTTTATAAAACCAGGTGTGAATTGCGTGCAACAAGAATCGTGCTGTGAATAGCTAGTAACTAAAATCTCACTCATGTGAATGGGCTATCGGAAATTTCTTCATGTTTATCTTTTCTATTTAATGAAACGAACGGAAAGAAACAAACTGTTTATTTCACAGCTGTCATTTTACACTACAGTGTGGCTATTGACAAGCACATGCCGCAGATGAACCACACCAACACAAAATCAAAACAAATTTTTAGACCGACTTCTAAAAAATCTAAAACTTTCAATTAAAAAAATGTATTCGTTTGATATTAAAGATATACCCGGAAAAGTAAGTATCAAAACAAATTAAATAAAAATCCCTCTTAACTAACAAGCCAATTAAAGGGTCGTGCTATGTTAGCGACTAAAACCTTCAACGTGGGAGACGTTATCTTTGAAGAAGAACCCTTCGTATCAAGTCAATTTTCATGGAATTCCGCCTATGGCTATGCATCTTGTGACCATTGTATGCGTCCCTTGGAAACAGTTACAGAAAATGTCAGACGTTTGGCTAGTAAACCAGCATTAGTTGTTCCTCTTATTGAACATGATCCCACCAAACAATGGTTGGAACAATTTTGTTGTTGTCCCAAGTGTAAAGTACGTTATTGCTCTGAGGACTGTCGTATGGAAGCATTAAAAAAGTACCATCGTGTAGCCTGTATGGGTAACTATCGGACAGACGATACACATCCCATTAATAAATTGAATGAAATATGGAAGTAGGTGGTAATTTGAAGTTTATTACATTTAAATTTATGTTTAATGTGTTTTAAATACATTTATGTAGGAAAATGCATTATCCCCCAGAAACGGGAACCATAATGTTGTTGGTACGTTTAATGGCCATGTATCAACAAAGCAATCATAAACCGGAGTTTTTAGAATCTTTACAATCATTTCAATCTTTGATTGTTAATAAAGAACAACAAATCTATCATAAAATGTTGGGTGAAAATTTCGAACAACAAATGGAACAATTGTATGCAGCATTTTGTGAGGCTTTTCAAGGAGAGGAATTTGCAGTGGTAAATAGAATAGACTTGTTAACATTTAAATGTAAAATTTACAAAATTTTTTTTTTCATTAGTTTACTACTCCCGATGCTTTTAAAACATTAATGGGTTTAGTAGGCACAAATAGTCAAGGCATAGCCACCAGTGTTTTGGCGGAATGGGTTAAAAAAGTTTCCGATTTACCTATGCCGGAAACTGATAAAACCAAATTGGATGATTATATTGATGATTTATATAATAAAGTAGGAGAATGTAAGTTTAAAGTTTTTTTTTTTATTAACAAAAAATTAAATTTAAAATATAGAGGGCAGTTTTAATATTAACTTATTAATGACACGTCAAAGATCCGCTGGACATATTCCAACTAAAACAAACAGCTGGGATAATTAAAGTAGTAGTGCTCTTTTAGATTCGTTTTAGATCATTTGAATTTTTATTTTGTTAAAAATACGCTATTCTACATTGTGAGAATGTATTTTTATAAATGCATCCTACGATGATATATGAATATATATCATCGATTTTATATCCACTTCATTAAAATTAATCGGTCATAAAAATAGTAGCATACATTTTGAAAAAAATTATAAAAAGAGTATGTCATTTTATATTAAAGGTGTAAATTACTTATAATATATAAATTTCCAACATTTTTACAAGAATTTAGTTATTTTAACCAAATCTCTGAACAGAGCTGTAAAGAGCCTATTTCGTAAAACATTCAAGTTTTGTCATTTCCTGTTAAATAATTTCGCTCCTGAATGCGTGGCGAGGTTAGAAATTTTGTGGTGGCTTGTGAGTTAGGATTTGCTGACCCCATACTTTATGATACAACAAAAATTTTAAATTACATTGAGTTTGGATGACGGAATTGTCGATTAATTAAATTGACCCCATTACCAGCTATTTAATTTGTTTACAAATTAACAGACATATAGCGAGTATATATCCTTTTGGAATCCCAAAAATTGTGAATTCTTGTTTATTTTGTAATGATGGATCAATTCTGGATAAAAGATTTTATAAAGCTGTTGCAATTGTTACCTACTACTACTTTAACGTACATTTAGCTTGCAGAATCATACTAACAAAAATTATTAAAAAACTATTAAAAGCCCCTTCGGAGTCCTTTACTGAACTTTGACAGATATTTGAGGTTTGGTTGTGATTAGTCTAGTGTTGTGGAACTTTTACACCTGCATATGAATATATCAATTTCGTATGTCCCAAGTAGACTGCTCACTTATATAGGCCAATGCATATATAAAATTCTAAATTATATATGGTATTCATATGTCTTCTATAAAACATTAGGGCCTTTCTTGATATTTAGCCCTTTTTATTATAATGGTGCAGATGTATTTCAATAGTTTATGTAAAAAAGTAGGATTTAACATGTCTTTTAAATCGTGCAGCTTTAAAAAAACTGGGCACTTATATCCCATAGTAACTATGTCGAATTTTTCGTTAAATTTTTATTTGAACGGACTTAAACAGACTATTTATAATTTATGATAAACTTACATTATTAAGCACCTGTGTGGCTATTTATGGCTTTTATGTATCAGTTTTTTATTCTTTTTAGAGTTTCGCAAAAAATGTTGACAACGGCCACTTGCGAATAAAAATAAAATACATTTTGCTGTTTTCTTAGCATTTGGTAATAGAAAAGGAAATCAAAGCATTTTATTTTTGTTTATACGACTTTATAGATACTTTTTTTTTTAAGATTATTAGAAGTACTACTATTTTGATGACCGAATAAATATGTTACTACTTTAAAAAAAAATTGAAATTTAAAGAAAAGTAGTGGGTCGATTAAAAACTTAATTTGCAGTTTAAATAACTCTCAACATTTGTTTTGATACTTAAATAATTCGGGTATATTTTTCAGTTTTTCTAAATTCATTATGGGCATTACTATTTTTGTGACCGCAACGTATATAAAACAGTCAGTGCTTCATTGAAAAATTTCTAATTGTATTATACCCTCCACATTAGGCACTTCAAAATCTTATGAAAAAACTAGACAAAGTCCGATTTGAGCTCTTCAAGGCTGGATCGTTGTGTATGAACCACATATGTTCCAAATTTCAGTTAAATAGAATGACGTTTTGAGGTCGCTAAAAATGGAAATTTTTTCGAATATTTTGTATGGAAATTTACTTAAAAATTAAAGCAAAAAGTTTACATTAAATTTATAATGATTTATAATAACGCCCTTCAGGACTTCTCCTTGAATTCTGAGTCAAAATTGTATTACCTTAAACATTGCGGAACTAACCTTTAATAAATTGTTAACGGTTTTCAAAGCATTCGCGTTTTTGTAATTTTGAGAAAAAAAATTGATTACAAAATTTTATTTTAAGAGCTAAGATAAAAAATAAATAAATTCAATATATTAATTTAATCCTCTTCCTTAAAGCTTAAAATACAAATTAATAGCGTAACCATTGCAGGAAGGATAAAATCACATTGGGATTTTGCATAAAAAATGAATTGTTTTAATTTTTTCTTAAAAACTTTTTAGATAATGGAACAATTTTTTCATTTAAATACGTTTTCGAAAATAGACTTCTTATAGAAACGTTTTTTGCCAGAGTGGAAATTCTACCGAGTACAAGTTTTATAGCTATTGAGCGACCTTAAGATGAAAACTTGTTCAGCGATTTTAGGTTATTTACACCTTGCAAAGGGTGTGGAATTTCTACGAAATTTCTAGAACTTTGAAGCACAATGTTGAAAAAAATAATATGGACGATTGCGTGTATTGTGGTCTTCCTTTATATAAATAGCACTGTAAGTAAAATTTTAACTTTTGAAATGACAAATGGGTAATAGAATCCAGTACGGTACGCCGTTTTTAAAAGATCAGGTATAAGAGAGAGATATTTAATTTTTAAGTTTGCATTTTCTCAGCAATTTTTTTATTATATTTTAATGAAAACACATCGAAATCACTTTTGAAATTATTTCATTGGTTGTTTATTTATTGAAACTCTACTCTAACAACGATTGATGGGCATTTTTTTTATTTGTAGCTCAAATAAAAATCAGTTATTAAGGGCGAGTAACATTTCTAGAAATAACCAGAGTTTAACCATAGAAATTTTCATATGAATTTGACATTCATAACTATGGTTAAGACTTAAACTTTGGCTATTCTGAGATAAGTTAACAGGCCTAAATAGTTTGTTTAATATGCGGTATCAAAATCAATAAGACATTTCTGGAGAATGTTAAAATATATATTTTAGAGAAACATAGTTTCAAAATTAAATTTGCATTACAAAAAGGGGTTCTTCAATATTTTATATCACAGAAATTTGAACTTATATTATTTAAATAAAGCAAAGTAAATAGAAAAAATGCATTTAACTCAATTAATTGTCAAACAAGTATTTGTATAATATAAGTTTCCGTAAGATATAGCGGTAAAAGCTGAAAATATCACATAATATTAGAGACGTTACATTTTTTTTTTTAAGCAAATGTCGATAAATTTTTACTATTTCGCAATTGTAGGAAATTATATGAAAAGGATATCGGAAGGTTATGTGTAAAATGGAAGATCACTATCACTATTTTATATACAAGCTAAAGGTTTTTGAAAATAAACAACCGTTTTATAACAAGGATTTTATCAAATTATTAAACTAAAAATAATCGTCCCTATTATTTTTTTCAATACTGTATATCAATCAGTATATCATTTCGTTTGTAACGCATCGAAATATAAGTATAAAACAACACAAAGTATAGGAGTGACTTCAAAAATGTTCGACACTTGCTGGAACTAACTTTAGATAATTCTTATCTCTCAAGGTTTTTTGAATTGATAGAATCAATGGACAGGGTTAGGTGGACAATACTTAGAAACTATGAGATGCAAAGTTTGACGTTAAAAAGTCTTCACCTAAAGAATTGATGACCATTTAAAAGTCGAAAAATGAAAAGAATTACTTGAAACTTACAAGAGTATTTTCGTTAATTTCATTTTGTTGCTCATAGCTTTTAACTTTCGGATCCAAACCAATACAAAATGGAGTCACAAGATTTGAAAGATACATTCACTGAAAAAGGAATTTCCATATTGCTGCTTGGTGAAAAGTTGTATTGTAGTTTACAAGTGAAACCAAAATTTTCAGATTTTTAAACTTTCGCCTTTTTTTTTTTTTGGTTCATGCGCCGTTTTAAGGGAATATAGTTTTGAGAACAGTATTTAAAGAATGGTATAATTTTATACCTCAAGTATACCAAGTTGAAGTCAACCAATAACGGGATACGAATGCACCAATAACGGGATACGAACGCCACAAACTTCTAAGGAATTGGAGTAAATTTTTTTGAAAATGTATATTTTTTGCGTCTGACAATTACAATTATATTTGAAATTGGTTAGCGTATTGTGTAAACTAAGGTTCTTTGTTAAAAGCACCTCAGAGTCAAAATTTAAACCCAAAAATTTTATCAACTTTTTAAAAATTTGGCGAAATTTTATATTTTTTCGCATTTTTGTTTATAAAACTCATGGCTTGAAAACATAGTTAGGTAAATAGAGTGGAATAAATTGATAAAGTGCAAAAAATGTTATTTTGTTTCATCCCTAGCGGGTACAGCGTCAGTTTTTTTTTTGCTTTGTGACAACTAAAGTGCTATATCAATTACGCCAAAGCGTACATCAAATAAATGATTTTAATAAGCTTTAAATTTAATGGAGCAAACAAAATGTTCGTAATCTCAGAAAACATCATTATAGAAAATTTTGCGAATTTAAAAGTATTTAATATGATTTTCAGTAGATAAGTAACCATAAACCCAACCAAATATCAAAAGACCGGCAAAAATGTGTGTTTTCTAAAATAATCTCAATTTTCTTAAATCCTTATATATGACAAAAGAATTGTTCGAGTGTATTTTTATATTTTTTGTGGTTTATAATACATATCTCAAAATGTGATAAATACAATGCGATCTATAAATTGATGTAGCTTTAAATAAATCAAAGCAAAAGCTGTTATTTTTAATTTGCTTGAAACTTAAAACCGACATAATTTTTGAGAAGTTAAAGATAATAGATTAACGCGAATGGATTTAGTATTCTCAAACTTTGACTATCATATACACAAAAGGTTATTCATGTCATACAAAATATATTTTGCCAAAAGTGTCGAACATTTTTGGGTTTCCTCATATAAACAAGTTTTCATAGGAGACAATCTAACTTCTGAATTTGGTACGCTTTTCTAGTAAACAATAACTCCTTTCCACAATATGCAAAAACATATTATTAAATTATCTAATAGAAATTGATATTTAAGTAAATTTTAATACGTATAAAATATTAATTATATTGCAATAAAATAGTAATAAAATTTGAGGAAAAATAGGTTTTTTTCTAGAAAATCAATATTTTTTAATTAAAACGTATTTAAACTTATTTAACTCGTTAGAAAATAAAAATAACATAAAAATAATCTCGATGTATACAAATACAAAAAACTAATAAAACTTACCGTTTTTGTTTAGTTGCTGGCGAATTCTTAAATAATGAAGGTTCTGGTTTATATTTACTGCAAAGTAAAATAAATCACAGTTGTGTACCAAATGCTCAGTCCACATTTCCATATTCCAATGATATTGTAGTATTGAAGGCAATACAATCCATACAACCAGGCGAAGAAATATGTATTTCATATTTAGATGAATGTCAATTGGAAAGAAGTAGACATTCCAGACAAAAGGTGAGTGGTGTTTTTAAATTATTGAAAACAAAATGTAGATTAATTTTTAATTTAATTTGTTTGTAGATTCTCAAGGAGAACTATATATTTGTTTGCCAGTGTCCTAAATGTTTACTAGAGGCTAATGACCCCGATGAAACAAGTGAGGATGAAGATGATGAGGATGAGGATGATATGGCAATGGATGATGACGACGATATGGATGATTAATTTTTTATCATATATTTTCTGACAATGTTACTTTTTGTTTAACTTTATGAAAAAGTGTATTTTTTTTTTTATGTATATTTACACTAAAAAAAGAAATAAATTTATATTTTTAATAACAAGAAACCAAAAAAAAAAATAAAAAATATTTTCTTACAGTATTGTTGTTAATTAGTAGATACTGGAGTTAAATTAATTAAATTATTGCTACTTTCGGCTAATTCTGCTATAGAAACTCTACCTCTTTGTCTAATAAATTTAGCCACTGACTGAAGTTCTTCTTCGGATATATAAATAAATTTACCACGATCATCTATAACACCTGTTATACTACCATTAGCTTGTAAATCTTGTATACGTTCTATAGCCTGTTGGGTTTTCAATTTAAATTCGGTGGCTAAATCTTCCAATACTACTACTTTGTTGTCTTGTATGTATTTTATAAAATCGGCCAACAGATTTTCTTTATCATCATCATCTTCTTCGAAACCCTCTTCCTCAACACTAAAGGCAGCCTTCATTTTTAGGTATTCCTCATGTTCCTTACGTTCTTGTTCTTCTCTAGCTAAACGTTCAGCTTCGGCTTGTTTGCGTTCTTCCTCAGCTTCACGATCTTCCAGTTGTTTACGTTCCTCATCTAATTTTGCTTCTTTAGCTTTCTTTTCTTCGCGCATTTTAGTTTCCTGTTCGCGGATTAAGCGTTTTTGTTCTTTCTGTTCCATTTTGGCACGTTTCTTAGCACCCATTTTTTCATCTAATACTTGACCTTGCGGTATATCACCTTGTTCATTATCACTATCATCATTTAGGGCATTATCTAAAGCAGCCGCAGCGGGTCCGGCAGCTGGAGCTGCATTTTGTCTAACTCGATTACGTTGATTGCGAACAATTTGTGCTCTACGTGGTACTCCTTCTTGGGCTCTTTGTGGTACTCCACGTTGTTGTTGCTGGGGTTTTTGTTCATCATCTGGAAAGAAACTGCAATTATATACATTGTTAGATAAAAGATTTTTTATACCAACAAACCCTTTTCAGATTTTTTCTTTTGCAGGAAAAATAATGTTACTAAAATTAGCAACAAACCAGTGGCTATGCCAATTAGTATAGATAAATCCATTTTTTTAAATTTAAAATTTTTTTTCAATTTTATAAAATTTCACAAAAGTCTGTGCAAACGTCAACAATATTTTTATTTTTGTAAAATATGCTAATTTGTCATTCACTTTAAACTGGTTCCTGGTTAAACAGGGTGATTCATATTTTCGTACTTTTGTAATTTATTATTTATTTGTGTTCTCAATTTGACACATGTTTGCGGTGGTGTCAATTTTGTTTAATGCAGAAGCAGGCATTTTTAAAGACTAAACGCTAAAGTTGTTCGGCATTTAAAAAATACGTTCTTTAATTTAGATTGCAAAATGATAAATGAATATTTTCGTAATATGATCTGGGTGGTATATCTTATAAATGTATATAGGGTTGGTATATATAGAAAATCTTAAGAGTTTCCATACACTAGCAATATTATTGCCCAACTTCTCGATTTTGTTCTTTATTCCATTACCATGTGTGGTAAAAGATTAAAGAACAACACCGAAAAATTGAGCAGTAATATTGTTAGTGTGGGTAACTTCAGATTTTCTCTATATTTATCCCAACCCTACACGCAAAAAAAAAGTGTAAAATCAACTAAAAGTAGCTTATAAGTTACCTAAGTTTATTGTAACCACTTGAAGAGTTTTTCGACAAGTTGTACAACCAGCTTCGGCAAAAAGTTGTAAAATAAAACTACTGACATTTATACTTTAAAAACTTTGCATATGTTGGCTTTATGTGAAATTCCATTGTACTACTTTATTAAATCTAACAATTCAAATTTGTTTATTTTATCAATTTTTATGCTATTTTTTCATGGTTTGCATGAAAAAGCTCATATATATTTTTAATAATATGCGTTTGTTAACGCTTTTTGTGTAAAAAATTAAAAAAAAAAAAATACTTAAGGAAACTTACACATTTCCCAAAAACCACCCGTATGAATGGAGCAGATGTAATGATGCTACTTGTGGCTATACGGCTGACAGTTCCATATGACGTCTTAATGACATTTAACTACAAAAACTTGGTGACTCTTCCTTTTTTATGACATTCAAGCAAAACATATTTATAATAGTTCCACTTTGAATGCCAATTCCTTTATAGCTTAATAAATTGTCCTATTTTTTGTTGATAAATAATTACAATTTATTTATGAAATATTAAAGAAACACATTAAATTAATTATAATTAATACTTTAAATTACTAATAAATTGTTGAATCATTCATCACATTTAGCCCCAAGAGCAAAAAGGAAAAAAATAGTAAAGTACCAATATATAGTTTTTAACTACAAAAAATAAAATTGGTATTAGAGTTTGTCTTTTTATTTAACAACTAGAATAAATATACTTCTTTTCATAGCCTTTTATTTCGAGCTACTTTGGAAAATCACACAATAATATTAAATCCCCGGTCAGGGACGGTAACCGGCAACGTTCAACAATTTCGACATAATCACCTCTAATGAAATGGCGATTTTCATCACACTTTAGTAAAAAGAACGAAACACTTGAGTAAAAAGAACGAAATTAACGATTGAACTAGAAAAGCGAATAAAGGTGAACTAAGTAAGTCAAATCGGTCAATTGAAGGAGCAGTTCAATTGAACTAGTTCGTTCACTTACTGCACAATCTAGTCAATTTGGCATTTTGTGTAGCACTTGTCTAGTATCGTATTTTTTCATGACGTGTCGAGTTAAATAAAATAATTATAAGAAAACACTGCAAAATACTTAATATTTCTACATAAAAACTAATTTTCACAATGCTAAAACAGTTATTAGCTTTAGTGGCCTTAATGGCTTGTTGTAATACAGTATTTGGTTTATATTTTCACATTGCAGAAACAGAACGCAAATGTTTTATAGAAGAAGTGCCCGATGAGACCACCGTCATAGGTAAATATGTAATTGGGAGTGTAATTAGTACAGCAGGAACAACTAACCAAACATATATGTCACATCTATTTTAGTCAATTACAAAGTGGAATTATATGATCCCCGTTCAAATGGTTTTATGCCCTCATCACCAGGCATTGGCATGCATGTAGAAGTACGCGATAGTGATGACAAGATTATTCTCTCTCGTGTTTATAGCTCCGAGGGACGCATCTCTTTCACATCCCATACCCCAGGAGAACATGTTATATGTATGTACTCGAATAGTACAGCCTGGTTTAGTGGAGCTCAATTACGTGTGCATTTGGATATACAAGTTGGTGAACATGCTATCGATTATGCTAGTGTGGCACAAAAGGAAAAATTGACAGAACTTCAATTGCGTATACGCCAACTTCTAGATCAAGTTGATCAAATTACCAAGGAGCAAAACTATCAACGTTATCGTGAAGAACGTTTCCGTCAAACTAGCGAAAGTACTAACTCTCGTGTTCTCTGGTGGTCTGTTGCTCAAACAGTTGTCTTAGTTTGTATGGGCTTCTGGCAAATGAGACATTTAAAGAGTTTCTTCGAGGCAAAGAAACTAGTGTAAATTATTGTAGTGTGAATTGGATGTGATTTCCGTAATTAACAAAACTGACATTTGTTTACTTTTCATTATCACAGTGCTTTCTCATTTATTTAAGTTGCGATTTTTTGAAAATTTGTCATAATTGCCATTTGTAAAAATGGTCTCATTTTTCCAGTTCATATTTGAAAGTCACTCATTATCCTTTCAGTAATCAGTTTTAAAGAAATCTATTGTGGAAATTAATTTAACAAAAATTTTGTTTAAATTTTTCGGTTTAGCAGAAAGAAATTTTTTGCGAAAATTTAGTTTAATAAACGATTTTTAAAATAAAATTATACTACAATTTTTCTATATAATAAGTATTCGGCTGTGTCGAATTCGGCTTTTTCATATTTTTTTCATGTTTAAGCATTTTATTAAAGGATAACGATTTGTTACGATCTTTATTTAGCAAACTTAGGGAAATCTATGACCCTGAACACGTGATTAGCTATTTGTGTAAAATATACAAAAAAAAAAAAAATTTTTAAAATGGGATTTTTCTCAAAAAAAAAAAATTTGGAATTTCTTTTTTTTATTTTAAACTTAATTCCTTTTTTTTTGTAAAATTTCTGAATAAATTTTTTTTTTGTAAAATTTATAGCCTTTTGAAAGCCCAATATTTCACTAATTTTTTAATATTTCAAAGCTTCAGGGTTGCCACAGTTTTCAAAATAAAACAGAAATATGCGTTCACTAGTAAACATACTTACGAAATTTTATAAAAATCGGAAATTATCTCTAATCTAATCAAAAATTTAAATTCTCTGTAGTCTAATCAAAAACGAACAATTTTAAGGTACAGCATGGTTGTTATGAGCTATTTAGGGAGCCTAGACACGTTCAGATTGCATTAATATGTTCACAAAAGTTATTCAGCCTTACCGTGGCGACAATTTTGCCAAATATTGTTATTGAAAATTTTGCTAGTCCCTGCAAGATATGATAAAAAAATGTTATGAAAAGACCCTAGCCACGTGTTTGTTTATTAAAAAGACAATAATGGAGCAAAATTGATGATTAATAGTTTTTTCTTAAAGTTCTACCTATTCCAGATCGAAACACTTGTGTCAACCTAGCTAATATGTTTGATTTGCTTTATTTTTGTAAATATACGGAGGTTGATGAAAGCTCGTTATAAATTAAAAATAAAGATTCTATGAAAAATTTTTTAATATAAAAAAATTTCATCGATATAAAGAAATTCTTCATTGAATCTACGAAAAAAGTTTTATGAAATTGTTTTATTAATATCATGAATGATAATTCTCTCGGTGTACTTTGTTACATTTCTGTAATGAATCGAAATTAAAAAAATAAATATTTTACGAATTTTAAAACAAATGTATATGACGAATTTAAAAAATGTTCGAAACTTTGAGGTAACAAATTTAAAAAAAAAAAATTATATATGCCATGAATAGCCGATGTTTAATCATGCCAAATCCGTTAGAGTTAATCATTTATCTTCAACGTCTCAAAAAGCATGTCGGTTTTAAATTTCAAGCAATTTAAATTTAGTTAAAGCTACATCAGTTATTAGATCTGATTGTATTATTTATCACATTTAAAAATATGTATTAAATACACAACCAAAAAATATATAGATATACAAAAAAAATTTGTTGTCATATATAAGTTTAGTGTTAGTTATTCGCCCATGTTATGTCTTTCCTTACTTTTTGAATACGAATGAATTTTAAAAACACATGAAATTGAAATTCGGTGCTTTCTAATTCCCATAAATGTATAAAATTCGAAATAATATTCTAAAAATGTCGAAAAATTATCGAAAACTTATGTTTTCTGTCAAAATGCTAAATTTTAACTTATAAAGCAGTCTTATGATTTTTAAAATATTCTGTAAGGATTTGTTACACAAAAATATAGTTTTATTGCATTATAACATTTTTTATATTTTTATTTAAAAATGTGTACACTGTGGTGTACAAGAATAGTGAAAGGGTTAACAATTTTAAAATGCCTTTTTGACTTGGAGCTGTTGTCTACAAAGAAACTCAGTTCACCCAATACACTAGCCACATTCAAATATAATTGTGAAGTTTGTAATGTTCGTATTCCGTTATTGGTACGCTGACATCAACTTGGTTTACCTCAAACTGTATAAAATTACTCCTTTTTTTAAATACTCTACTCAAAATTCAATTTCATTAAACAGCGCAAAACCCCTATGAAAAGACTGCTAAAGCTTAAAAATAGTAAAATTTGGTTTCAACTTTTCACCAAGCAGAGATGTGAAAATTCCTTTTTAAATGAATGTGTCTCCCAAATCTAGTTTGTCTATTTTGTATTGTTTTGGATCTGAAAATTAAAAACTATGAGAAAAAAATAAAATGAAAAAACTCTTGTAAGTTTCAAGCAATTTTTTTAATTGTTCGGCTTTAAGTGTACATCAATTCTTTTGGTGAAGACGTTTCAACGTTAAAGTATAGTCAACCTAATCCTTGATAAACAAGATGCATCTAAAGTCAGTTTCACAGGTGTTGAAAATGTTTAAGGGAGCTAATATACATTAGAGCGACTCACCAAAATAAGGGCTCGATGTACCCTCCTAAAAATAAACCTTGGACTTTTTTAAGATGACATTTAAAATATTTCGGCTCCAGCTTTGACCTCTCGTGAGCTGGACCATTTTGAAAATGGGTCTATTTTTACATGTTTTGTTAATTTGAGAATCTGTTTCCTTACCAACATATATAATATGGGTATCATAAGAAAGGTTTTTTAAGGCGCGTCCAACTGTATATACAATTTGTCCAAGGACTATCACCCATGTCCTTTTTTTAAGGATATTCTGTGAAAAAAAAACGGTTTTTGAATTTTTTGTTCCGGGTTGTTTGTTATAAAAATGCCAAATTAACATATTTTAATCTTTAGTCAATTTAATTAAAATCGGGTCTCCGCTTTTTTTGAAATTCGTGCTAGTTCGCGTTTTGACAAAAATGCAATGGGGTGGTAACTCTTCGTTTTAAATAGGGCAACATGGGTATCAAATTTTTTCATTTGCCAAGTACATCATCTTTGTATGTAAATAATTTAGATTTTTGCAAATCAGATGCATTTTACACGGTGCTCTGGAATATATATAAATGCAATTTTGTGGTAACTCTAATATGATAGCGGATTTAGTTATTAGATTATGTATGGATGAAAATAGGACTAAAGAAAGAAAACAAAAATGATCCACGACTTCTTGGCGGCATATTTTTTTCGCAAATTAAAAAAAAAATATGCCGCCAAAAAGTCGTGGATCATTTTTTTTTTCTTTCTTTAGTCCTATTTTCATCCATACATGATCTAGAAACTAAATCCGCTAACATATTAGAGTTACCACAAAATTGCATTTATATATATTCCAGAGCACCGTGTAAAATGCATCTGATTTGCAAAAATCTAAATTAAAAGAAAAAATTTGATACCCATATTCGAAGAGTTACCACCCCATTGCATTTTTGTCAAAACGCGAACTAGCACGAATTTCAAAAAAAGCTGAGGCCCGTATTTATTTAAATCGATTAAAATATGTTAATTTGGCATTTTTATTACAAACAACCCGGAACAAAAAATTCAAAAACCGTTTTTTTTTTTACAGATTATCCTTAAAAGAAGGACATGGATGATCGTCCTTGGACAAATTGTATATACAGTTGGACGCGCCTTAAAAAAACCTTTCTTATGATACCCATATTGTAAAGGGTGGTTAAATTTCAAGGGCCGATGTTGATTTTGAATAAAACACAAACTATTTAGGAAATTATTGTAATTTTATTTTATTATGATATATTGGTATTACTCAATTATGTATGGAACAAAATATCGGCCAAATGGGCGCCGAGACCACGGCGGCACACCTCCATCCGATGGTCCAAATTTTCGATGGCGCTGAGGCATAATGGAGGTTCTATGCCGTTAATGTGCCGAATTATCTCATCCTTTAGCTCTTGAATTGTTGCTGGCTTGTCGACGTGCACCTTTTCTTTCAAATAACCCCAAAGAAAAAAGTCCAACGGTGTCAAATCACATGATCTTGGCGGCCAATTGACATCGCCATTACGTGAGATAACACGCACCAAACAGTCACTCTTTGTGGGTGCATTGGTTTTTCGACAATCACTCTTGGATTCTCATTCGCCCAAATGCGGCAATTCTGTTTATTGACGAATCCACTGAGGTGAAAATGTGCCTCACCTCATCCACTGTTACCATTTCTTGCCACCATTCTGCCCATTCACGACGTTTGGAATGGTCAAGAGGCTTTAGTTCTTGAGCCAATTGCACCTTGTAAGCGTGTAAATGCAAGTCTTTATGCATAATGTTCAGCAACGACGAGCGTGAGAGGTGCAATTGTTGGGCACGACGACGAGTTGAGGTGGACGGCTCTTCAGCCACACTATCGCGAACAGCAGCAATATTTTCTGCAGTACGAGCTGTACGAGCATGCACTGGTGTTCTCACATCTTCTACAGACCCGGTTTGCTCGAATTTTTCCACGATTTTTGCGATTGTACGCACATTTGGACGATCAAATTGACCAAAAAAATCACGAAGTGCACGATATGCATTTTGATTTGAACGCCCATTTTCATAATAAGTCTGGATAACTTTAACACGTTGTTGGATTGTGTATCTCTTCATGGTTCAAATTGAGTAAGTCTGAAATAGAGAAATGTCAAATAAAATTCGGAAAAAACTTGGCGTTTAGGTGTGGTTCACATTCAACACCGGCCCTTACAATTTAAGGAAACCGATTTCCATACAACTTGAGTCGCTCTAATATACATAGACACTAAAAAATACATATATATAATACATATAGGTGTATATTTGATATATATATGAAAAGAACAGAATTTAATTTTGGATAAAATTGTATATTGCCCAATACAAAGTCACACTAGAAAATTTGTCAATCTTCGTTTGGATATAATTATATATTACATAAAACACTGAAACAATTTCATTTCTCATTTTGAATATAATTACACAGGCCGAAACAATTTAGTAACAAGAACCAGCCCATAATTTTCCGAAGGTTTTTGAAGGGCTGAATTCGAATCTGACCTAATAAATGCCGCAGCAAGTCATATTTTGAGATATTTAACCTAAACTTGCAAAAATCACGTTTTGTTTTGCCATATTTGAGGTCGTATAAAATATTAAGGTATTATTTTTTTAAACAGCTCGTTACGGAATCTGAAAGTACTGTTCTGAACCTTTAAAATCTATTTTTATACTCATTAATAACACGTCATAGATTCGGTAGACATTTTTTAACAAAACTTTGCAGATATATAGAACAATGTTTCACTAAGAAACTTTGTATTTTTTTTTGCCTCAAAGAGCCCTCTGATAAAAATATAAGCAACCAAAGTTAAAACTTCGAGAGAATATAAATGGTAGATATTTGAAAATATTTTAAAAATGTTAATTTTGTGAACAAATCTTCATTAGAAAATATGTGAGAAATTTTTTTTAAATAACAAATTTAAATTTTTTTTTTTTGGTTTTGACCATTTCTTAAAATTGTAAAATGGCAACCCTGACTTTATAATTTTTATAAGCTCAGTAGTATTATAATAAAAAACATCCATTTTTTATGGTTTGAGGGAAAAACGGTTTAAACCAGTGTTTCTCAAGCTTTTTTGGGTCGTGTCCCACTTTTGGGTTAAAAAATTTTCCATGTCCCCCCTCATTTTTTTCTGTACAATAGAGAGTACTTTAAATAAAAAACACACCTAACAATTAGTTTAATTCAATGGATGTATGTACATATATTTTTGTTATAAAGATAGAATTAATAATTAATACTCTAAAAATGAATGAGATCCTTGAGCTTGGTGCAGGCCTGCAAAGGGTTTTTAAATCAGGTACTAATTTTGTTAATTTTAATTTCCAGACGATATCTTTTTTTAATAACAAATCACTAAAGACATTAAATCCGGTTTCTACTAAATATGACAATGGAAATGGTATATAAGTAAGTATATAAAAATACAGATTTTTTTACTTTACAGAATTTTATTTATATGAAAAAAACATGAAAAGTTAAACAACTTACAAAAGTTAGCCCATTGCCCCCTAAAATGTTGAAAATGCCCCCCCCCCCCCCCCCCCAGTGGGGCGAGCGCCCCACGTTCAGAAACACTGGTTTAAACGAAAGAAATGACGCGACGTTAATGAGTTTGAAAATGGACTTTAAAGTTCAAGAACAATACTTTCAGAAATCGTTAAGAGTTATTTATAAAAATATTACCTGAATATTTTATACGACCTCAAATATACATAGCAAAAAAACGTGATTTTTGCACTTTTAGGTTAAAATATCTCAAAAATTGCTGAGCTTCAGCGCTTCAAAAAAACTTTGGAAAAGTACGGTCTGGTTCTTGTTACTGACGGTTACTACCTGTAAATGCACAAATATGTATTAAATGTAAAGATATACAAAGACATGTATTTTTGTCAAAATATTCAAAAATATGTTCTTAATTTGATGATTCGTATATTTAGTCCATATCATGCATTTGCATGGAATTCCTTGTCCAATTTATAATAATTATTCAAAAGCATCTTTAAGCCAAGTATGCAATTTTTATTTTGTATGGCATGCAGTGTTGCCAGTTTTTGTATAATTATTCAAAAAACGGGACATTCGTTGGATAATTGTTGAATAATGGCGTTTTTGTCTAATTTCTGTGTAAATTTCGGGCTAATAATTGTGTACGTTAAAAGTTGTGGAACTTTCATGAATACAGGAAATGTGAGTCCCAGCTTGTTAATAAATAAGCATTAGTCAGTATTTAGAAAAATTGAGTTTTTTGTTTCCAGTTTCTGGTAAATTACTAAAATTTGCTTAACATAAACCCACTTTAGAAGAAATCAAAAACGATGCTTTATGTTTCATTCGTGTTTTAAAAAAACATATTTTTAAAATTTTTGTCAAATTCCACTTAATAAATTCTTTTTTTTTTTTTTTTTTTTTTTGTGCGCCCCGGTTGGTAGCGTGCTGGCTTATCAGTGCGGGGGTCGTGGGTTCGATTCCCACCAGAGGCACTGGTCTGTTTTCGCTACAACGCGCCGAAGTCCATAGTAGCTAGTGCTCGGTTAGGGAAATAGTATATCATTTGTAATTATATGATTATTAATTAATAAAGAAAAAAAAATTCTTTTTTGCTATGACCATTTAAAAAAGCGGAAAAAGGTAACATTTGGGTATGTTATGATTGTGATTTTTAAATGCCTGAAACAATTTGAATTTGATGAGTTTTTATTAAGATTAGAGAATTAAACCTAGCACGAAACTTGCTCTCTATAGCAGTGTTGCCAAAAGAGAAATTCAAAATTACACATGTAGGAGTCAAAATTACACAAAAAATTCAAAATTACACATGCAATTAAAAATTATTAATTATTTTATATTCTCAAAGTCGGATGATTTCCTTGTAGAAAATTTCGAAGAATCTGAGTGATTTCTATAAGAACACAAGTGCTTGGAATCAAAGGATATGGAAATCTGATGCTTACAAAAAAAAATCGTAGGGATCTTGAAGGGCTTCATACAGGAAATAATATTTGAAATCTAGAGACTTTTCTTTACGAAAATGTTTTTACACACATGGGCTTTCAATAAGGAAACATACACAGAACAAAGATTCTATTGTCTAACATGTTTTTAAAGTTTTTTTTTATATAAAATATACATCAACATTTTAAAATTTAAAATAAAAAATCCTCAGAATCTAAAATTTATAATAATAAACAATAATGTATATAAATTAGAAATTACACATCCATCAATTACACATGGACTACACAATCAAGTCCAAATTACACTCAATTTGTGTAATTACACAAGAAGTGGCAACACTGCGCTGTAGTGAAAATAAGAGGGAAAAATTTATCGTAAACTTGCCTTTGATCGGGCAAAAGGGTTTTACAGGGTCTAAATGGTTATAAATGTGTATCTACACCCAGAGAAAGAAGTGGTTGGAATTCGGTCGAAACCATTAAAATTTGTTTCATTGGACGATATTTTATGTGGAACTACGAATAATCAAATAAAAAAAAACAAAAATACTGTACTGGAAATTAAAAAGAGGAAAAAGGAACTAAAAATCAATCCATTTATCTAGTTATTGGTATTTCCAATCAAGTTTTCAAATAAACTTCGGTTAGTAATTGTGTACGGTAGAAGCAACCATTTATTTTGTGATAATACAAGAAAATGTGTACCATAGATCAATTTTTTAAAAAAATTGTAGATAATCGAAAAGTGTTTACTACAAATTCGTTATTCGCAATCAAATATTGGTAAACAAATTTAAAGCAATGTTTGTTTTCCTAACAAACTATTTAAAAAAACTATTTAAATTCAAAAACATTTATAAGTGTTTGTGGTGTAGTGGGTAGGGGGGTTTTCCTTGTACTCCGAATTTCCGAGTTCAAATCTCGGAAGAGACAAATACAAAAAGTTTTTTTAATTAAAATAAAATATTCAAATGTTTACATAGCAAATAAGGCAATGCTAATTAAAAGTGATTGTGGTGCAATCAATAGGACTATTAATCTGTAGGCCACTGTTCAATACCAGAAAAATTAAGACTTTTTTAATTTCAATAAAATTTTGTGAACCGTAATAATATTTATTTATAATGTAATATTGGGTTAGCCAACTGAATATTAGCTTTCACGACTAAACACATAAGTTACATTACGATAGTTGTCGTAACCGTCAGAATTCGATTAATAACAAATTCGGTGGCCACTATGAATTCTTTATATGAAAAATAACAATTATATTGAAATTATATAAAACACCTTTTTTTAATTTTTGTTTGTGTAATTTCATATAGATTTGGATAATTTTTACCCTACGGCTGTGTAATTTTCTAGTTTACTGGCGGCAACACTGACGACATGTGACTACAGATCAATGACGATGGTCTTATCATTTGTAAGTAAGTCTGCTTTTGAACTTCAGTAGACTAATAAATTGCATAAAAATAAAGAAAAATACAACATTTATTATCTACATAGTCACATGTTTAAAATTAAAAAAAAAAAAAAATTAACAATAACACAAGAAATGATTAGGAACAATAACAGTTTTAAAATAATAATAATAATTCTTCACTCAAAACAATTCTGCATGAACTACATGTCAGTTGTTTGTGTAGACATCGGTAGTAGTGATTTTTGACAGTTAATTACAGTTATTTTACTATAGAAAACCAGTAAATAAATATTTTGAAGGTTACTTTAATCCATTTTACACCGCTTAACGAACCCGTGGGATTTTTTTTTTACGAAACTTGGTAAAATTATCTACTGGTTACTCATTGTTTTTTTTATTTTGGTTTTCTTATCGCGCCTTCTGGTGGTGGCATGCTTGAACAAAATTCAAGATTTGAGGCATTGTACGTCACTGTACGTCTAAAGCAGCTTTAGGCAAAAAAAATTAACAGAAATTTCGGGCATACCTAGCAGTGCTCAAAAACACCTATTTTTAATATCCTGCGGAGAGCCTAAGCTAATATTTCATTTAAAAAAATTATTTCTACTTTTAAAACGGATTTCAAAAGTTCATATAAGAGTGCAGAATACTGGGTTGGTACCTCGGATTTGAAATCAGATTTTGATTTGGGTATGGTGAGTTCAAAAAAATCGATATTTTTAGCTGTATTTGCAAATTATAATAAAATTATGGCAAGGTTAACTTAAAGCATCTTTAGCTTTGCCTGGATCCGTTCACGTTTACGAAATATAACGTTTTAAAGTTTGCCAAAATAATAGTGTAGAGAAGTTTGTGTATATTTAGACTGATATTGTCCAGCAACTAAGTGTACAGATGTACTATGTGTTTAATATCTTATCATAAAGGGAGAGTGACCTGCCCTTTTTTAAAAATATTTTCTTGTAATTAAAAATTAGAAATACTTTTAATCAAAATTACATTGTTAATATAAATATTTCGACACCGGATCTATTTTTCCTTACCACATAATTAATACACTCAGAATATTATGTAGTTTAACGTTTTCAGTTGAGTTAAAAATAAAGGAACATGCTGTTTTTTTTTTAATTTTTTAAACATTTGTTCAAAATAATTTACTTCCATTTACCGATTTTTTTAGTTTCATTTATTATTTTCATTTATTTAACCCTCAAATGCCTGAGGCTGCCAAATGTCACTGTTTACATTTATTGATATATCTTTCTAACGGAATATTCCAGACTACTGAGAATGGTTTCATTGGAAAGCTGACATAACAGAGATTAAATCAAAATTAATTATGTGGCGTTTTTCGTTTTACAGTTATTAAAGTGTGTATTTAAAATTTGTGAAAAACGTGGTAAATGAATATTTCTCTTAAAATTGGAAATTTAAAAAAATAATTAAAAATATTTTTGTGCATCGTATTGTCTTTATAATTTATGTGGTAAGTATAAAAATATGTCAAGTTTTTATGTATGTAAATTAATTTAAAAGTGTAAGCTATATAGAATTCCGATTTGTCAGATTTATATAGGCTGCCAAATTGCAGCCTTGTGCAATTTTGAAAAGTGATACATTTTTAAGCTAAGTAAGTTTTTTCTTCGTTTTGCAGAAATGGCGTTTCGAAAAGGGTTCTGCGTGCTGCAAAACTTATCAGAGGATGAAATATCGTCAATAATTAAAAAAAATGAACAAGGGCATAAGTAGTTGCGATAGCCCAAATGAGGATGAAGACAACTATGATATGGATGATTTGAACGTCGCATTTGGGGATGTTTCAATTGATGATATAACTGAATCAAAAGAATTGCCCCACCTCCTCTATCGGAGAGAATTGAAAAACCTAGGAGTTAAGCGTTGGGACAAAAAGAAGAAACAAAATATATACACAGAGAAATAAAGTGCCAACCGAATTGAAAAGTGTATATTAATGGTAACAACTTATAAATTCAGTTATTGCAACGATATTTACATTAGATTTCTGATTATTTTGGATGTTGCAACTAAAATTCAGTTGAATTAACCGAACTTTGTTGTGTAAACTAATGTTAGGTTGTGCCAACCGACTAAAATTCGTAATAACCGAATATGAGTCGTATTAACCGAATTTATGTTGGCAAATATCTACATTTTTGTCTGTGTGTAGATATAGACTGTCCATATAACAAAAAATATGGGTGGAGTAGATTTAACGGACGGGCTAGTTGGCCGCTACCATATCCGTATGAAAACAAGAAAGTGGACTGTTCGCATATTTTATCAGTTATTGGATGAATTTGGAGATCATAGCGAAAGAAAAAAGTGTAAAATACAAAATTGTAACTCCCAAACTCAATCATTTTGTGTTATATGCAAAATTAATTTGTGCAACACATCACAAAAGAAATGTTTTTTTTAATTTTCATAGCAATTAAGTATAAATTAATTTTGAAAAAAATGGTTTTTTCTGTTTAAAATTTTTTAAAAAAATAAGTATTTTACACAAGAAAGTTATTATTTTATGTTACGCCATTATAATATTTTCCACCACTGTATCTAATGTACAAATACGTAATAGTTTTTTTTTTTTTAAACTGGAAAAAGTCTTTATAATTTTTAAATTTGTCAAAACGTTAATTCATTTATTTTAGTAGTATAAGTAAACAATGAAAAATCAATATTGACCATTATAAAGCCTCAAATATGCCAATATAACGATTTTTTACTATTCTCTACCTCATAACTCCAAAACAAGAGCCAACAGAGGCAAACTAATTTCAGATTTGAATTTAAAATTACCCAGAATCACTATGTAATTCAATCAAAAACCTATTTTTTTTTTTTTTTTAGTGTCATGGTCCAAAATTGCACAAGGCTTTACACTTTACAGGTAAACAAAGCAACCTATTCATTTGTGTATGCCATTTTCGATGTTTTTAGGTCAAAATCAACCATAAACAAAAAATATGAGCAAAAACAAAAATTATGGTCTTATAGGGTTAAGGTTTCATACAAATTTAACCCCAAAAACGGAATACTGAAGGTTATTTGTTTCCGTTACAGTTGTTATAAATTTAAATTTTTGGGGTAAAGTGTTTGTAACCGTCATTAAATGACAATCGTTATTAATTTCATTTTACTAAAGAATTTATTTTTTATTTCAAGAAAAAATATTTCAAAAATTCATGGTTGTTGTTTTGATTAAAGTGGTTTGTTTATATACAAAATTATTTTAATTTAAAATAAAGGGTCCGCCAAATAACTTTTTTTTGAACTCCTGTACCAATTGGACCTTGTATGGCGTCATACCAAGGTCTTTATGCAAAATTCGTCTTAATGATGTCTCCGAAATGTTTAATTGTTGAGAACGACGGTGAATTGATGTTGATGGCGCTTCACGCACACTTTCTGCCACAGCAGCAATATTCTCGGGTGTACGCACTGTTTTTTGCTTTTCACGCTTTGGTTTATCGATGAGGATGCCAGTTTCTTTCACTTTTTTCACAAGACAACGAACATACGGACCATATTCGTTCAGCGGAAGTATAAAACTAATTATCTGTCAAATCAGACATGAGCTAAGTGTTACCATTCACGAAATAAGCACTAGCTGAAAAAAAAAAGTTAGATGGCGAACCCTTTATAAGAAATTTAAAAAGTTTCCACAAATACAACACCCATACAAACAAACACACTAAATGTGTGTGTGTCTGCTTTTTGTAGAAGAAAAAAAAAAAAAAACAAACCGAAAAACTGAAATCATTTCAAATAATTGACTCGAACATTGTTTTTACTGATCTGTCGCTAAAATTTGAACATTTATTTTTAACTTAGTATGCATTTGTTCTTATGGATTTATTAGTTATTTAAACAATATTTAAAACTAAATAACAAGCAACATTTGATTGAAATGAAAAGTAAGTATCATTTATGTTAAATTACATTTTCAGTTAATTTAAACTACAAACTATTTTGAGTGTATTCATTCTAAATGTGGGCCAAATCGGACCACGAATTTAGCGTGTAAATATCATTTTCGTAAATATCTCGATTCCACCGCCACCTACCGGGTTACTTTTTGTAACTTTTTTTCTTGTTACTAAATCGGACCATAAATGAAATATTCGTAAACTTGTCGACCCCAGTACCACCTACCGGTTCCAAAACACATTTATGCTTAATGTAGCACCAAGCGAACAAAAGTTATGAACACTCTTTTTGTTGAGATATTCGTGTACGCACGAAAACTTAATTTAGTTTCGTTTTTTGTCTGTGGTAATTAAAGTGCATATGTGGATTTAAATAAACCTTATCGAAAAAGGACAATTAAACTATTATTTTTGTAAATAATTAAATTTTCAATAAGTATAAATGTCATTAAACTATCATTTTAAAGTTGTGTGTGATTTTTTTAAGAAAGCAATTCAATTACAAGAAAAAGTTCAAGACAAGACAAGCAAAACAAAAATTTTGTCTTGTTTTCTTCTCAAGTTTCAATTAAAGTTTTAATCAATTTAACTAAACTTTTTAATTGAGGTTGTAAAGAAAAACAATAACTCTTTTAATTGATATTATTATTATTTTAATTGAAAGAGTTTTATTTTAATAAACTGTCTGCAAATTTTTTTAGTTAATACTATCATTTCAGTCGTAGGAGCAAAATCAATTAAAATATTAATTGATTCAATAAAATTTTTAATTGAAACCCGTTTTAGTTTTTTCTGTGTATTGATCACTTTTTGGCCAATGAGTCAAACTTTCTATAGAAAAATAAAAACATTATTCGTCAATCTTGGTTTGACACATTTGAAATAAGCAACGCATATAAAACAATAAAAAAGTTTAAGCATTGGTTTGCACTATGACAACCTAGTTTTATAATGGTTAAAAGAAAAAAAACTTTTGACCTACTTGAAAGAAAAACAATAAAATTGTGATAAAAACGGCTTATAGGTCATATATTAAAAAAAAAAATCTTTTTTTAAAAAATTGTTGTCTGGATACTCAGTGCAAAAAGGCGTAAAAATTAACAATATTGTTTATAATAAATGCAAATTTAATAATTTTGTTGTAAACTTTCTTTATCGTTTTTCTCGCAAAAATGTTTTTGGTCGGTGTGGCTTTCCAATAATCAATCGACGATATGTCAATAGTTTTCCAAATATTTTTCACGGCTACGGACGGCCGCACTCAATCTTTTTAAAAATGGGTTTTATGGAAGTCACTTAATATCTGAATATCAGTTTCGCGCTAACAGTCACAAGTTCTATTCCACTGAAAATTGTATTTTCGAATATTTTTTAAATTATTTTCAACTTTTATTTATTAAATAAAATTAAGACTTTTTTATAAAAAAATTATATATTTATAAAGTAATTTCAATGAAGTTTAATACAAAAAAAAATGTACCTCAATCTGAATTATTGGGAAAAATATACAATTTTGAAATTGATATATGTACCTCTTAAAGTATATTACACACAAGTAAATTGATTTTTTTATGATGCAACTTTGGGTAACCACATTTTAGGAAGTATGAGCTTCCCCAGTTTTGTTTGTTTCCATATTAATGTTATTTATTGAATACTGGACTAATCAGAAAACTTTTATTTTTTATTTTTGTCGTTTTAAATTGGGGCAATGGGACACTGCGCACTGGTTTCGTTTCCTTAATATTGTATTACTGAATAAAATGCTTATCAGTTTCTTTTATATCAGATTTTGAGTTATTACGTAATAAAAATTCATAAATTGTAAATATTTTTTTCTCATTTAGTATAAAATGTTTTTATTGATTTGTTTTAATATCATCCTGAATTTTTATATACAAATATTTTAATACTTCTAAATGAAAGGGTGTTTTTATACAGGTATAGAATTTTAAGTTGGTAACACTTTTTAACTGGCGGCCATTTTGTCAGTTGTTAAGGGATTTATGTTTAGTTTGGTTTGGTATTTCAACATGAACAGACTGACGCCTGAACAACGCTTCCAAATTGTGCAAATTTATTTTGTATGGTTCTGCTCGAAATACGTATCGCGCACTACGTCCATTTAACGGTCAACATAATCGTCCATCAGAGCAATTAATTCGATTAACTATGGAACGTTTTCGCACCACGTTTACTCTAGGTTAGGTTAGGTCGGAGTGGTAGCCGGCTCCGTGAGCACCAGCACACTTAGACTCTGAGGTCCGTTGTGATGCCACGAGACTGACGGATTACCGATCAGACTCCACCGTTGAACCAGTTAGAGCTCCTTACGAAGCTAAGGAGGTGCGGAATACCAGCACCTGAAAGATCCCCAAGATCGTGAAAGAACGCCGATCCAAGTGAGGCCCTCCTACATAGCGCCAGCGCAGGACATGAACAGAGAAAGTGCTCAATACTCTCCTCCTCCTCCTCGTCCCCGCAGCTCCTACAGAAGTCAGGCGATAACACCCCCAACCTACGAGCGTGCATGCCAATAAGACAGTGGCCGGTTATCACCGCCACCATGTCAAAGATTTCCCCCCTGGAAAGCGACTGGACCGCACTCGTTCGCCCCAGATCGTTTAGTCTAAATGATAATATGCATCCACAGAGACGTCGCGACGCGTCGAACAGTGCGTACAGAAGAAGTCATTGCTGCTGTAGAGCGTAGCGTAGAGGAGAACCCCAATCAGTCTATCCGCCATCATCCACTTTATGGAAAATTTTGCGGAAAGATCTTGGTTTGCGTGCTTTCAAAATCCAACTCGTGCAACAATTCAACAACATGTCACACAGCTCGTGCCACAATTGATTTATTGAAGGAAACGTTTGGTAACCGCATAGTTTCACGTTTCGGACCCGTGAATTGGCATCCAAGATCGTGCGATTTAACGCCACTGGACTATTTTCTGTGGGGATATGTGAAGTCGTTAGTCTACGCCGATAAGCCCGAAATGATGATACGGTCACAAATGTTGGAAAAAGTCATCGAAAATTGGACCTCCAGATTAGACTACGTCCGAGCCAACCGTGGCGGTCATATGCCAGAAATCATATTTAAATTATAATGCCAGAAAATTATCTTTCGAATAAAGCAAATTTCATGTAAAAAATTCATCTTTGTTTTATTCCATTTCAAAGTTCTATACCTCTATAAAAAACACCCTTTACTAGAACCCAAAACTAGTTTCTGAAAACTTAGTTTGTTGTTAAAAATTTGTATCGAATTTAACATTAAAATAGACGTAGTTTTGAAAAACTACTAGTTTATGGTTGTATGTAAACGTAGTATAAAACTTAAAAAAAATTATGATACACTCAGAAAAGTTCTGCAGTTACTACATGATAGTTATTTGTGTAGTAATGCGGTTGTAGATACTGTAGATACTGTAGATACTGCAATTTCAGTTGTTTTTCTTAGAAAAAAGGTTTTTAATGTTTTCGATTTTTTTTTCTAAACAATCTATTAAAACTACTGCATTACGGTAGCAGTTGTTTTATGCAGTTGTTTCGACTTTTTAACATAGTGTGTGTGTATCATTCGATACACAAGCACAATTTTCTGAGAAAAACAAAAACAATTACGTGTCGTAATTCTTTATTTTAATTAAATTAATTTTTAAGTATAAAATTGTATAATTGAAGAACGAAAAAATTAATGAATAAACAAGAAGAAATACATAGATATAAAATAATTAGCAATTTTTTGTAGTCGAAAGAAAAATTTTATGTCATATATGTTGAAAAGTTTTTTTTATAAAAAGATTGTCGGTTAGTTTTACAACCATATTACTTATTTTTACACCATTCGTTGGTTTCTGTTTAAAACAGTTAAAATTAATGGTTCTTTTAAAGGCATATAATGCATTTTTAACTTTTGTTTTAGCTGACATCTACTGACGATTCTACTAATAAATATTTATGAGTGTGTGAATTCAAAAAGAAATCAATCACAAAAGAAAAGTAAACAAATTAATATAATGATAACACAAATTTAAGTAAATAACTGTAATTTTTACATTAAGGAAATTTATATTTTCCATGGAATATTTGTGAACTTTTGACAAAACATCTTAAACCGATTTACAATTAGAGTACAAGCACAATACAAAAAATAATAAACAAAGTGTGCGCCCCAGTAGGCTAGTTGGTAGCGTGCTGGCTTATCAGTGCGGGGGTCGTGGGTTCGATTCCCACCAGAGGCACTGGTCTGTTTTCGCTACAACGCACCGAAGGCCATAGTAGCTAGTGCTCGGTTAGGGTAATAGTATATAATTTGTAATTATATGATTATTAATTAATAAAAAAAAAAAAAAAAATAACAAAGTAGGCACGGAAGCCGAAAACTAAAAAATTTGACATTTTAGGTTCCCGAGTAAAGGAGTTATATCTTATGTTATATTATTTAATACAACTATATTTTGTTATAAATTGCTTTGTATGGCACAATATATAAGAAGGTATAATGTTTGTTTTTCGAACTAATTTTATATTGCCCCATATCTAAATGTATATTTTTACTTATGTTACCATATTTAATCAGATCTGCCACAAGCAATTATGAATAATAAATTGTAAGATCGAATTTATTAATTTTGAAGAAATCACCGGAAATATAAGGATCTTTACAGATAGCCAGACGGCTATCAAGGCAAACAATTCTAGCTCTGTAAGGTCAGCCACTATCATCGGGTGCAAGAAGGAACTCATTAATTTCTCAATCGGGGGCAGTATTGAAATTATATTGGTTCCGGGGCATTGCAATATCGCAGGGAACGAGATGGCTGACGAACTAGCCAGGGCAGGTTCTTCTCTGGACACAGTCAACTTGGAAAACGCGAAATCATTTCAGGCTTTTAGGGCTGAACTTCGTCAATGGACTGTTATCGCTCAGAGGACAATATGGCAAATCAGCAGTAGGTGAAACCACTAGAATGATATGGGGAGGCCCAGAAGGGGGAAAACTAAGAAGCTTTTGAAACTGAGTAAAAGCTGACTTGGTAAGATAGTAGGTATTCTCACCGGGAATTCAACGCTAGAGGCACACCAATTTCGAATAGGTCATGCGGACTTAGTAACTAAGACCATAGAACACTATCTTTGTAGATTACTGTTCTACCCCTGTCCGCTGACAATATTCCGACTTTGGATGACTTTAGTAGAATGGACTGGAGGAGACTAAGGAATTTCGTCAACGGGACGGATTTTCTGGAATAGATAGGAACGGGAACTAACGGACTTGCGAGCGCACAAATAGCCGACTTTTGGGCTTAGATGTATGTTCTATCCTATTTTACATAAGTCGGTTAAAGAGTATCTACTTCCGATTCTTCATTTCAACCTAACCTAAGATCAAATTTAATTCTGCTTCATAAACAATTTTAAATTTATTTTTATTTGAAATCAATTACATTCCATTTATAATTGGAAAATGTTTGAAAATTGTGTATTGTTTATTTGTTTTTTTTTTTTAAAACAATTTACATATAAAGTCCACTTTAATTTATTTAAAACAAGCGAAAATCGATTTTTCTATTGTCTGTCGCATATTCTTACTTCAAAAAAAGATTACTATTACAAATAGAAAACACAAATTGTTAATAAATGTAAGAGAAGATGAAAAAAATCTTATGATCAGCGCTAGAGGGATGGCACACTTTCGACCTAAGTAACTAGGTCATATTCAGCTGAATTATGACCTAGGTCATATTCAGCCTCATTCTATATAAAAGTAAATATAATTATAGTCTTATAAAATTTGAGTGATATTCTTCCGAAACTTATGAAAAATGGCCAAAAGTGTAAAAATTAATCCTATATGGACCAAGTTACATAAAATAATTATTTTTATCAAGTTGGGATTTTTTTAATCAGTTTAAAAGCTTTGCAATCTCGTAGTCATAATTAAAATTATGTTTCATGGGTCATTTTTGTACATAGGTCACTAAGGGTTAAAGATTTTTTAAATATAAGTAAAGATAATTATATTTTTAATAAATTCAAGTGATAATAAATTTAATAAATTTACTCTGATGAAAGCAGTCAAATTTTGTTAAATTTTCGACAAAATAAATTATGTTCATAAAATGTCCTGGAAAGGAGTCACTCCAAATACAAACTCAAATTATCATTTTTCCAAAATATTTTTTTTTCTTTAATAACATTTATTATATTATGAAAATATCAACCGTAATCTGCAAATTAGGCATTTTGAAAAATATGTAATATTAATTTAAAAAAAGACGTTTTTGCATTTGCTCATTTTAGATTTCTGGCTAAAGTGGGTTAATATTATCCGATTAAGTCAGAATTCCATATCTGAATAATTTTGAGTATATTAAATGAATAAATTAAATAAAATAACATCAAATATATATAACATCATCAACGCCCTGACCAAACCGCTGGAGCTAGGAACTTGAAATTTGGCATGCAGGCTCCTCTAAAGGAATATGTGCTCAATAAGACGATTTTTGGAAATTCCTACAGGGAGGGGCAGAAGGCGGAAAGTCTTCCCCTGGGCGGCCTGCCTAAACCCCTTTGACTAGAAAGCTAAAATTAATAACATATGTTCTTTCGAGTAAGATCTAACTTACTGATATGTCACTTTTTGAAATGTTTGCCCAGGAACGTGGTAAAATATTGGTGAAAAGGGGGAAATCACTGAAGCCAAACCGCTGAAGCTAGGAACTTAATATTTTGTACGTGGGTTTCTTATCACCAGTAGACATCCGTATAATCGGGATTTTTGGAAATTCCTAAGGTGAAGGGGAAAACTACCCCCCATTGTCGGCCTGTCCAAACCACCAAATCAAGGTACTTGAAATTTTGTATGTGGGTTTCTTAACGCGAGTAGACATTTGTGCAGACGGGATTTTATAAAATTCTTGAGGGGAGGTGAAAAAAGAGGTTTGCAGCCTGTGCAAACCCATTTGATTTGTTGTTAAAATTTGAACCTTTATTTTTAACTACAAACTATTTTGAGTGTTGGAATATGACCTAAATCACTGTTATTTCGGAATTTCTATCAGTTACGTAATAAAAATTGGAGCATAACGGTAAAAAGGCCAAAACGCTGAAGTTACGCAGTTAAAATTAGATAAGATTGTTCTACCATCCCCTTTAACGGGATTTTTGAAAATTTCTGCGGCCATTGACGGCATGCCTATACCCGTTTAGTTAAATACCTTAAGTTTGAAATATTTGATCGCTGTTGAATGGACTAGGTCTCTCATTAGGCATATTAAAATGCGTCTTTATTTGGGGAAAGTCTCTTCCTAAACGGCCTACGATAGCCGCTGAAGTAAGAAATTTAAAATTTGGTTTGTAGATTCCTCCTCTAGCGTAGAAGCAATTTTTAAAAGTTCCAACAGAAACGCATGTTTAAGAACGCAGCATAAACCTCTGGAGATAGAAACTTTTAAATTGAGAGTACAGCGATGCCAATTTAACTCTTTTCGCGCTATATGCCCGGGCTCCCTAATGATTTCGATTTTTTTGCCCTATTTTATGTGAGTTAAACATTTCAATAAGCATAAAAAACTGTACATAGTGTTACAGTCATAGAAATATATATAAAAATTTTGATAATGCAATAAAGCTTTATATTTTTGTTTAAATATGGTCATTAGGATATTGGCAATTGAAAAAAAAAATATTATATTCATAAACTGTTCATCAGGCCACTATAGTCACGATATTTGTTCAGAAAGACCGATTTTTTTAATGAACCTATGTATATCTGCGAAAGAAGGGCATTTGGTGTATCTCGTAAACTTAAGAGTTAGAGTTTAGAAATTTGGCATGTAGCTTCATTTATTTCCAGAAAAAAATCAAATAAAGCATTTTTGGTTATTTGAATGTTTTAGTGGTAAAAATGGGCTGATAAATTTCAAAAATTCGATTTTCGGGCCCTAATTTAACCCATTCCTGCCTATTGGGTATTTAAATACCCAAAAAGGAGCCATCTTAAAAAAATTTATAGCTAAAGCCAGGTAAGAGTTGCATCAAATTGATTTTTCCAGGTAGGTGGAGTAAGGATAAAAATACTTTAGGAAAATGTTGGTGTAAAATTGGGGGTTGGTAATTATCTGTTCAATTGTCTGCAAATTTACATATTCTGGAAAATTGAAAGAAAGAATTGAAATTGCCTCTGAAAAATTGGAGAAGCGACAAATCGGAAAACTTTATTGTTGGCTAATAGTGTTAGGTAGCTAGCTGGGTAGGACCACTCACTCGGGCTACAGGTATGATTTCATGACATGACCATTAAAATACGTATTTTACAGTTTTATGAAGTAAAAAGTAAAAATGAAGAATTTTACATGAAAGAGCATAACAATATAATTTAATTAAAAAACCACAGAGGAATTATTTTATATCAGTGGTTAATTCATAAGTCCCAAGTATGGGAAATCGAAAAGAAAATTATATCAAATAACTTCCAAAACCTTAAGTAAAGAATGTGTGAAATTTCATCAATATTGGACAATGGAATCGGGGGTCAGGCATTAATGGGTTAAGTAACCCTAACGAGAATCTGAAGTCAAAATAGAAATATATTCACAAACAAAAATTCGGTAGTGAAAGGGTTGAAAATAGCACAAAAAGCTACTAAAAATGTATGTTTAAAGCACTTTATAATAAAGTCTTTAAATCTGCACAAAGTGCTCGATTATGTATGTATTTAAGAGATGGAATTGCAGGCCTAAATCTTATATTAAAGTATTTTATAAAAATTGTACATATACTATGTAAATATAGTAATTTGTATTAAGTACTAGCTGACCAGGCAAACGTTGTTTTGCCTTCAAATTTTAATTGTAATTTATTCTTTAAATCAAGAAATTTCTTTTACGCAAACAAATAAATAATTAAAAAAAATAAATTCACATTAGTAAATCATTTTAAAATTTGTAATTTCATGGGAAGCCCAATGCCTCTTTGTCCTTCTATCGCCTTTATTTGCTGAAGTATATAAAATGAATAGCTGAAAACAACTGCGACGTCACCTATTACCGGTGCATTAAAGCGCCGCTCATGCTCACCAGCCGCTGTCTGGTCAGCTCTTATCACAACCGTAAATTCATCTGTCGGCATCTGGTCTAGGGCTGTTTTGAATAGACGGATGAGGCTGTTGTGTTCGTGTAACATAGCTTGAAGATTAACATAGGTTTTTTGTAAATATTAACATAGGTTTTTTGTAAATATCTTCGGAACTACATAACCGATTAAAGAGTTTGATATCTCATATATATCAATTTTTGATATAATTTGGACTATAACCTTTCAAATGAAACCGGTTTGGGCCAAATCGGTTGGATAGTTTTAGAGTCTATAGGGGACGAACATACAAACATTGTATTTTATATATATAGATAGATAGATATCCAACACTTTGTTATTTAACTACTTATACAATTACTACTATTATTTAATAACATTGTATCAAATGTTACGCTTTGTATGCTGTCAATTTGTCAATTCGAACCCGAGATTTCTTGTAAAGTCATCGTCTGGTTTCGTTCTCTTTTTTTTACCACACATCCACAGCAAACAACAGGTATCATCCTCTCATCTCATTAAGTATAAGTCTGAACTTTGGAATTAAAAAGCTTAATAAAGCACTTTTGTAAAATTGAAGCAATTGAGAGTGTTGTTTTTAACAAATATTTCCGATAGAAAATCCCTCTTTTTGAGCTGTAAGAGGTTGCTATTTTCCTTTTATATTTCTAAAAAAAAAAAACTAGTAGACTGTCCCTATTACCAACTAGTAGAGAATATATAAAGGTTATAAGATTCTATAACTCAGAATTTTAGTCATGGTCCTTCGAACCGGAAATTACATTGCATTAAAAACTGATAAAATATGAATTTTTTTGTTTGCTAATTATTAATAAGACAAGAACAGCAAAAATAAAACAATATTTTAATTATATTGGGGTTGAATTTTAATTAATTGAAAATAGCAATTTACTCTACTAAAATCAACAAAAACTTCGGCTAAATATTTGTGAAAAAAACCACAAACAAAAAGCGTAATAAATTACCTGCAAACATATTAAAAATTGTCGCATTTCAGAGCGTACACAGAAAAAATTATCAACCTAAAATATCTAATTAAAGATTTGATTTGAATTTAATTTGTTTCTAAACAAATATTTTATTGAATCAATTAATATTTTAATTGACTTTTAAATATATAAATACATATTTTATTTTAGACGCAATTATCATATTATTTTTTCATACACTGCATGCATAAATAGAAAATTTTCAGTATAAAATACCAAATACATTTGAAGTTAACAAACGAAACAAGCACACGCTCAAACAGACTCAGCATTGCAAAAAACACACATACCAACGTATAGATCACACACTTTTTTGTGAGTATCATATTTTTTTTGTAGAAGTTATTTATAACTTTTTTTTCCTTCTTAATTTTAATAAAAGGTTTAATTGATAGTATCACTGCCGTGATAGGTGCAGAATCAATTAAAATATTAATTGATTCAATAAATTTTTTAATTTAAAGCCGTTTTTAGTTTTTTCTGTGTAGTTTTTGGTTGTAATATAAATTAGGCATTAGCCTCATTTTTTCATATAAATGTTTTCCATATAAATTTCCAATTTAACTGTTTGTTAAATTTTAGCTGGAGATTTAGTATGTGTGAAGTTAAATAATTCAAAACAGTTAAATAATTCAAAACAATATTTTGAATATTACTTCATACATACACTGTATTATTGGTATGAAGATATGCCTAGCTCCAATTTTAATTGGATTACCTGGTCTAACTAGACATCAGACCAACACTTGCATATCACCTTTTACCTTAAAATCAGAATAAACAGAAATAAATAACACAGATAACAAAGAATTGTTATCGTGGGAAGAACGAGAGCAATCGTTAACAACAAAGTGTTTTGTGAAAAAATTTACAATAAGATGTACAACTAAGCTAACGTTCTTAACCCATTTTTCACCGCATAACGATTGAATGCGATTTTTTTTTTAAATAAAATATGGAAGAAATATAATATTTATTTTCAATTTATAACGAGCTTCCAGCCTCCGTATATTTACAAAAATAAAACAAATCAAACATATTAGCTAGGTTGATACTAGTATTTCGATCTAGCTAAAGATCTCATTATTGTTTAAATTTTATTGCACCCTCTAATGGTGATACAAATAATTCAAATTCAAACTTAAGTGCTAAATACGTACTTAACCCTTTAATGACCGAAGCTTAAATGCAGGAAAATTTGCAAAATTTTTTTGCGGATTCCAGTTTATCGACACAACATTTCTGAGGAAAAGTGGCGTCAAAAATATTTTTATATGAAAAATTCATGAGACATATGCATGTGTCCCATTAGTCGTCAATGGTCAAAATTTGCAACGGTAAAAAATCGTGAAAAAATACCTTACCCAAGTATGTCATAGCGAAAATGTCAAAAAAAATTTTAAATACACACAAAAAAGTTTTACAGTTACTACATGATAGTTGTATATGTGGTAATCAGTAGTGGTTGTTTTTAACTGCAATTACAGTTCCCGCAATCCCGGGAATTAGCTTCGGGATTCCTGGGCTATTTAAGAAAACAATTTCAAACAAAAAGTTAAATATTAAACATTTTTAATGCAGCTCTAACATTTAAACAACTAACATTTTAAACAACTTTTTATAGGAAAAAATTATGTTAACTTCACCGTTTATCTTCATCTTCGACCCAAATTGGAAACTTAAAGCCACTCTAGATCGCTACTAAAAACTTTGCCATCATAAAAAAATGTATCCAAAATACTTTACAATTAGTTGAACGTCGATTATCCGGGTTGCACGGGAAAGGACTCATCACGGATAATCGAAAATACAATTAATGGAGGTTTTTTATTTTCTCCGAATTTTAATTCTTTGCAAGTACGTTAAGAAACAAGCAAATACATGTATGTGATGCACGGATAATAGATCTAAAGCACGGTTAATAGAGGAAAAAAATAAGAGCATACCCATAAAACAGAGTCGGTCATACCAACCATATTTGTAGCCAAGCGAATGGTTCGCTTGAACCGATTAAATTTGTGGTAGTTATCACCGATTTTTTTATGATGCAATCGAAATTCTATTCTCGTATCAGAATTAATTGTTTCGCAGGAACCGAAACATTTGATTGGCAATAATTACGGTTGGTACGCCCGAGTCTGTTTTCTGAGTGCACGGATAATAGAGGTAACACCACGTTGTCACATGTAAGTAAACCGTCGCAAGTTGAGAATACGTATTATTTAATTTAATTTTTTTTTAGTTTTTTTGTGAGCCTTTTTTATTTTTAGCTTACAACTTTTTTATACTGAATTTTTTTAATCAACCTCTAAGATTTTTTAGTGGAATTGCTATTAAAAACTCAATTCCTCTCAGACTTAAGAAAAGCAAATAAAATATATAGACTTATTTATAAAAAAATCTAAGGTCGCATAAGAGATTTTGCATACAAAAAAAAAAAATTATTTTATATAAAAAATTTATTAATTTTTTTTTTTTTGAGTCGGATTCCCGGAATTTCGAAAATATTTTCCGCTTTCCCGGGAAATGGAAAAGTCCTCGATTTTGCATTTCCTAACTACATTGCTAAAACATCTTCCTACACTCATAATAATAAATGTTAAAAATACGACAACAAATCAAAACAACGAAAACGTTCGTAAAATAAACGAAAATTTGTTTATTTTAAATTTTTTTTTTATATTTTTTCGTATTTTTATACATATGGGCAATTCCACCGAAAGGTCAACCAAGACCAAAAAACCAATTTTTAAACATATTTTCATAGTAAAACAATCAAATTTAACTAACGTGAACAAAATTTACATTTATTCATAACCGATTTCGAGATATTCGAATATAAAGTCGAGCAAGCCAATTTTTTCTCATTGGGACATTTCTATTGCACCTTTTGTTTTGATAAAAGTTCTTAAATAGAAGCATTTAATATTGACTTGTGCTTTTAAAAAATCTTTCTGGAGATACAAAGAGCTAAAAAAAAATGCATAACAAACTATGCAATTAAAAATAAGTTTTTGCTATGCTTTATCACATATTTCGATGTCCCGTGCGACATTGAAAAACAACATTTGTAATTAGTGCGACAAGTGGACATGACAAAAGTTCATCAAATATTGAGAACAAACACAGATTTTTATAAGAATGAAAATAAAGAAAAAATTTTGAAAAAAATAAAATCTGTGATCTTGGTAAGTGTGGATTTTAAAATTTTGAAAAAATATTTTTTCTTACATAAATGATTTATTTATTTAAATACATACTTTTAAATTATTTAAATATAAATGTGTATAAACGGCGAAAAAAATAAAGAAAAGTTGAAAACAAATTCATTTTATCAAGCCTAGTCGATTTTATAAACAAATTAGGATGTTCCTCAATAGAATGGAATTTTTTCGCAAGCTCACATGAAAAGGGAGCCGTCGATGGAGTCGGGGCAGTTATCAAAAGGAAAGTCTGGCAGATAACGAAATCCAAAAACGTAGTTATACCAGATTCATTTTCATTTTATCAATGTGCAGAAAATAACATAAATGGAGTTAAAATATATTTTATGTCATCTGAACAGATTGAAGAGCATTCCTCCTATATAATTTAGACGAAAAATGGAAACAAGTTAAAAGCATTTCAGGTATATCCCAGTTGCACTTCTTTTGTTGCGATGGTCAAGAAGTAAAAGCAGCGAGGACTGCCTATTCTAAAAAAAACTGTGTTTGATACTTCTGACACTATTTTTATTTAAATTTATTTTTGTTTATTATAATTAATACTACACAATACTTTGTTCAAATTACATATTTTTTTTTTGTTAAGTTCGTTGTTCTATGAAAATATTTTTTTTTTTTTTATTAATTAATAACACTGTGCTAGTTCAAAAACGTAACAAGCGGGGCACCCGGCGGGTAAAGCTAATTCGAGTACGCTGAATCCAGTGGTGCTAACCGTTTTTTTAGGTTAGCTCTCGTTTAAAAAATAATTAAGATTGAAAATTATGGTTCCAAGTACCTAAAAAAAAACAATTTTTTTAAGTTTTTTTTACCATTTATTGATTTTAAATGTATGAAATTGAGAACATTTTATGAAACAACATCAACAATAAACTATTTGCAACAAAATGTAATTGACTACAACAATTTTAAAGTGATTTATAATTTTTTTTTTTTTAATAAATAAATTTTTCATGATTTTTTCAATTTTCATTTCCTGATTCTTCTATATCATTATCTTCCTCTTGCAAATTCCAACAAATGTCACCTAAAAGCGAATATCGCATTCCGCCCATTTTCAGTTCGACTACCAATATTTGTAATTGATGGACTCGTACAAAATTTGAAGGCTATATAGCTAATATAGAACCCTAGATATTTAATATTAATATTAATTTTGTATATGAGCTTAATATTCACTTTGTATGGGATCTGCCACGCCCACTGGTATGATCCCGCCCAATTTTCCCATGACTATTCATAATATAATCAACGTGCACAAATTTCTAAGACTCTGGCTATTATAGAACTGTAGATATATGATATTAAATATTTACTTTGTATGGGAGCTGACACGCCCACTGGTCCGATCACGCCCATTTTTCCCATGACTATTAACACTATCAAATAATCAACGTGCACAAATTTCTAAGACTAAGACTATTATAGTACTGTAGATATATGATATTAAATATTTACTTTGTATGGGAGGGAACCATAATTTTCAATCTTAATTATCTTTTAAACAAGAGCTAACCTAAAAAAACGGTTAGCACCACAGGATTCAGCGTACTCGAATTAGGTTTACCCACCGGGTGCCCCGTTTGTTACAAAAAAAAGTGTCCGATTCGAGCACAGTGTAATCATATAATTACAAATTATATACTATTACCCTAACCGAGCACTAGCTACTATGGCCTTCGGTGCGTTGTAGCGAAAACAGACCAGTGCCTCTGGTGGGAATCGAACCCACGACCCTCGCACAGATAAGCCAGCACGCTATCAACTAGCCTACCGGGGCGCACTATATGAAAATAAATACACTGAATTCTTTTGTTGATTAAAAAATATGTTTTCTAAGCTTATTTATTTATAATTTGTTAAAAAAAAAAACAACTGAAACAACATAAATATGATGATGGAAAAAAAGGTCCCGAGCGACATGTCCCGTGCGACAGTGATTTAAGTTAAATTAAAAAAAAGTAGAAATAATTTTGAGGTAAAATTTTACAACTTTTAAGAGACATTATTAGCCAACATTCTAAAATTAGTCGCATTGTGATATTGAATCAGGTTTCGCTGAAAACAGAGTTTTAATTGATAGTCGCGAAAACCACTTCTGTTTTTTGTCCCGTGCGAATGGTTGTTTTTTTTGCAATTAACCTAAGCAACAATTATAGGGCTAGTTAAGAGCTATAAGTTTACCCTATTGTCAAGAAATTTTTTTTATTTATTTTGACTTTTTTTTCAACTTCAATTTGTGTTCAACGGTCGCGTTCGACATGATGGAATTGCCCATATGTAGATTATTACACCGGTTGACACGATTTTTGGGGTCTGAATTCTAAATGTCAAATTTTGGTTTATTTTATGTTACTAATAAAGGGAAAATATTTTTTTATCACAGTTTCTTTTTGATCTAAGTGTTGTTATACACTGCTGATCGTAAAATCTCCAAAATTTACATATAGACGTAAAACCATAAAAGCAAACTTTAAAAGCTAGTAATGGATATTTTTGTGTTTTTCGATGTCTAGAATCATTAAAAATGTCTAAAGCATTAAAACAGAAAGACAAAAATTTGTTTATGTCAACCGGTGTTATCAGCTCTTAAAAGTAGATGTGCCCTTACAAACACATTGATAAAAAATGGGTTAATATGTATATGATATATTATAACTAAGTACGTAGAGACTCTCGTTAAGAAAAACAAATGAAAAAACGAACGGCAAGCCACAGATAGCAAGCAACAGGCAGGCAGATGTACGGACAGACAACCAAGCGAACCTAAAAAGTTAAGTTTTAACGCATCAAATAAATCAGTATTGCACGAGAGTTTAACCGAGAACAACACATAGAAATTATTGTTGGCAATAAATAACGGACAATTAATTCAAATAAATATATATTATTTTGTCATTAAATCAAACAAAAACAAGTGATAATGGTAAAAATAACAATTAAAAGAAGTGTAAAGGTTTTTAATTAATTTAAATAATTAAACAATAAAATTATATACATAAATAATTTTTACAAAACTACCTTGTTCATTTTAAATACCATGAAATTTGAGTAGTCGTATGTATGGTGATTGTTAACAATCAACTGTCTTGAAAATCGCCGTATTTGCGGTTGAGAAAGCCCTAGTACATTCATATACATATATGTAAATATAATACATATAACAACAAGTTATTGTTTTAATATAGTTTAAATAAATTACTATAGTATTTGAGTGTATAAAAATTATTTTAAAAATGTTTCGGGCCTCCCAAATAGCTAGCGAGGAAAGTAAGTTTTTTTTTTCTCAAAAGATAACACTAGTTTGAATATCCTCTAATTTTTGTATCTTAATTTGATAAAAGCATTACCTGCTTTAGGTCTATTAACCCTAAATGATAATGAACCAGATAATGCATCTATAGAACCGAAACCAGGAAATAAAAAGTCCGAAGGTTATGGCCTTGTAACACATTTGACACCTAGACGTCCCAAATATCCTAAAGCCATAATATTTGTATTGATTGCAAAATTATTTGAAGCATTTGCCGCCAATGGTATCAGAAGTAAGTATTTAACTTGTAAACAATTAAACATAGTACATGCTACCAACAAGTGAAAAAGGTGGTTAATTGTAAACAGTACTAACAAAAAACAAGTGAAACATTAAAATCGGCTGTGCCGAATTTTATATACCCTCCACCCTCTATCCATTGAGATGAAAATATAAGTGTTTGTAATAAAATTCTAGAAAAATAAAATGTTTTGATTTTATGATTGGGTTTACCAAAACGGCATGTTTATACACTAAAGTAAGCCAATTATCGTTTTCTTTTGCGAAAAACTGAGGATTAGGATGATGCCTATGAAACAATTGTACTGTCTATCATGAAAATGAACAAAAAAAGCAACAAATGGAATCCAGTATGAAAATATCATATTAGATTTTGGACTTGAGGTAAAACAATATTTTAACTAAATATATGAAAATATAGAAAGTCTGAAAAAATTGTTTTTGTATTTTTTAATACAAAAATTTTAACATTTTTGAACAAATTTTACTGAAAAAAAATTTTGCGAAAAAAATATTTCCCAGGGTCTTAGAACTTTTCTCGATGAGTTACAAAACGGAATGAGAAACTGAGATACACCCTCCTGCACAATCGGATGGTATAGAAATTTCAATATGGGCCTAAGTGTTTTATAAATCCACACTAGACTCGTGGAAATATTGTACCGTTTCGACGGTGGTTACCAGAATTTTTATTACAAGGTACAGTTTTCTGACAGTGTAGAATTTGGTCGGCCTCTTTATAAGTACAACTCTGTACATCTAAACTGCAGTTGGCAATGCAATTAAGTTGGCCGCACTGCGAAATGTCATGATGGATATTACATCAAGCCGACAGTGTGGTTTAACTTTCCTTTTTCCTGTTGGGTGTGGTCGAAGGTGGACGTTTTGTGGCAGCAAGCGGATTGTTCGTGTGTTTGGAAATGGCCAGCGAAGGAAAAAAACTTTTTTTTTGAGACTACAGCAACAGCGCATTTTTTTTATTTTCCTTAACATCCATAAGGAAAAACGTTTATATATCTATTATGTATTGATCTATAAATGTGCTTTTATTACTAAATAAACCATCGTCAATTACACCTTTAAAACAACTTTTACAAAATCAACAGCCGTAGCCGCAGCCATCACCTGCCAATGCATGGACAGGACGAATTTTTATTTAAGGCAACAGCAACAAATTTCACAGTCAAGAAATTAATCTTGAAACGCCGTTCAAAATATTTTTAGCGAAAATGCGTTGAAATCAACCAAAACTCTACCAAATTGAAGACTTACGTGAAAATCATAGAAAACGTGTTGTACTTTTGGCGTAAAACGCACTCTTGTATATTCTTGTTATGAATTTGTTAATAAAAATTTCCTGCCACAACGCAAAATACAGTCATCACCATTAATTTCATCAACGAATCAAAAATCGTTTTTAATGGAACAACAGCAGCAACAGTACGGTCACCTTCTGTAGTTCAACCAAAATCGATTATCGCTAAATCAGCCACCTGCACCACATGTAAGTCGTCATCATCTCGTAACCATCTTTAATTCATCATCTCGTAACCATCTTTAACTCATCATCTCGTAACCATCTTTAACTCATCATCTCGTAACCATCATCATTCATCATCTCGTAACCATCATCATTCATCATCTCGTAACCATCATCATTCATCATCTATAAATATCCACTTTTATCATCTGTAAACCGTCAACGTGCATCATCTTCATCCTCTACAGCAGCACAAGCTCCTCCACCAACAACAACAGTAGCGGCAGCATCAACATCAGTAAGAAGGAGGACACCAGTACCCTTGTCGGCAGCAGGCACCATTTAACAACATACCCCCAAGATAAGTACACGTATTTTTGTAGTTGTTCAATTACTCGACCCGGGTCGTAAAAAGTGGTGATTTTTTTTTATATTTATATCCTTCCCATTGCCTTAAAGTTTTTTTTTTCAAAGAGTTCTTAATTTAAAACAAATATATTTATATATCGGTGTTTATGTGGTAACAGCATTAACGCAATCGTTTTTGTCTGTTTCTACTGTCGTTTAGCTTACAGTGAGACTATAAATTAATTTTTAGAAATTAAATTACAAAAGGGCATTTTTTTTTAGTTTCAAAGTAATGTGTCGAAATTGAATTAAATTTTTCTTGATTAACAAGCTAACTTTAAATAGCCAGCGCTATTTTTGAGTTCCGAATCTGCATACAAAAACTGTAAAGAAAATCATTCAAATATTGGTTGGTCCTCTATGATCGACATCCAAATTTTTTTTGAGATTTGAATCTATCCTAATTGAAAAGAGTCTGAACCCAGAAATGTTGGGAATTCAATTCGTTTTTTTTAAATCGGTTTCTCCAAAGGGGTATTTAAATTTCTTTTAAATGTTAAATATCCATAATATATGACTTTTACATTATTTCAAAAAAATACTTTCTAAGAAATTGTATATGAAACAGACTCAATTGTAAAAATTGTAATCCTTTTTCAAAAACAAAATTAGTAGTAAAATGAGTATTCCATAAGAAAAAAAAAAGAAAACATCACAATTCGAAAAATAATTAAATATAAAACTTGTGAACTAAGAATGATAATAATTGTATTATAATACTAAAAACGTTATATTTATGAAGATTACAAAAAAAAAAAAGAAGTTTTTTACATTTTTACTTATATTTTAAGTCTCTCCTCGGCTTGCAAAAAAAAAAAATTAAATTTAACACATTTGTTTGTGAGTTTTAGAATATTTTGACTTCTTCAGACAGAGGTCCCCAAACTTTCTTATAAAGTAAGTCGGTTTTTTTTGCAAATTAACTTAAAGTTTAAATTTAAATTCTTGCAATTCGAGCGGATTCTTTTCTAATAGTCATATGATAAGTTTGTACTATGAAATTATTATGATTACTAAATTTTATCGCTTCTAAGTAAATATTAAGATTTTATTGGTCTAGGAGTTTGCTTTTAAAAAAAAAAAAAAGAAAAAGAAAGTTCGAACTTTAGGGATCATCCTTTAAAGTATAGAATTAGACGCCACTAGCATAAGAAATTGTTGTATTTTTTTATGAATATATTACTATTATGAAATTTCGAATTGAGAAAAAAAGAAGTATTATTTTAATTATGGAATAAGAATTTCAGATCTACAGGTAGGTATCGATTGGTGAAACGTGTAAGGGGTAACCTGGAAGTAAGTTGAGGTTACCATGGTTTAGGGGAGGGATAAGTAGACATTGATACCTAAGTCTACATCGAAAGACAAGTGACTTTTAATTTTTTTTGATGCACTGGCACAATTTTCGTGTCATACCTGACTGCTCATCTCACTGCAACGAATCACCGCCCATGCCCGCGAGCCTTAGCCGTGCAATAATTGCAAAGTTGCCAGTGTGACAGTGAAGTGAGTGGAATACTTGGGGGGTTTGGGAATTGTGTCTGGCTTTTTGGGAATTCAAAAAAAAAAAGGAAAATCATCATCAATTTTTTTTATTTTTTATTATTTTTTTTTATCTTGCTGCCCGTTAGGACCACCCAGGGAAGGAAACATGACAGAAATGGCGCCCGAACGTGGGGCACGGCACTGCCTAAACGGCATCAGGTTTCACTTTCGGAATTTACTTATCGAAACAAAATTTTGAATTTTGTGGTTCCGATTGATTGGAAACCGAGCCTCGATTTTGGTTTTATTAATTTAAAACTGGAACGCTGTCAGCTAATTGTTTAGGTTTACCACATTGATGACTGCTCGATTTGGGTTAATTTTTCGGTTCGAAGGAAATTTCATTTCTTAAGTTTTTTTGATTTATGTTAGTGAGTCACGATAGGTTTTTTTCGTTTAGACTGTCGTTTGCCACTTTCATATAATCTAAGTACATGCTGTACTTTTGAGTTTTTGTAAGTCTTATTGGTCCAGATTGGGACACTCTAATCGCGACAAGAATTCGGGGAACAGTTTAGGATGAAAACGTTATGTAAGTCCAGGTAGTTAATTTTTAGTAGACTCCTGTTTGCGACATACTTTTTCCTCCGAATAAAGAACAGATTAAATTTACTCATTTAGTTCAGTCAACATATTTTGGCTCGTTTTGAAATTCACTTGTCTTTTCGTAACAGCGTTTTCACCAATTGATACCTACAACGATCTTGCATTATATTTAAACCAACTACTTGAAATTATAGTATATTTAAACAAAACCTTGATTTTTTTGATTTAATATTTACATTGCTATACAAATTAAAGTCAGATTGATTAGTGGTGATCCTCAAGATTCCATGAACAACTGATATACATTGAGGTAAGCTCAATTGTGACTTTTATATTTTATAGTAATTTTTCTTTACTGAAGATTTGGAAAGGCCAATGCCTGGCCCAGTCAATACTAACTTGACATAACGATATCAACCGATTTTTTTGGGAAATTTTTCTAATGGAAATAATAATAATTTGCCATAAGAATATTACTTAATTTATACGAAATTTTCCGGCTTTCTGTGAAATTATTTAGCCGCAACGATAATACTGTACTTTTGAAATTTTTCGGATTTAAGCAATATTAAATTGCCATAACGATAATACCTGATTTTTACGAACATTTGTGATACCCTCAAGATTACTATTTATTGATTGTCAGAATTCGGCCTTCACACCGATATTGACGTGCATATTTTATTTTGAGTTAAATTAAAGATAGTAGTTAACGGATAAACACTTTTGCTTCACTAACATTTTACTATATTTAATTTTTACGCTTGATCGAAATATTTTGAGTATCAAGTTTTAATTGTTTGCGTTTTAATAGATGCAAGGTATTAAGGCAGACTTTTGACTTAAATTATTTAGATCGAATATTATTTTGTAGTACGAATACTAAAATTTACTTTTTATATTTATATTACTGAACGTAATTAGATATTTGGCAGATCTGTTAACACAGACTCGTTTTTTTATACCGGATATTTCCTTAATTCAATTGCTGTACAGACCACTTGATTTATATTCTTTGTTTTTTTGGAAAATTATTTGTTTGACTTCACTATTTAAAACTGACATCTAGTTAGATTTTTGAGTCAGTTTTGTTTGTCCAAAAGTTTCGGCGAAAATTTTTATTTTGCTAAAATGGTAAAAACCAGGAAAGCGGACGTAACTAGCACGGTAACTACTACCACGAGTACAACGACGACCTCAGGTATGAATACGAGGACAACGCCAGCAATCGTTTCGGGTGCGGTTCCGAAACCACCAAATTTGAATACAACGGTAGTGGAATTACTGGATCAGGAAGATTTAGGAGCTACTGGTGGTAGTTTTTCTAGCCACAGCACCATTGTAACACCAACATTCAGCAGTATGAGTGCTCGGGGAGTTATCGACGCATTTCACCAAGGTCGAGTGCCTTTAAGACCACCTTATAGAGACCCTGATCAGGATAATGTTGGAAGGGCTAGTTCGTTAACACATAATGACTTAAGAAATTTTGAAGATAGAGTAGTAGATTTAGTTCAGAAAAGCCTTAGTGCACACTCGCAGCAAATTAGACAGCAACTTGGTCTGTTGAGTCAACCAACAAACGTTTCTCAGCGACAAGATAATTTTTCATTCCCGGATATGTCACAACCACCACCAGCGTTTCAAACACCATATCAACCACGCCGTCAAAATCCGACACACCAGGACCATAATTTTAGCAATCAACGTAATGTTAATCCAGATTTTACTTCAAGAGCAGATGTTTCTATTCCAGTAGGATTAGGGGCTCATAATAACCGTGGAGATTCTAGTCAGGGTCTGCGCGTAGAAAAGTGGGGAATAATATTCGATGGGACTGACAAAACAACAAGTGTAGAAGATTTTGTGTTTCGAGTAGAAACTTTACAAGCTGCTTTTAAACGTGATTGGGAAGAAGTTTCAGGATCATTCCATCTCCTGTTAAGAGGTCCAGCTCTTGACTGGTTTTGGGATCATCGGCGGTTAAACGACGTGTCCAGGTGGAGCAATGTAAAAAGAGCATTGATTGAACAATTTCATAGATTCGACACAGATTTCGATATTCAACGTAAGTTGCTTAGTCGACGCCAGCAACACCAGGAATCATTTGATGATTTTTACAATGCCATTATGAAACTTCGAAACCAATTAAGAAATCCCATCGGGGAAAGAGATATTGTTAGCATTTTGAGGGGAAATTTAAAAGCGCCCATGGCTCAATTATTATTTTCAGTACAAGTTAATGGATTATCTCAGTTTTGCAAAGAATGCCGAAGAGCAGAAAATCTTTTGAATAGTCAACGTCAAGCCAGCAATAGATATGCAGTAAGAGAGATTAACGAATTGGATTTTGATTCTCCTGCAAGGGAAAACGTATTAGAGATAGATGCTCTGGCGACAACAAGAAAACTGATCTGTTGGAACTGTAGAACCGAAGGCCACACATTTGTAGATTGTCTTGAGGAGAAACAAAATATATTCTGTTACAAATGTGGACTTGAAAATACTATGACTCCACGGTGTCCTAATTGTCAGGGAAACCGGGGCGTGAACGTGTCTCGTGCAGGGATGGAGGCCCGTTCCAAAAATCAGTATCCCAAGCAACAACAACTAAATCCACAATAAATAAGATTAACGATAATGCCGTTTCCTTAACAAAACCAATATCTATTTTAAAGAACGAAAACCGGATGGAACAACAAAACCCTACCCGTCCCTTAAAACCCCTTCATATTCGACAACAGGAGTACGAGAAAGCAAAAGAGAGAATTTTTGGACCGTCGGATAAAATCGTAAAAACAAGGGAAAGATACAAAGAGAGAAAGAGTGTTAGGTTTAGAATTGCTGCTTCTAGTATTTATGAGGGTCGAAATTCTAGATTTTACACAACGATTGAAATTAATGGTCACCCCATCGAGGGATTACTTGATAGCGGGGCGGACATAACTTGCCTTGGGAAAGACTGTTTGGATTTTGTGGAAAAAGTAGGTTTGCCTATATATCCTTTTAAGGATGAGATCGAAACAGCAGATGGTCGTTTGAATGCTATCATAGGTCGTATTAGGGCCGACATTGTTTTCAATAATACTTCAAAACCCATAGATTTTTACTTGGTTCCCACTCTTAAGTCAAATTTATATTTAGGGGCAGATTTTATGAAAATTTTTAAATTGATCAGATTAGAAATTAATGGATTGACGTCTCATGGAGAAGCGGTAGAAGAGGATACTGACAAATCATTTCCTCGGATGCACATTTTAGACAGCCAACAGCGGAAACTTTTAGAAAATGTTATTGATTTATTTCCATGTTTTACACGAAAGGGTTTAGGTAAAACTTCGCTTGAAACTCACTATATAGACACGGGTGTTTCAGTTCCAATTAAGGAGAAACATTATCCAGTATCTCCCGTGGTGCAAAAGCTGATGTATGGGGAGCTGGACCGGATGCTATCACTTGGGGTCATTGAGCCAAGCGAAAGTCCGTGGAATAATCGAGTAACTTTTGTTCAAAAAGGGGAAAAAGTGAGAATTTGTTTGGATGCGCGGAGGCTCAATGATCTCACCGTGAAGGACGCCTATCCACTTCCCCATATTGAAGGTCTTTTAAGCCGCTTGGGTGATACTCATTTTATATCCAGTATTGATCTCAAAGATGCGTTCTGGCAGATACCACTGGCAGAACAGAGCCGAGAGAAGACAGCCTTCACTGTGCCTGGACGACCCTTGTACCATTTTACGGTCATGCCTTTCGGGTTGTGCAACGCAGCCCAAAGGTTATGTCGTCTAATGGACAAGGTGATTCCAGCACGTTTAAGGGAAAGGGTGTTTGTCTATTTGGATGATCTGCTGGTGGTATCTTCCGACTTTGAGGAGCACGTTAATTTGCTCAGAGACGTAGCACTATGCTTGGAAAAAGCTGGTTTAACTATTAATGTCGGTAAATCGAAATTCTGCTGTCGGGAACTGAAATACTTGGGCTATATAGTGGGAGAAGGGATGTTAAAGCCTGACCCGGAGAAAATACAGGCCATTGTAAACTTTCAATATCCGACAACGCCAAAACAAGTTAGGAGTTTCATGGGTACTACCGGATGGTACCGACGTTTTATTTTAGATTATGCAACCATTACAGCGCCTATATGTGAAACTCTAAAGAAGAGCAAACAGTTTTTATTTTCCGAAGAGGCCAAAAGGTCTTTTGATCGACTTAAGGAATGTTTAACGGCTAGTCCGGTGTTAACACACCCAGACTTTAACAGAAAATTTTTCATACAATGCGACGCCTCAGATGTCGGTATGGGGGCCGTACTGTTCCAAGAAGATGATGCGGGCGGGGAACACCCAATTGCATATTTTTCGAAAAAACTGAGTTCGGCTCAGAGAAATTACTCCGTAACGGAACGTGAATGTCTCGCGGTCGTTTCGGCGGTTAAACGTTTTCGTCCATACATAGAACTTATGAATTTTGTGATTATCACAGACCACTCCAGTCTTAAGTGGCTCATGTCACAGCGTGACTTGAGCGGACGATTGGCTAGATGGAGCCTTCAGCTCCAAGCATTTTCTTTTGAGATTCGTCATCGCAAGGGTTCACAGAACGTGGTACCCGACACCTTGTCTCGATATGCCATGAATGAAATTGAGGTAGCGCCTAAGATTCTTGTCGATTTATCGTCACCTGAATTTCAGTCTGAAGATTATAAAAATTTGATAGAAACCATAGAAAATGATAAAAACAGTTTACCGGATTTGAAAGTAATAGACCATTTTGTTTATAAAAGAACCACTCTGTATGACGGCGACGTGATTCGAGAAGATCACGCCTGGAAATTATGGGTTCCGGCAGGCCTAACTGAGAACATTATCGCAGAAGCGCACGAACCACCTAAAGTGTCACACGGCGGCATCGGCAAAACCATACGCCGCATCCGCGAATATTTTTATTGGCCGCATTTGAACGTGCAAGTCCGTGATTTTATAAACCGGTGCGAAGTTTGTAAAGAATGTAAGCCCGCGAATACCGTTTTAAAACCTCCAATGGGTAGCGAACCTGATGCTTGTAGACCATTTCAACGGATCTACATAGACTTTTTGGGTCCATACGTGAGATCGAAGAAAGGAAATTGTTTTATATTTATTGTGCTCGATTACTTTTCGAAATACGTGTTGTTAAAAGCCATGACGAAGGCAAATTCAAAAAATGTTATAGATTTTTTAATCCGCGAAGTATTCTACAAGTTCGGATGCCCGGAAACGCTAATCTCAGATAACGGTCAGCAGTTCGTAAGTAAAGATTTCGCCGAAGTGATGAAGAGTTTCGGAATTGAACATATTAGGACCGCGAATTACGCTCCGCAAGCCAACGCTTCCGAGCGAGTGAATCAATCTGTTTTAGCGGCGATTCGATCGTATTTGGATAAAAATCAGAGCGACTGGGATCTTCACCTTTGTGAGATAGAATGCGCATTACGGTCGGCCGTACACGCAGCTATCGGTGTTTCTCCTTACTTTGTCTTGTTTGGAACTAATATGATTACCCATGCGTCAGCGTACAAGTTGGCTAGGAAACTCGATCTGGTCGAAGATTCTGAAAACCGTATTGAAAACCGCAGCGAATTTTTAGAACTGGTCAGGGATAATGTTAGGCAGAATTTACATAAAAGTTATGAATCCAACGCCAAGAGGTATAATGTCAGATGTAGGGAAACCAAATTTCGAATCGGACAGGAGGTATTCCGCCGAAACTTTCAACTTTCGGATTTTTCGAAACAGATTTCCGCTAAACTGTGTAAAAAGTTTGTTAAGTGTAGAATCGTAAGATTGGTTGGGAATAATCTTTACGAAGTAGAGAATCTCCAGGGAAAATCTCAGGGAGTCTTTCATGCTAAAGATCTTAAGGCTTAAAGTTGATTCTTTTCTAAAAATTTTGTGGTGGAAGATTTTGAGGTTTAGAATTTTTGAATTGAAATTTATCATATTAGCAAATATGATTTGCTAATATGATAAATCTTTCGCAACCAGGAAAAGGGGTGTGTACCGTTTCGACGGTGGTTACCAGAATTTTTATTACAAGGTACAGTTTTCTGACAGTGTAGAATTTGGTCGGCCTCTTTATAAGTACAACTCTGTACATCTAAACTGCAGTTGGCAATGCAATTAAGTTGGCCGCACTGCGAAATGTCATGATGGATATTACATCAAGCCGACAGTGTGGTTTAACTTTCCTTTTTCCTGTTGGGTGTGGTCGAAGGTGGACGTTTTGTGGCAGCAAGCGGATTGTTCGTGTGTTTGGAAATGGCCAGCGAAGGAAAAAAACTTTTTTTTTGAGACTACAGCAACAGCGCATTTTTTTTATTTTCCTTAACATCCATAAGGAAAAACGTTTATATATCTATTATGTATTGATCTATAAATGTGCTTTTATTACTAAATAAACCATCGTCAATTACACCTTTAAAACAACTTTTACAAAATCAACAGCCGTAGCCGCAGCCATCACCTGCCAATGCATGGACAGGACGAATTTTTATTTAAGGCAACAGCAACAAATTTCACAGTCAAGAAATTAATCTTGAAACGCCGTTCAAAATATTTTTAGCGAAAATGCGTTGAAATCAACCAAAACTCTACCAAATTGAAGACTTACGTGAAAATCATAGAAAACGTGTTGTACTTTTGGCGTAAAACGCACTCTTGTATATTCTTGTTATGAATTTGTTAATAAAAATTTCCTGCCACAACGCAAAATACAGTCATCACCATTAATTTCATCAACGAATCAAAAATCGTTTTTAATGGAACAACAGCAGCAACAGTACGGTCACCTTCTGTAGTTCAACCAAAATCGATTATCGCTAAATCAGCCACCTGCACCACATGTAAGTCGTCATCATCTCGTAACCATCTTTAATTCATCATCTCGTAACCATCTTTAACTCATCATCTCGTAACCATCTTTAACTCATCATCTCGTAACCATCATCATTCATCATCTCGTAACCATCATCATTCATCATCTCGTAACCATCATCATTCATCATCTATAAATATCCACTTTTATCATCTGTAAACCGTCAACGTGCATCATCTTCATCCTCTACAGCAGCACAAGCTCCTCCACCAACAACAACAGTAGCGGCAGCATCAACATCAGTAAGAAGGAGGACACCAGTACCCTTGTCGGCAGCAGGCACCATTTAACAACATACCCCCAAGATAAGTACACGTATTTTTGTAGTTGTTCAATTACTCGACCCGGGTCGTAAAAAGTGGTGATTTTTTTTTATATTTATATCCTTCCCATTGCCTTAAAGTTTTTTTTTTCAAAGAGTTCTTAATTTAAAACAAATATATTTATATATCGGTGTTTATGTGGTAACAGCATTAACGCAATCGTTTTTGTCTGTTTCTACTGTCGTTTAGCTTACAGTGAGACTATAAATTAATTTTTAGAAATTAAATTACAAAAGGGCATTTTTTTTTAGTTTCAAAGTAATGTGTCGAAATTGAATTAAATTTTTCTTGATTAACAAGCTAACTTTAAATAGCCAGCGCTATTTTTGAGTTCCGAATCTGCATACAAAAACTGTAAAGAAAATCATTCAAATATTGGTTGGTCCTCTATGATCGACATCCAAATTTTTTTTGAGATTTGAATCTATCCTAATTGAAAAGAGTCTGAACCCAGAAATGTTGGGAATTCAATTCGTTTTTTTTAAATCGGTTTCTCCAAAGGGGTATTTAAATTTCTTTTAAATGTTAAATATCCATAATATATGACTTTTACATTATTTCAAAAAAATACTTTCTAAGAAATTGTATATGAAACAGACTCAATTGTAAAAATTGTAATCCTTTTTCAAAAACAAAATTAGTAGTAAAATGAGTATTCCATAAGAAAAAAAAAAGAAAACATCACAATTCGAAAAATAATTAAATATAAAACTTGTGAACTAAGAATGATAATAATTGTATTATAATACTAAAAACGTTATATTTATGAAGATTACAAAAAAAAAAAAAGAAGTTTTTTACATTTTTACTTATATTTTAAGTCTCTCCTCGGCTTGCAAAAAAAAAAAAATTAAATTTAACACATTTGTTTGTGAGTTTTAGAATATTTTGACTTCTTCAGACAGAGGTCCCCAAACTTTCTTATAAAGTAAGTCGGTTTTTTTTGCAAATTAACTTAAAGTTTAAATTTAAATTCTTGCAATTCGAGCGGATTCTTTTCTAATAGTCATATGATAAGTTTGTACTATGAAATTATTATGATTACTAAATTTTATCGCTTCTAAGTAAATATTAAGATTTTATTGGTCTAGGAGTTTGCTTTTAAAAAAAAAAAAAAGAAAAAGAAAGTTCGAACTTTAGGGATCATCCTTTAAAGTATAGAATTAGACGCCACTAGCATAAGAAATTGTTGTATTTTTTTATGAATATATTACTATTATGAAATTTCGAATTGAGAAAAAAAGAAGTATTATTTTAATTATGGAATAAGAATTTCAGATCTACAGGTAGGTATCGATTGGTGAAACGTGTAAGGGGTAACCTGGAAGTAAGTTGAGGTTACCATGGTTTAGGGGAGGGATAAGTAGACATTGATACCTAAGTCTACATCGAAAGACAAGTGACTTTTAATTTTTTTTGATGCACTGGCACAATTTTCGTGTCATACCTGACTGCTCATCTCACTGCAACGAATCACCGCCCATGCCCGCGAGCCTTAGCCGTGCAATAATTGCAAAGTTGCCAGTGTGACAGTGAAGTGAGTGGAATACTTGGGGGGTTTGGGAATTGTGTCTGGCTTTTTGGGAATTCAAAAAAAAAAAGGAAAATCATCATCAATTTTTTTTTATTTTTTATTATTTTTTTTTATCTTGCTGCCCGTTAGGACCACCCAGGGAAGGAAACGTGACAATATATTGCAAATAGGTGGAAAGTAAAATTTGGAAAATCGGCAAATGTCTTTTGATTTCGATTGTGAAAGGAGTGGTAGAGAAGAATGAGTGTATTTTTCTAAAAATCATAACTACATTGCATCGTTAAGCGTTGAAAATTGGCGAGTTTTGAAAAATCGTTAAAATTTTGAATAAATTTCACTCACTACTTCAGATATGAGTCGTTACATGCCAAACTGAAAGATTTTTTACATCACGATTTTTGGTTACTTCGAAATTTGGCTTTGAAATTTCCTATTTCAAAATATTTGACAAAATTAACAAAATTAAAATAAAAATTAAAAATGTTCCGACATGTCGATATTTAAATTGATGTATTTTAAAAACCACATCTTTTGCAACTGTAATTCTGAAAATATCAATTGGAATTTAGAAAATATCAATTGAAATTCAGAAATTCCATTTGAAATTCAGAAAACATCAGAACTTTTATTTGAAATTTAGAAAACATCAATTGAAATTCAGATTATTAATTTGAAATTCAGAAAATATTAATTGAAATTCGGAAAGCACCATTTAAAATTCTAAATATCAGAAAATGTAATTTGAAATTCAGAAAATAGTAATTGAAATTCAAAAACACATCGAAATTCAGAAAACATCAATTGATGTTTAGAAAATATCAATTGAAAGACAAAAAATGTCAATTAAAATTCAGAAAATATCATTTGAAATTCAGAAAATATTAATTGAAATAGAAATGTAATGTTTTCTGAATTTCAATTGATTTCAAGTGATATTTTCTGAATTTTAATTTATGTTTTCTGAGTTTCATTTGATGTTTTAATATTACAAATGATGAGTTTCTGAATTTCAATTGATATTTTCTGAATTTCAAATGATGTTTAATGAATTTCAATTGATATTTTCTATATTTCAAATGATATTTTCTGAATTTCAAATGTAAAATTTGATTTTCAATTGATATTTTCTGAATTTCATATGGAAATTCTGAATTTCAGTTGATATTTTCTAAATTACAATTGCAAAAAATGTTGAAGGCCGATTTTACTTTTTTTAAGAATTTATAAAAATGTATAAAAGTTTTTAATATTTTAAAGTATTTAAAAATATTTTGCATGCAAATTACAAATTTATGTGGTATTTTTTGTAAAAAATTCTTTAAAAAATAGAACCTCCCCACTATGAAAATTTCAGAATTTATTTAGTAGAAGTTTGTGTTGTAAGATAGTAGTTTACTATTAGAAACTTTCATTAATTTGTTTACTACTTTTACTTTTTTTTTACTTCTTATAAGCAAAACGATCTGCTGGCCTAATATTAGCAAAACAATCTGTAATAATTACAGATTTTTCTGTAACTTTTAAAGACTTTTTTGTTTGGGTGTACGGGACACCCAACGATGCGTATAAAATAATAAATAAAAAAAACTGCATTTATATCAAAAGCATAATCGAACGATAAAATTTCTATCAACATTGGTTGATCTTTTTTAGCAAACATTAGTAAGCAAAGACTAAAGTGCATTTAAAGCAAAAACAATTTCCTTAAAAAGAACTTCTTAAAAATAATATTTTATAAGTAACAAACATTTTGAGTCAGAACAATCAAAAAAACATTTAAAATCTTGAAAATCTTAAAAAATGGTTAAAAAAACATAACAATCTAAAAAGGAACGAAGCCAATTTTTCATCTTAAGATTTTGTGCTTTCCTGCATTTACAATTGAGAAAACCATTGCAAATTATTGAAAAAATGCTTATTTTTCCAAATTTTTATGCTTTAAAAATACACACAAAAAATTAAAACTCATTTCAATTACGAAAACCACTGATTCAATAACGTTAATTGCTAAAATTCCGCCAACAACAAAAATTGTTAATTCAATTAGAAATTGATAACTCTTTAATTGAATTATTTTTCAATTAAAAATAACTCATTTGATTAAAAAGTGATCAATATCGTATACGTTCCCAAAAATCAAAAACAAATTGCTGTTGCCATACCAAATGTTTTTTAACAGCTTGAATTTTATAACATTGAATTTCAACCGGCATGAAATTCTCATTTAGTTAGCCGATCTATGTATACTTATGTGAACAAAATGACACAGAAATTTCTTTGCAGAAATTAACCCTTTGTATTTTTTTTTTTGTTTAAAATAATATTTAATTTATTTTTTGCATTTTCTTTCTGTTAAAAAAAAAATTTAAATTTTGGTTAAACGAAATTAAACTTCAAAAATTACATTATCAATTTTATGATAATGTTTTAGAATAAATAAATATTCAGATTTAAACAACTGAAACTAAATTATTCAACTTAATAAAGTAATAAACCTAATAAGAATTAATATCTAATCTAATTGAAAAGAATTTAAAATATTTATTACGAATACCACTAAACATAAACATTTATAAAAAAACAACTACATAAATAGTACAAAAAACAACAAAAATGTGTTGATGTTTGCTTTTGAGCGATAATATAAAAAAATGTCAAGCAAGTTTCGAATTTGAGCAAATATTTAATTGATTCAATTAATTTTTAATTGACAGCCTTTAGAATTTTCAACAAACCGATTTAATTGAAAAAGGTAGGAAAATATTTTTATCTGTGTATGCGAAAATGCGGAATCATTCCAGACGAAAATCCCGAGTTTTCGAATGACTCGAAAACCGCCATTTTTAAAAATCCGGTTTATCGAATAATTTGTAAACCGGTTTTGACAACTCTAGTATTTAAATATCTACACAAAAAAATAGTTTTTCCTACTTTTTTCAAATAAATCTGTTTGTTGAAGAGACTTACTTCCGCTACCTAATTGGAGGCGTGCACAATTTTTAACAGTGGATGAAAGTTGATATTTGCTTAAAAATGTGGCAACTTTAGTAGCAGCAGGGAGGAAAATTATATACAAATCAAAATTTTTTTTTAACAGAACAAAATGATTGTTTAAAACAAATTTGAAAACAGTTCACAATATGTTTTACAATTTTATTAAATTAATGTTATTAAAAAAAAAAATTTAAAGATTTTTTTGAACTTCATTGGTTAGATAAATTCATTATCGCTTAAAATTGCCTAACACTTATAATAAATAGGTCCTTTTATTAATTGTGCGCCATATTTTATAAATACCTCTCTCTGGTTGTTTAATTTTATAATTGGTTCTATTAAAAATTTTTAAAGCAGCTTTTTGTTAATTATATTTGTTTTTGAAATTTAAACATAAAACTACTGATGAAGGTCAATTACCAGAAACTGCAGTCTGATCCAATTGAAAATTTACAATGTAGTTATGCTTTTTAAAAATATGCTTATTCTTCTATAACACGCCTCTCACAAAATAAATGTTTTTTATTTAATTTAAAAGCCCTGCTAGAACGAGGTTGCAAAACTTAGACAAAATCATATTTCAAAAAGATTTTTGTATGAAAGTAGTTTATCAAAAAGATTTTTTTTATTTAAAAGCTTCTAAAATAACTAAAAAAAAAAAACTTTAGTACCAAATTTTCAATAGTATTGCAAATTTTCCTAAAATTTCTTTGAATTTTAACAAATTTTAAACCGAACACAGAGAAATTCTTTCTCAAATGTATCGAAAAGTATTAATATATGAAATCAAATCAAATGAAATAAGTTTACAATATTTAAAAAAATTTATACAAATTTTTAATATTTTGTGGACAGAAAATAAATTGTGAAAAAACTGTACTCCAGTAAAAACGAACCTCGCTTATAACAAATATATTTTTTGGTCCCTCGGAGTTCATGTTATTCGGGATTTACTGTATTTGATTTTTGTAAAGTTTTTTCATTTTCAAAATAAAAATCCAAATTTTGTTTGTTTCGTTACTTTAGCATTATTTTTTAATATATGAGTTTTTGGGGGCCCGTGAACCAGTAGATGGGTGTCAAGGGATCCGCGAACCAAAAGTTGGTGGACAAAGCTTTTTTGAAATTTCTGTATTAGCCAAGATAATTAAAGATATATTATATTCATGTCATATTACTAAAAAAATATTTGAATTCAAATGATAACTTATTATTTAATTAATCAAACCAATTTTGAATTCAAAAATTAAATGGAAATTGTGAGCTTGTTTTTTGTTAATATTAGAATTATGAAATTCATGCACTAAAAAATAGTGTTTTAGGTGCCTGGAATATGCATGAAAAAATATTAAAATGTGCACTAAAACTAAAAAATATGCACTTAAAATTGTTTTTTTACATTTATTATTTTCATGTTTTTAAGCAATTTTAATTATATTTTAAAGTTAATATGTATTGTTTAATATATTCTCGTTTTGCACAACTAACACAAAACTTTAATTATTTGTATTAAAAAATACGCATTAAAAAACCACTAAAACCCCCATCATTTAATCCCAGTTTGCAAATAAAATTTAAGAGAACACTTTAAAGGGCTTGAGTAGCTTGGGTCCTCTATAGTATATAGCTCGTTGGTCAAATATAAAATAATATTAAGTAATTTTTTACGAATAATTAAGAAAAAATCAGTAAAAAAATGCAAAATAAGTAAAACTATGCATTTAAAGCGAAATATTTAAAAATATGCTTTTATAGCATAATATGCAAAATTAGGCACTAACAAATTGATGATATTTAAACGAAAACTCCTTGATTCGCAAAGATATTTTGTTTACCCTGTTCTCAGACTTAAGGAAAAAACATGCATTTGCATGATCTTCCAGTCCCTGATTATGACTCATGATTTCTTACTTATAATAGGGCAGCTAAATTGGTGACATTAATATATGATCGAATTAATTAAAATTTGACCATAAATTGCATAACAGTGACAATTATAACTGTTTGCTACAAAACAATTAAATTAATATACAAAATTTTAATTGAAATTAACTAATTTCTAATAATGATGAGACAGTGAAGAAATAGTTATACGTGTATTTCAATTTCCATTAAGATTTTAATATTAAAAGTCCTTTTTTGAACTAAGATTAATAGGGAATTATATTATAATTTGTTAAGCCACTTTGGATTCTCCCTAAACATTCAAAACTATAGTAAGTAGTAGCTGTATTTGTGTGTTAAAAGGTATTGGCGTTTGGCTGGAATGTTTTTGATATTTTTTAGCTGTTTTTATTGTTAAAATCATTTGAAATAACGCTGATATATTAGAAACATTAAATTTTTAATTTGTTTTTTTTTATACTGCTGCTTATTTGTTTTTCACTGTAAAAATCCATTGCATATGCACTAAAAAATCACTTAAAATCATTTAATTTTGCAATAAAAGACTAAATAAGTTATCAGTTAATTTTTGTATTTTATAATAATGTAGGTACTAAAACATCTTTGTTGGTATTTATCTGTTTAGAAAGCAAAAAGTTCATGATCTTTAGAAAATTTTGTATAAGAAATACCCGATTAAAAAAAAATTAACATGATGAAACACAGAATTGTATGAATTGTAATTTTCGTAGTGAGTAGGAAATTAGTAGGCTACTTGGTAGCGTGATAGCTTATCAGTGCGTAGGTAATGGGTTCGATTCCCACCAGAGGCACTGGTCTGTTTTCGTTGCAACGAAACGAAAGCCGTAGTAGCTAGTGACTATAGTTATTCCTAAAATACCGTTACCGAAATAAATAAAAAAACGTTATCCGTAAAATACCGTTATCGATACAACTAAAATAGCGATATCCTTAAAATACCGTTACCGATATAACCAAAATAACGTTATCGCTAAAATACCGTTACCAAAATAACTGAAATATAGTTACCCCTAAAATACCGTTACCGAAATAAAAGAAAAAAGCGTTACGCTTACCGATACCCGCATCGAATCGGTTACCATCCATGCTTTTTATAAATCAAATCTAACTAAAATTGATTAAATTTCTATACGAACAAAAAAAACTGATCAAAAACTTCCTCTTTTTTATTTTTGACGACCAATAGGATATATGTATGTCCCATATTGTATAAGCGACTTGCAGGAAATGGAATGAATCAATTCCAAATATCCCAGCGTTTCTTGAAACTTGAAGGATTGGACCATGTCCAACCGAAAGTTTGATCCTATATGTCCAATAGCGCTAAAAAAAATATGTACCAAAAAAATGTCATAAAACATATTCACTTTTTTAACTCTGAGGTCACCCTATTCGCTTCTGAGACCATATTAGTCCAAGATGTTGGTATGATCTGTAGGCTATATCTATTCTTTGTCAATACACACTCTGAAAAATCGGTTGGAAAAAAATTATCTGCATGACATCAATGAATTTTTACATTAGATTTATGAAATTGGACTGGAACTCGTCCATTGAAACTTTTTATACAATTAATGCAAAATTTTCATAAAATTTTATGAAAAATTTCATTTTATTTCTTTAAAATTTCATAAAAGTTTTATTAAAAACAGTTTCATAAAAACTGAAGCTTTTTCATAAAGTTTAAGAAATCGTTCATTCACACTGTGAAGAAAACTTCATCGGTTCATTAAGACTCATCCAAGAAATTCCCTCTGTGTAAAACAACAAAAACTAAAAATGTGACATATAAAAACCATTCGTTCGGATTTGGAGCCAAATTTAAATTTAACGTAAAGTTAAATTTAAATTTAATACGTTTAACAATTAAAATTTCTAATCAAACTTTTTTAACTTTAATATTTTAAATTGTGATATCCATTTATGATATTTTTAATGAAAATTTTCTAATTGATATTTAAATTTTGAGAAGGATGTTATGGATTTCAAAACAACTTAAAATAAATTAATATCTTTTTACATGTGGCAATACATTGTTTTGCTTAATTCCATATATTAATTTAACTCTGCCAATCCAATATATTGCCCGACTAAGAACATATGGTATAACATATTGTAAGATACAGTTAAATGTGCAATTTTACGAAAAATAACAGGGCAAGTCAAATTGTATCTTGCTATACGAGATGTCATACTTAACAATATTAAATTTTACAAGACTGGATCACATTGTACAAGTTTATATAATATTATTTTTACTCGGGTATTTAAAATAATTTATTTTTTATTTCAGCAATATTGGCTTTATATTTACGTGATGATTTATACTTTAGCGAAAGTGTATCAACAATTGTTTTACATATATTTAATTTCTTTGGGCAGTTCTGTCCTATATTTGGAGCTATACTAGCCGATAGCTATATAGGCAATGTAAGGACAATAACAGGATTTTATTATCAGTATGCATTAGGTTGGATTTTATTGGTGTTAGCAGCATTGCCATATATGGGTATATCAATAATGTAAGAATGAATAATTTAGATATTTGTAAAAAAGAGTCGTATAATACAAAACTTTTCTTCTTTTCTTTCAGATTTTTAGTTTTTGTATCCTTATTATTAATAGCGATTGGTAATGGTTCTTCCAGAGCCTGTTTAACTTCATTAGGTGCCATACAATTTCAATTACCACAACAAGCCAAACAATTAGCCGAATATTTCAGTTTATATTATTTTGTTTATTATGTTGGCATATTTCTAAGCAAGATATTACCACCTATGGTAAGAGCTAATACGACTTGTTTCAATAAAACTGGCTGTTATCCTGTTGTATTTGGTACATTAGGTTCATCATTTTTTATAGCTTGGCGTAAGTTTCGAGTCTCAATACATATTTCTTTTTTAATCTTTTTATTTAAAATATATTTAAACTTACCTTAAAGTGACTTTTACCATTGGCAAGTTGTATTATAAGGATGAAAAAATTTCCGAGGTAAATATCTTGATAAAATTCTATGGATGTATCAAGCATGCTTTGGCTCGAAAATGGTCTAAAAACTCATCGATAAAGAAACGTTCATATTGGCTACATTATGCGGTCGGGCGTTATGATGAAACATTTGTTAATGATGTGGCTAAAGTATTAAAGGTAAATTTTTAGTTTTTTTTTTAATTATTAATATTTCAAAATTTCATAATTTTGTAAACTCAGAGAATTATATTAGTAAAGTTTTAATTAAAAATTTAATTTTTTACTGTTGAAAAAAAACAAATGACAAATGCAGTAAAATTAACTCACGACCAGAAGTCAAAGTCGGCCGCCGCAAAGACGGCTTGGCGCCGAGTTTTTTTTAGCTCAACCCGTAGCCGAATAATGCTGATGATTTTTGAAATTTGCTAACCGACTTTACCAGCTTAGCCGATAGATTTGTGTATTTCAAAGATCGAAATATTGTTTGGTATACTTTACCTAGTTTTTTATCAACTTGTTAATATTTTATTAAAAACCATTCCGAATTGTATTCTTGTCTGGTAGCCCTATAATCTTTAATTATAAAAAATAACAATATGGTAACATTAAACCATATATGTTTTAATGTTGTATATATTTAATAAAACTTTTTTGTAAATACAAAAACAAACATTTGGAATTAGGTGGTGTAGATAACGTTTTTATTCACACGAACGAAAAAACAATAACAAAATACATGCAATACAAAAACAAAATACATTTTTAGATGTGAACGTCTTAAGCTATGTACAGACGGTGGTCAGAGCTTACAATATTGTAAGATCTGGCAATGTTGTCAGATTCTTTTATGGCAAAAATGAACGATATGGAATGAAACGGGGAATCATTGGAATCGGAACACTGTACACATTTGTGTTGTCGGTGTAGAGTGTGATTGTTAAGGTTTGCAAAAATGTTGTCCATTTTGCGATATCATGCTTAGTTTTCGAGATACAAGCCATTTTACAAAATGGCGATATTTTAAAATGTCCAGTATCTCCAAAACTATGCGAGATAGACCAAAACGGATAAAATTTTTGCTCCACAGGAGTATTAATAGACCCTTATAACATAAATAGGCTAGGTCCGAGAGAGATCCCGAGAGAAACATTTCTGTGACAATACTGCCATTGTCAGATGTATTAATTTAAACACATGTGCCAATAAAAAATTGGTTACAATGTCTTGCAATTATCTGACAATGGCAACGTAGGGTGTTCACACGAATGTCAGATGTCTGACAATATTATTGTCTTACAATGTACAGACAATGCTTTTTCTGATAATGTTGCAAGACAAAAGTTGTAAGTTCACACTGTTGTTAGACATTTCCTGAACATTTTTCTGGCAATTTTGTAAGATCTGACCACCGTCTGTACATAGCTTTAGAAATACAAGCACATTTTTTAAAATCAAATTCATTTGGCAAAGAATTTTTGTTTTAAATGTTTGTAAATTGTAGTTCTTTTTTAAAAAATATTTGAAAAAATCAAAGTTACAAAAAAAATGAACAAAAAGATGTTTGTATTAACAAATGACCATTGTAATTACCTCCTGCGTATGAGCGGGGTTTTTTTTTTATATACTAAATATATAATTTATTCTCTCCAATTTGCATAACCAAAGCCCTTAATGCCATATATGATTATTAAAAGATACTTTATAACAAAACAGTTCTGCAATAGAGGAGGAGGACGAATTGCAGGAGCAGAAAAATGGACGTTTAATGGAGAATACGTCAAAATCGTCTCAGAATATAAGTATATAGGAATTATCCTAATGTCTTTTTCAAAGCATGTTCTAGCTAAAAATAACGCTGCTAAAAATTGTATCAATGCAACGTGGAAAAACTTTATCGGAAAAGAGAAATTTCATTAAAAGCAAAGTGGAAAATGTTTCTATCAGTATGCAGATGCATACAATCATATGGCTCACAAGTCTGGGGCAACTGCTTTTTTGATGATGTGGACAAATTGCAAAGATATTTTACTAAACGCATTTTAAAACTGGGGGATAATGCATCTACATATGTTATTATGTTGGAAACAGGACAAGAAGAATGTCACTTTTTTACGTATAGTCTTCATTTGCAGTACATCTCAAAAACTATATTTGATTATGAAAATTTTAGACTCCCACACATACTATCACAAAAAATAATAGAAAAACATATTTGTTGGCATAGTGACCTAAAAGATAAAATGATGGCTCACAACATCGACGACAGAAATATTCGACTAAACAAATTGCTATGGAACAACGCATGCTCGCGCTTAGTAGACTTTATGAAGATAAATGCATTTCAAGAACACTTCACAGATCTCAAAGAAGTCAACAAAGAATTTATAGATTACTTGATCACACTAAAGGGCTTACATATATTGTAATGAACAGTATAGTCAAACTCAAATAAGTTATATTATGAAGGTAAGAGGAGATCTGTTATGGCTAAACGGCAACAAATACAGGGTTGGTAATCAAAGTTGATGTTCCTTATGTAACTTAAGAGAAGTCGAAACGATGCAACATTTTTTGGGAAGATGCCCAGTACTTAAAGAAATACGATTCAGAAATTTTGATGATACTTGGCTATCAGATAATAAAATTATAAGTCTGTTAAATGGTGAAGATGCTAATTACCTAAGTCTATATTATTACGTAAAGGAAGCTTTAAGATATAGAACTATTCTAATAAATGAATTTAACTTTTACAAATAAATGTACACATGTATAACAACTAAGACACCAAATTTCCGACAAACGGTGTTTAAAACCATGTCGTAATTTTCTTTATTCTTTATTATTATTTTACTTTATAATTTTAAAATAATGTTTGTAATCAAGATATATTTATATAGGTAGTCTTAGTAGCCCAGCTGTTTATCTTCCTCTTCCCTGGTTTTGACATTTCTTACATGGTTTTGACACTGTACTGTACTGTACTCAACAAAAAATGCCTGTTGTTTTTGTATTGTTTGTAGTTGTTTGTTGTAGTTGTTGTTCTAGTAAGACTACCTATATAAATATATCTTGGTTTGTAATGAATTTTGAAAAAATAAAGAATCTAATCAATCAATCAAATCAATCAATAGATTTTTTTTTTAATAATAAAAAAACATCGAATTCAGCCGGCTTATAGCCGCCGCCGGTCATATTTTGCCAAGCCGCCGCTCCCGATTATTTTGAGTAGGCTAGGACATCTCACGACAAAACTATTTATTACTACGTCTATAAAACAACCGACAAAATTGGCCAACAACTGTTTTGTATTATTTTTTCTAATTGAAAAAATAAATTGTATTTTCGATTTAAATAATTGTCTTTGACTTTGAAATTAACGAAATCAATCAGCTGATGTAAAAACTACTCTCATAAAATTTTTTTTTAAAGCATTATGGACAAATTTGGCGGATGGAAAAATGTTTATTGGGCTGATTAGATGATATTTTGAGTGTCAAATTTAAAGAAAAGTCTGTAGTTAAGCAATGAATTCACTGTTCGGCCAAATCGAAAATAGTTCGGCGGCCGAACTATTAACTTTATAGCTAAACTTCGGCTTTTCTCTTAAATTTTATACACAAAATCGAATTAAATCGGCTCAACAAACATGTTTCCAATACTAAAATTTGTCATCATTGCCTCTAGATATCAAAAAAAAACCGACAAAATATAGTTTTTTGGCCGAACTGTTCGATCGGACACTAAAATTTAGGTAACCTAAATGTTAACTAAAAAAGTTAGTTCAAATTTTTAACTAACTGAACATTTACAATACAACATTCAGAAAAGTTCTGCAGTTACTACATGATAGTTATTTTTGTAGTTATGCGGTTGTAGTTATTTTAACTGCAATTGCAGTTGTTTTACTTAGAAAAATGATTTTTAATGTTTTCGAATTTGCAGCAATTCGGTAGAAGGTATTTACTTTATGCAGTTGTTTCGACTTTTTCTTAAAAGTGTGTGTATTTACATGCGCGATTTTTGTGAGCAAAACAAAAAAAACGTACTTGTAACTATTTTATAAGAAATAATGAGAAGAATATTTGTTTGTTATTGTTAGTCAAGAATTTGTAGTTTTCGAAATTTTATATTATATCTTATTTAAATTTTTTGTTAAAAATGTGAACAACAAATGTGTTTCAAAATCCAATTCAATGTATTTATGAAACAGGAATTATGGGAAACGGTATACCAATATTTTTGAAATCAAGGGATTCAGTTTTGCTATCAGTATGGTTTATCAGTTTGAAAAGGGCTTGAATCGTATAAAAATGTCTGCTAATATTTTTCTCTGACACAATGATGAGATTTTTTGTTTTTTTAAATTAATTTAAAATTTAACTTAAAAATATTGTAATTTTTTAAATACCTTGTTTACAGTTGGCCAAATTATTTTTACCATTGCCAATTTATTTTGCTCTGTTGGCTCAACAGGATTCCAGTTGGACTTTTCAGGCATCTTTAATGAATACAACTATAGTGTCAGGCGTAACACTACAGCCAGATCAGGCTAAAGCCATGGGTCCAATATTTCTATTTATATTAATACCCGTATTTCAATATATAATAAAACCATTTTTAAAATGTTGCTTTAATTATGAACTGCAGCCATTACAAAGTGTTACTTTGGGAGGAGTATTTTCAGCGTTTTCATTTATTTGCGCTGGAGCTCTACAAAGATATATATATGTAAATTTTTTTTAAAGAAAACGCAATTGTTATTTGTAAATATTTATGTTTTAATCTTAACTTACAGTCTATGCCTTATAAATCGGTTAATGTTTTATGGCAAATACCACAATTTGTATTGATAATGCTGGGAGAATTATTACTTTCAATACCGGGTTTACAGTTTGCCTTTACACAGGTAAAATCTTTTGCTATACCATAAATATTAAAAAATTTAAATACTTTTTAAACAATTTATTTTAGGCTCCAGCCTCTATGAAGTCTGTTGTTACTGCTGCTTGGTTTTTAAATAATGCTTTTGGCAACTTGATAGTAGTCGTAATTACTCAATTGAATATAATTACCACTCAAAGCGATGAATTTTTCTTTTATTCTGTCCTAATGATTGTTGCTATTGTTTTTTACACATTTTTAGCTTATGATTATGTATTACAAGAGCGTTTGGGCCATCATTACGCTAGTCAAATATCTCTAGAAACAGGTTTATCGTGCGAAACGACACCATTATATCGTTTAAGAGATGATACACCCAGTACAAGTAATACACAGGTTGTTAATGTTTAAAGTTATGTTATGTACAGTAGTATTAATTAAAGTGATAGTTAAATTTGTGAATAAATAGTATTAAGTTAAAACGATCTTTTAAAAAGTATGATAATAAAAATTGTTTATATTGAAATATATATAAAAAAAAAAAAAAATGGCAAGAGTATTAAGTTTGTCTAATGATTATTAAAAAAAAATTAGTCTAAAATTTTGAACAAATATTGTATTTCTAAAATAGTATCATCAGGTAAATCGGTACAATGGACAGCATTTAATGTTTTACTAGAGCCATATTTAGCTCTTAAGGTATGAGGTCGTAATAGTTTAGCAATTTCCTGAAAAAGAGAAAATTCAATTTAAAAAATTGTCAACTTCGTAGTCAGTCATCGTTGAGCGAGCGTTAAGAGCGGTCGTATAGAAAAGCAGAGGCGATAACACATTACAACTTATTTTATTATATTTCTCTAATTTACAATAAACTTTGTTTTCCTTTATTTAATAACTGAATAAATGAAATAAACTTTATAAACTCGGTGCTTTTGACAAATCAGAAGTGGGATAAAGTTCTAAATGCCTACAAATTTATAAATATTAAAGAACAAAAGTGAATTCAATTTCTAATGAGAAGTAAAAATAGAGAAAGAAAAGAAAATTTGAAGAAACAAAAGGAATAGCTTAAAGAGATTTGCATGTGTTTGACGTTCAGTGTTACCAATTAAGAGGTTTTCCAGCTATTTCTAGAGGTTTTTGAGACGAATTTAGTTGTTTTTCTTGGGAAAAATTGGCAACAGTGTTGACGTTAAGAAAGGACAAAAACGGCAAACGAAAAAGCAAAGAAAAAGTTGATCACACGGATAAAAGGAAGTGAGAAAAGAAGATAGAAAAAGTTCTAGAAAAAGAAAAAAAGCAAGCAACGTTTGGCAAAGTTTTTCAGGAAAAAAAGATCGGCGTCGTTTGAAGAAAAGTGGTGAAATTAAAGAAAAAGATTTGAAGTGCTAATGAATGCTTTTGGAAAAAAATAAATTTTTATTAAAGAAGTTTTTTTTTTAATACAGACAATTAAATAAAATGAAGATAAATCTAAAGACATTAAAAGTAGAGCAGTTAAATAAACTGCTGAAATATAAGAAACTGACTGTGTCGGGAAATAAAAACGAAAAGATTTCGAAGCTTGTTGAAATCTATGGCGGCGAAGAAGAGGTTGAAATCGAAGATGAAGCGTTTGAAGATGATTTCCATGGTTTTAGTGATCAGTCAGTCGAATCAATGCGACAACAACTTGATGATTTAAAGAGCGTGGTGCTTAATTTGGCACAAAGTGTAAATCAGTTGACGATAAATGCTAATCGTATTGGACAAGTTACACATGCACAGGTGCATAATGACAATGACAGTAGTTATGAAGATGCGGTTGGTGGCCAAACGACAGCACGCACCACAACACATTCATCAGGCATTTCAGGTTCTCTAAAGGATTATATTGTTGTGATTCCAGATTTTGATCCTATCAAAAAGACAATCACATCAACACAATTTATAGATAAAATTGAAAGGCTGCAACGACTACATGGGTGGTCTGACGAAACCGTATTATTTGCTGTACATCATAAGATGAAGGGTCTGGCTAAAAATTGGATAGATGCGTTACCAGTAATCGAAACATGGGAAGAATTTAAAAGGTTATTTTTGAAAGATTTTCCCTGTAAAGTGAGTATTGCTGATACACACCGAGAACTCATGGCACGTAAAAGAAATTACAGCGAGTCATTTGTTGAATATTATTATTCAATGCTGGCAATTGGTCGTAAAGGTGATATCGATGATTTTTCAATTTTGTCGTATATCATAAATGGTCTGAACGATGGTAATTTGACACGAACTCTTTTGGCTATGAATCTACGGACATGTAATGAATTATTGAACTCTTTTGAAAATATTTCTACGTTAATGCCGGTAAAGAAAGTTTACAACAAAAGTGATGATGAACAAAAAGTTGCAAATATTGGACAACTTAATGAACGTAAAGGTCCAAAGTGTTTCAACTGTAACAACTGGGGTCATATTGCTGTCAAGTGTCCTCAGCCTCAACGAAAGCAAAAATGTACAATTTGTTCTAAAGTCGGTCATGATGCTAATCAATGTAAAACCAAGTCAACTGTAGCCATAGTGAAAGATAAAAAGATCGAAAATGTTTGCCCTCCAGTTTTAAAACAGGTACAAGTTAATGATACAAAATTCTTAGCATTTGCAGATATTGGAAGTAAATTTACCCTCATAAGTAAATCGTGTGTCCCGGAAAATGTTATCGTACAACCAATAACAAAAATAATGAATAGTTTTGGTGAATCAATTGTAGAAGCTAAGGAAATGTTTGAAAGTACAGTGAAAATTGATAATAATTCTACGTCAACAATTATTTATATCATCCCTGACGAGTTGATGTCATATGATATGCTTTTGGGAAGAGACGTCCTATGTAAGGAAAATCATCGTCTGATAATCGAGTCTGGTGTATTGAAAATCGAGTCATTATCAAACACAACGTTTAATATTGGCCAAGATATCAATAAAGAGCAAAGTCTTTCTATTAAAAATCTATTACAATCATATGATGAATGTTTTGCCGAAAATTTAGAAAATTTGGGACGTTGTAAGAATACCTGTATGGACATAAGAGTCTCGACAGATCAGCCGGTAGTGGGTAAAAGGTATCAAGTACCGTTTAGTCAACGACAAACGTTATCAGGTATCATTGATAATCTGCTGCATTACAATATCATCCGTCAAAGTAGTTCTCCACATGCTGCTTCAGTTCTGTTGGTGCAAAAGGCGAATGGTGAAAGCCGTATGTGTACTGATTATCGTGCACTAAATTCAGTAACAGTTAAGAAGCAATATTCTATGCCTGTTGTAGAAGAACAACTTGCATTATTAGCCGGTAATACGTATTTTACAACACTCGATATGACGTCTGGTTATTACCAAATCCCGTTAAGAGAAGACAGTAAAAAGTATACGTCTTTTATAACACCAGAAGGATTATATGAATATAATGTGATGCCTTTTGGGCTCATCAATGCTCCTATGGTCTTCCAAGAAATGATCACTCAAATAATAAGAAAGTTAAGTCATCGAAATAGCATCATAAGTTATGTTGACGAAGTTATTATTCCGAGTAAGACGATTGATAAAGGCATAGAAGTGCTCGATGAATTTTTGGCTGCTATAAGGGAAGAAGGTTTAACATTAAGACCATCCAAATGTTCGTTTATGCAAACAACAGTAGTTTTCCTAGGACATATTGTAAGTTCTGGTGGTATACGTCCGGGAGAAGAGAAGACAAGATGCATCAAAGATTTCCCAACTCCTGAAAATGTTTCTGAAGTCCGCAAGTTTCTAGGAGTTACAGGCTTCTTTCGTAAATTTGTTCAACAATACAGTCTAATAGCAATGCCATTAACAAAACTGTTGAGGAAGGATGTAGTATTTATCTGGAAAGAGGAACAGGAACAAGCGTTTATAAAATTGAAAAACAGTATTACGTCACAACCGGTTTTAGCTTTATTCGATGCCAACAAAAAGCACGAAGTACACACAGATGCCAGTAGCGTTGGTTTGTCTGGAATTTTGCTACAACTTGAAGATGAAGGTTTCCGTCCAGTATTTTATTATAGTCGTCAGTGCACTGAAGCTGAAACCCGATATGCCAGTCACGAGCTAGAGGTGTTGGCTATAGTGGAAAGCGTCGATAGGTTTCGAATCTATTTACTGGGAACAAACTTTCGTATTGTCACAGATTGCAATGCCGTGGCTACAACAAAAGCAACTTCGCCATTACCCCCCACGTATAGCAAGGTGGTGGTTAAAACTTCAAGAATTTGACTATATTATGGTTCATCGTTCTGGTGCAAAAATGCCACATGTCGATGGAATGAGTAGAAGTCCAACTTTACCTCCAAATAAAACGCTAACAGTAGCTGAAAAAGTAATGGTCATATCCCCGGATATAAACGACTGGGTATATCAATTGCAGATGGCAGATGAAAAATTAAAAACTATATCAAATGTTTTAAATGGGTCAACAAAGGTGAGTCCAAACGAAGAATCTCAAATCAAAACCGATTATGCGATCGAACGGGGACGTCTTTATAGAAAGGTGGACCAAAAGAAGTGTTTGGTGATTCCGCAGAAGGTACGTTGGCGAATTACGAAAGCTTGCCATGATGACTTAGGTCATTTTGGTTTGGAAAAGACCTTGGAAAGGCTCCAGCGTGATTTTTGGTTTCCACGAATGAGATGCTATGTAAGATCGTATATATCATCATGCCCTGATTGCTGCTACAACAAAGTTAAGGGTGGCAAACCTGAAGGCCAGTTACATGTAGATGAAGTTTTGCCAATTCCGTTTAGAAGCATTCATATTGACCACTTGGGTCCGTTTCCAAAGAGCAAGAAAGGAAATTTGTACGTACTAGTAATAGTGTGCTCGTTTAGTAAGTATACGATCATCAAAGCAACAAGAAATACAAAAACAGCTCCAGCGGTTAATGCTCTAGAAGAAGTTATGTCAATTTTTGGTCAGCCGTTAAGAATAATTTCCGACCGTGGTACTGCATTCACCTCAAAAGAGTTTGCAAGTTTCGTAGAAAAGTATGGTATCCAACATATTCAAACAGCGGTGCGTACTCCAAGAGCGAACGGCCAAGCTGAAAGAGCCAATCAAACGTTTTTAAATTCCCTAAGATGTTCTACAGAAAATCCTAAAGACTGGGACAAAAATATATCAACCATCCAATGGGGTATAAATTCTCAGATCAATTCTACAACAAAGTTTAGCCCTAATGAGTTGGTCTTTAATTTTAATCCACTAGATGTCACATCCAATAAAATTATCCAAGCTATGAATGATGAAGCCAACGAACTTTTCACTATTAACGACAAGCGTCAGCAGGCTGCTGAAAACATACACGTCCAGAGGAAGAAATGGAAGGAACGATATGATGAACGTCATGTAAAACCTACAGTCTACAAAGTCGGAGATTTAGTCGTTGTCGATTATGTCTCACAAGCAACTGGTGAATCTCACAAATTGGATCCAAAGTATAAGGGTCCGTACATCGTTACAAAAGTTCTGGGTAACGATCGATACATCATAGAAGATTTGCCCGACTTGCCTATAACCCAAAGAAAATATTGTAACGTTATGTCAACCGATCATATGAAGCCGTGGTGTCATGGTAATCCAGACATTGAACTAGAAGATGATGGGTCCGAGTCAGGTCCGTCCAGGGTGGACGTCATGTCAGGAGAGGCCGAGCTGTCAACTTCGTAGTCAGTCATCGTTGAGCGAGCGTTAAGAGCGGTCGTATAGAAAAGCAGAGGCGATAACACATTACAACTTATTTTATTATATTTCTCTAATTTACAATAAACTTTGTTTTCCTTTATTTAATAACTGAATAAATGAAATAAACTTTATAAACTCGGTGCTTTTGACAAAATATTGTTAATGTTAACCTTCATAAGGTCTTCAAATTTACTGACGTTAACGATCTTCGGGTCAAATTTGACCCAAATAGAAAATTTTATATAAGAACTATTGTTTTTCAATTAAGTATGATTTTCAAGTTGATATTTTATTGAAGTAGCATTTAATATTAACATTTATTTTTTTTTTTTTTTTTTTTTTTTTTTTTTTTATTATAAAGAGCAAATTTAAGTAATTAGAGAATGTATACTTAACTATGGCATTGGGTACACAAAGTTATTGTATTAGAGTGCTGTTTACATACAAATTTCTTACAAGTGCAACATACAAGTGGTGTTTTGTTATCTGATTTGGGACATAATTGGCAACGACTTCTTTTGCACGAATTTTTGACCGGTTCACACATTCTTTCTTTGGTTTTGTTTGAAGATGACGGCTGTTGTTTCTGCTCAGTAACTGCGCGCAGTTTATTTGCAATTTCCCGCGAAAATTGGGCTCTGGGTAATGTTTTTCGCTGCTTTATATAGGGCGTGGCAAGTTGAAAACCTAAATTTTCTAAAAAATGTCGACGTTTGGCAAAACAGTTTTCTTTCCAGCCATGGTTAGCTGATGTGAACAATATAAAAGCGTTGTATGCTGATATATCTAGTATGTTACTAAATACTACTTGAGGCCATCGATTGGTTTTCAAGAATAACATGAAACAACCTTATCCAGCGTATCCACGCCTCCTTTACATTTATTATAATCTAATATGATTTGCGGTTTTTTATCCTCGCGATTACTAATTTCTGACCTATGATGCAAAGTGCTGAGAAGATTCACAGACTTATTTTTTTTGGGAATATATGAAAGGAGGGTAGTATCCTTGGTGAAACAAAAAAATGATGAGAATACAGCTCTGCCTTTAGTTGCCAAAAGCTCTGGTGGCAATTCGATTTTTACGTATAGTTCCTACTAAAGTAATTTGCTTTTCTAGCAATTTTTGTCCCAATTGGTAGGATGTAAAAAAATTGTCTGCAGTCACATTATGACCTTTCAGACCAGCTGTCAAATCAAGAACTACACGCATTCCTTGGTTTCTTTCAGGCATAGCTCCAATTTCCTTACCTGTATACGGTTGTATATTCCAGGCATAGCTAGTGGACGAATCGCAAAGAACCCAAAATTTTATACCATACTTCGCTGGTTTTGATGGTATATACTGCCGGAACGGGCATCTTCCTCTGAATGCTACTAGCTGCTCATCAATTGTTACGTCTTGAGATGGATTGTAAAGTTTGGGCAGAATTTCAACCCACATATTCCAAAGCTCGCGTATCGGCGCAAACTTGTCTAAAATTCGGCGTTCACTGCGGGTATCCTTGTTGTCAAATCTTATTATTCTTGAAAGACTTTTGAATCTTTTTAACGGCATGATTGCTCTAAAAATAGGTCTTCGTTTCTCAGAATCCCACCAACTTTTCGTACTTTCATTTTTTGATCTATACACTCCAGCTAACAAAAGTGAACCAATAAATGCGAACATTTCTTTGTCGTCAACTTCTATCCAATCAACACCAAATACACGTTTACCTTCATTATTAGTATACTTCAAAATAATGTTCATCACGGGAGGTGGAAAAAACAATTGAAAACTGGAAATCTCTTCCGTTGTAATTCTTGAGCAAGAATAGCGGGTCAAGCCTGGCGTCATGCTAATAATGTTCTCCGTTCGGAATCTTCCATGAACATTTGCAAGAGGTTCCTTGAAATATCTTATTTCACCACTTTTTGATGTCATTCCTTCAGTAGCTGCCTCATCAATTTCATCCCCACTAGAACTTTCAGATGTCTCAACATATTCCAGATGATCTTCATTTTCTGAACAAATTTCTTCTTCGTCCGACAATGTATTTAGCATAATTTCTATTTCACTCTTATTCATTTTTCTACAATAATTACAGAAACAACAATTTCTAACTTTGATGCGACCTATTAGTTCTTTGTTTGTACAATGACTGAAAACTATATTGTTATAAGCAAATAAGAAAAACATTGCTTTGGTATTTACCCGGGGAATCCCAGTGTTCATACAAATAAAATGTTCAGCAAGTATGATGAAAAGAGACAAATATATATATACATTTAATTGTAGTGTTGCCAATGCTCTGAAAAAATTTAACATAATTGTGCGTAACAAAAATTCATAATTTTTGCTCCAGGTCAAATATGACCCAAAGACCTTAAGTGTAAAAAATTTTATAGATATTTTTTTTGCCAATATTTTTTTCTAAAAACTTAACGTATTTGTTAACATTTGAAATGAAATAAAAGTCATGAAATATCAAAAAGATCAACCACTCACTTTTGGAAAAAATTCAATTATAATTTCAAAATGGGTCAAATTTGACCCGAAGACCTTATGAAGGTTAAAACGATTTTCATTTAAGCTGTTTTAAAAAACAAATTTTTAGATGTTTTTTTTAGAATGTGTTTATTTTTAGAATGTTTTTATTTTTAGACAGTCATCGTCTAGCATTCAAAACGTACGGTAGTTTTTTGATCTTCTCTTTATAAAAAAACTCGTATAGTGCACATTTATTTACAAGAAAACAGTTAACTTTATCTTCTTTCTTCACTTACACGCGTGTTTATATACTTTTTTTTTTTATTAAATTTTGATTTATAATCGCACTTATATTAAAAAAAAAAAAAAACTTGAAAAGTTTTAAAAACACCATGGCTCCGGGTCCTCCGGACAAGTTGTCCAATAATAGATTTTATGTATTGGGGGATTACATCGATAATCCATCCAAAAAACAAAAATCCAACGAATTTCCAGACTTACCAACACCATGCAACAACAATAAAAACAACCCAAAATATGTACTAATATCATCCTCTGACCCTAAAAAACCACTATCAGAATTAAGCCCTTTTGCTATTAAAAAAGGTGTTGAAAGTATCAGCACCGAGTTCACCTCTATCTCCTTATTGCGGGACGGTAACCTTTTGATACTCACACGAAATACACGTGTTGCTGAAAAATTTTTAAAAACAAAATCGCTGTCTAATGTGTGCTCGATCTCATGCAAACTTCATGATACTCTTAACTCTGTTAAAGAAGTTATATATGCACCGTGTCTAATAAATGTACCTGAACAGGAAATTGTACAAGAAATGAAGGAACAAGGGGTAACAGATGTATATAATTGTAACTTTTGACCTATACCGCTTGCCTACGTTGCTTGGTATAAATGCAAAGTAGAACACTACATTCCTAATCCGATGAGATGTAAAAATTGTCAAAAATTGGGCCATTCAAAAAATCGCTGTAAAGGTAACGCTACGTGCCCTCAATGCAGCTTGCCACCGCATGCTCCTGAAGAATGCACTCGCATTTTCTGCACAAATTGCTCAGAAGCTCACTCATCGGCTGACAAAAACTGCCCCCTCTACGTTCAAATGAAAGAAGACTTAAAAATCAAAACCAAAAACTATTGCAGTATAGGAGAAGCCCGACGCAAATACAGAGAAAACAACCCAATACAAACAACAAATCAAAACAACACATACGCATCTATAGCATCCGACTCCCCTACAAAACGTAAAGAAGCATCAAACAATCAAAAAGAAAAAAATATTAAATCCACCACACAAAACATCATTTTAGACAAACAATCTACAACAACAATAAATCAACTAATTGAAACTGCTCCAACAACTTTTAAACAAACATCAACTGAACCGTTAAAACAAAACAACAAATTTAATAAAACAACAGAAAAACCGAAACATCAAAATCAATTATTTCAACAGATAAAAATAATACCACTAAAAACAACAACTCCGAAAGAAACAATAATAAATTTATGTCTCCGATCTCAAGCTTAACGCAATCACTTATAAATGATAATAATTATTTTATGCCATCTCTCGACGAGGAATCTCTCGACGAGGTAACGATGGATCTTTCAACTCCATAGTCACTAGTTTAAATTATACAACACAACACTCCTACCAAAAAATTTCATTTCCAACACATCCTACCCTAAATATTTCTAATAACATATAATTGTATGGACATTGTACTCTTATAATGGAATATCAACGTCTTTATAAACAACTAGCTGACCAGGCAAACTTTGTTTTGCCTTCAAATTTTAATTGTAATTAATTCTTTAAATCAAGAAATTTCTTTTACGCAAATAATAATATAATAATAATATATTTTTTATGTTAAGTATACCTGTTAAACATGAATTGTTACTTAAAACCATATCATAAAATTTATTGTTTACTTCTTTACCTTTTTTATTTATTCTAGGACTATGAGGAACGCTAAAAAAATTTTTGAACAACATTATTAAATAAGCTTGCAAAAAGTCTTGAATGTGATAATTTATTTTAATGCTTATTTGTTTTTTGCTTTTGGTACCACGCCCATTTATCCCATTCCGTCTACTAATATTTGTAATTGATGGACTCGTACAAAATTTGAAGGCTATATAGCTTATATAGAACCCTAGATATTTAATATTAATATTAATTTTGTATATGAGCTAAATAATCACTTTGTATGGGAGCTGCCACGCCGACTGGTATGATCCCGCCCAATTTTCCCATGACTATTCATAATATAATCAACGTGCACAAATTTCTAAGACTCTGGCTATTATAGAACTGTAGATATATGATATTAAATATATACTTTGTATGGGAGCTGACACGCCCACTGGTCCGATCACGCCCATTTTTCCCATGACTATTCACATTAACAAATAATCAACGTGCACAAATTTCTAAGACTATGGATATTATAGTACTGTAGATATATGATATTAAATATTTACTTTGTATGGGAGCTGCCACTCCCACTGGTCCGATCCCGCCCATTTTTTTCCTGATTATTCAAGTCAGTAACATATGGGATACTGCAATGTTTCAAAATTCTTGCTATCACAATAGTCAAGATATATGATGTTATTCAATTTATGTGGGAGGTGACACGCCCACTTGAAATATATATAGCCTATGTCCATCCTGGAGGACCAAATTAAATATTGATAAAAAAAAATTAGAAATCGTATGATTAGTTACGGAGATTACTTTCTACAAACAAACAAACATACAAACATTACCTCTTTATAATATTAGTATAGATTACCACAACCTCCAATTACTTATAAAGGAAATGGATCCTAGTTTTATATCGCTACAAGAAACGCACTGTGCTTACAACTTCACCCCAATTCCACCAAAAAACTACAGCAGTTATAACGTTAACTCAATACAAAACATCTCTTCAAAACAATGAGCAGGTGTCTTCATTAAATCTAATATACCCCACAAACAAATCATCGTAAACTCTGAATACCAAGTTGTTGCTATCGAAATCAACCTTAACCTCAAATTTACCATTTTATATTTTTATATTCCACCTTGCCAGGACATATCTGTTCGCGAAATCAATAATATATTCACCCCTGTTACGGCTTTTAAATCAGAGCGAAAGTAAAAATTTTAGAATTTTTCGGTGTTCTTGCGATTAAATCAGAACGTTTTTCCCTATTTTTTATTCGTTTTATTTCGTGTAAAAAAGTCTGGTCGAAAGTAAACCGAATGCCCTTTTTTCTAATAAATTAAAATTTAGGGTCAAAAATGGTGCTTAATGTTAAAAATTTAGAACTTTTTTTAACTTATTTCTGATGTTATTGTATTGTTTATACTCTAAAAAACTGTTTTAAAAAACATTTTTTTTGTTTTGGTATTCTAGAAAACACTCAAACAAATTGACAACAATAGGTCCATTCGTTTACACCAAAAATTGCACAAATTTGTACAAATTTGTACTGGATTTTACTGAAATGCGTTCGCGTACACATAAATTTGCAAAAGAGAGCATCTACTAAGAGAGTAAAGTGACAGTTGTCAGCAAAAAACCTGCAAATTTTTACTGGACAAATTTTTGCCAGTAAAATCCAGTAGAAAACAAAAACATATGATTAAATTAAGTAAACAAACAAAAATATGCATACATTTAGTAATAAAAACATTTAAAAGATTAAAAGCTGAATTAAAAGGGCGGCAAAAACTAAAAATAATTATTTTCAACCTGAAACAAATTAAAGTTGTCAGTTACAATTATTATAGCAACAATTTATCAGTTTTCTAATATCTCTGTTAATTGTTTTTATTTACATTAATATATTAGAGATGTAAAGATAATGAATATATGAATACTTCTTACTGCATATTATTCAGGGTACCGAATATCAAAAATAAAGTATTCATGTATTTTCGAATGTTATTTAACTAGAAACAAAATTAAAATTCATGTAAAAACTAAACAGGTACAAAAGCTTCCACAAAATTTTATTTAATTAATACAGTTGCTACGAATTTATAATTATTAAAATGCAATGCATCAAGTACCAAAAACAATATATACTGGGAAGTCTAAATAGCACTTATTTTAAAACACTATGCTTTTTAGCGCTCATATGTTTGAATTAACATGCAAGTTTTTGCAATTTTTCCGTTCGATTACTTTTTTGTGCAAGAGAGTAAAATTTTCATTTTGCCCAAAATTTACTCATCTACTGGATTTTACTAGAAAAGTAAACGAATGGACCTAATGTTAGAAGCATTTCTTTAAAGTATTTTACTTTCCATATGTTTTTCATTTTCCATAAAACCATATGTTTTGGCACTTCGAATTTCGAAACAAATTCGAGTTTTCGAAAGCTTTTAGGATTTGAGAAAAAATTTCTAAATTTCACTTTCGTGTGATTTCACAAATTCGTTCTAATTGCAAAACGTTCTAAAGTAGGGACATGGGCGATTATCTTCATTCAGCACTCCACTATTAGTTGTCGGGGACTTTAATGGATGGAACACTATATGGGGATCTATGGCGAACAACAACAGAGGACTTTTAATCGAAAACATAATAGAACGAGCTGGTTTATGTGTGCTGAACGACGGCAGTCCCACACACTTCTCTACCCACAACACATTTACCAATATAGACGTCTCTTTTTGCTCAGTTAATCTACTGCCTTTAACATCCTGGACTGTCCTTAGCGACTTCTACAGCAGCGACCACTTTCCTATTAAAATATCCGTAAAACTTCAAGGAGAAAGTTCAAACCCTATCAAAATAAATAAATTTTTAGTTCACCTAGCTGACTGGCCAAATTATTCACGAAGAGCGGAAATTATAGTCTCTAAACGTCAATTTACTTCATGCAGCAATAAAGATGTAGCCACAATGGCCAAAGCTATACGTACAGCAGCTAACATTCATAACCCTCAATCGAAAAACACAATAAAAACAGATCGTGCCCCGGTACCATGGTGGAGCTCCGCACTAGCAATTTTACGGAACGAAAAAATGAAGAAGTGGCAGAATTTTAAATCCAATCCCACTCAAGAAAACCTTCTATCATATAAAAAACTGAATGCTAAATTCCGAAAAGAAGTAAAAAATGCTAAATACTTAAGTTTTGAAAAATTCACGAAAACTATAAACAGAAACACCACTACACCGGTCATTTGGAACAAAATAAATAGAATCACACGAAAGTGCGCAACTACTATTATTAAGGCAATTGACACTCAAAACGAAACTCTCATTGACCCGTTGAAAATCGCTAACCACTTTGGCAGCAAATGGGCTGAGTACGCATCTGACGCTAATTTTCCTGATTTATTTAATACGTCTAAAAACTCATCTAATATTACCATTAGCAACACTGACGATAAAAATGCATTGTTGCTGGAGGACCCTTTCACTATGCTAGAGTTTAACAGCTGCCTTACCAAAGTTAAAGGAACTACCCCTGGACTAGATCGTATCTCCTATCAAATGATAAAAGCTCTATCCCATGCAAGCAAATCAAAATTGCTTGGCATATACAACACAATACTTCAAAGTGGAAATATTCCCCACTCCTGGAAACTAGCAGTTATAGTACCTATCCCAAAAATTAAGAACTCCTCTTCAGTCCGAGCTTACCGTCCAATATCGTTACTACCCTGCCTTTCCAAAATCATGGAAAGAATTGTTGCTACGAGGATATCGTGGTTTATGGAAAAAAATAAACTTATCGCCAAAGAGCAGGTAGCTTTTAAGGCAAATAAAGGATGTGATGACGCACTACTACACATGGATTACTATATCACACAAGCACTATCTGCTAAAAACCACGTAACAGTTCTTTCAATAGACTTTGAAAAGGCGTTTGATAGAATTGGCTCTCATGTCATTGTAAACATCCTAAAATCGTGGTCAATTGGACCTAACATTTTTAATTTTGTTAAATCGTTTTTATCAAATAGACGCTTCAAGGTGAGAATTAACGGTCAACTGTCAAAAATTTTCTCTCTGAAAAATGTACAAAGTGGTCTTTGTAAGCTATTTCGGATGCCTTGACACATTCAGATTGTATTGATATGTTCACAAAAGTTGTTCAGATTTACAATGGCTACAATTTTGTAATATATTGCTTATGAAAAATTATGAGTCCCTGTAAGTTATGCTGAAAAAAGCAAAAAAAAAAAATAATTTTCTCCTATATTTTTTCAAAAAAGTGCAGGAAAAAATGATTTTATGCACATAAAATGTTTATAAAATTTGTTCAATAGACTCTTCACTACATTATTGCCAAATATAGTTAAGCAATATCATCAAGTCTGAATTAGCTGTTGGCCAAAAACTGAGGACGCCTTGTTTTGAGTGGTGCACTGATTTTCAAAATCTTTTGAGGTCCATAAAAAAAAAATTGGTAGTCAAACTGGCCTTACCGAGTACAGGGTTTTACTAACCTACACTGTCGAGTCCGTGCATTTTTTTCACTGTTGCACTGTGTTATTATTATTTTCTAAAATAATGATTTTATAACTATAATTCAAAATTAGTATTCAAGTTTCTAAAATTTCTAAACAAATTAACAAATTTTAGAAAATTTTATTAAGGAAATTTTATAAATTTGGCGCTTATCTCCTAAAACAAAGAGTTTAGAAAAGATGTCGATAAACTAAAAATTGGGGTAAATTTTCTTAAATTTCTATATAATTTAATAAATCTCTTAAAAAAATTAAAAGACCAGTCATTTTGGTTTTGGTGAAATTTTTGGAACTTTGTCCACTACTCAAACTTAGACCACTCATGTCTTCCAAATAAATGGGTTTGCAAAATATGGTAAAAGATAAAAATTTGTAGTTAAGTGTCACACAGACGATCAATATTACTGAAAGTAGTGCTGTAGTAAGTAGTGGGTATTGAGAATTTGTCTTTTTTTCATGGATGGTAACCGATTAGATGCGGGTATCGGTAAGGGTAAAGTCATAACTAGTCTTGCCGTTCCGTGCCGTAAAGAATCAGCTGTTTTGTTTTTGGTTTATGGATAGTGCGTCTATCAAAAAAGCACCACACATAAATTATGAACGAAACAGCTGATTCGTCACGGCACGGAACGGCAAGACTAATGGAGCCTTAACGCTTATTTCTTTTATTTTGGTATTTAAGGGGTAAAGATATTTCAGTTATTTCGGTAACGGTATTTCAGCGTAAACGATATTTTACTTATTTCGGTAAAGGTATTTTAGGGGTAACGGGTATTTTTTTTTTATTTCGGTAACGTTATTTTAGCAATAACGGTTTTTCAGTTATTTCGGTAACGGTATTTTAAGGGTAAAATTATTTATTCAGATAATGTCAACGCTCACCATTATGCGGGAATTCCAATGACTGGCTAGTTAATGATCAAACTTTGGAAAAATATATCTATTTTTTCTTTTCAGATCTTGCCAGATTATTTCGGTAACGGTATTTTAAGGATATTCACATTTCAATAATTTCGGTATCGGTATTTTAGCGATAACGGTATTTGAGTTATTTCGGTATCGGTATTTTAAGGAGATTGATATTTTGGTTATATCGGTAACGGTATTTTACCTGTTTTGGTAACGGCAACAAGCTTAACATTTTTTTTCATAATTTTGTCCTTAAAAGTACACAATAACACATAAAATATTTTTTTTTATTAAAATTATAAGATCTAAAATCGTATTTAGTTGTGGTGTTTTTTTCTATTTAAAGAGTTTTTTTTTTGTTTGTTTTTATAATGTTGACTTTATGAAAACTACCCAGGCAGAAATTAGAGAAGATACAAAAAACAAAGCGTTTGACAGCGCGTTTGTTTTCGATGATACACAAATAAAAGCATTTTCAGAGCGTTAGTTGCCAATGGTATGAAATATAAGCATTACAAAAGCATATTTTTGGATTGATTTTTGAACGTTAGCAAAAAGTGCTTTGGGAGTACTTTTCATAGAAAATTTCTAACGGTTTATGAAATAAAAGCACTTGCTTGCTAAATTTTCATATATTGTTAGTTGTGCTCCCGAGCAGATTGGTATCAAAATTAAGAAAAATCGGTCCAGCGCACAGTAGCGCCTGTAGAACAAGTGAGGTGGTAAAAATCAAAAATTTCATGTGCCCCTAAAAAATATTGAATAAACCTATTTCATAGGAAATTGTCCAAAACGATTTCAAATATTCCACTCTTATTACAATACAATTTTGGTTCAGAAGATATAGCCCTTCAAAGTTTACCGACTTTCAGTGTTCAAAAAAACAGAGCATTTTTATGTAATTTTGTCCGCTTTCAGATGCAGAATCTCGAAAACTAGATAACGGATCGTCATTCTTTTTAATGTTATTATTATTAAAAAAAATTAGACTGTTTGCTTTGTATTGGTCCAGGTACTTTGATATTTATAAACTATCCATTTTTTCAATATTTCTCAACTTTGGTGGAAAATAAAAGAAAACTATTAAAAACTATATTTGCCATATATTCAAAATAAGTTCTTTGATTAGTCCTTTACCTATTGCAAAAATTTCCAGCTGCCCGTCCTTGCCCCATTTTTTGCAAGAGGTAAAATTTTGAAAAAAGACATGGTTCAAAAAAGGTGTCGCATGCATTTTTGGGCAATTAATGACATATAAACGCGAAAACCCATTCTTATTATTATTGTTGATATATATGATTTTTGTTTATGATTTTAGGTAGATTATACTGTATATTTTAAAACAACCATAATCCCGTTATTAGTCAAGGTTAGGTAGATTTTTGTTTTTAATTCAAGATAGATTAGACTATTTAAAAACAATCATTATCCCGTGATTAGTCTAGAATAGGTAGATTAGACTATATATTTGAAAAAAAATATCATAATCCCGTAGTTATATATTTTATGAATGTCCCTAATAATTTCTCCTCTTTGAATTGTACTTTATACCCGCTTTATTTGATTAAAATATTTTATATTGTCCTACTTATAATTTGTTAATTATCTTAATTTTGTTTTATTATATTATCAAATATTTCTTTTATAATACTCTTTATTTTATATTATATCATTTTATTATATTTTATCATACATTTTCAATTGTTCAAATCTAGTTTTACCGTTAAGGGTAAGACAAAACGATCTTGCGGTCCACTTATTTCATCACTGCGACATATAAAGTCACGAAAAGAGTTAGAAAATAATTATAGTTCAGAAATGATAAGTATTTTAGATATACCTTCCTTTACGGACTGTGAGCAATATTTTACAAAAAATTGAAAAATAAATAAAAAAAAAAATTTTAATTTTTCTGGAACAGTTTTAAATCATAAAAATCTTTAAAACAGACAAAAAAAAATAAAAAATATTTTATTTTACTACCCATGAAAAGGATTTTTTTTACAAATATCAACTTTGCTAACCTATAAGTAGGCACCTAAGAGGCGTAGAACACTTTTCAAACACTCATTTCATAGGTTGATCGATTATCTATCATATGCTTTTTAAATTTGTTAATTATCTCATTTGGTTCGAAAGTTATGATTTTTGCAACGAAAAAACTCAAATGGCGCCACTGTGCAGCGGTTAAAAAGTTGAGAGTGAAAATGTGAAGGGTACCTATAAATTTTCCACTTAAATTTGTGTATTTGAGTACAGCTTCATAGAAGACGCTATAGCAGCTGGTGAAAGATATATGTTGTCATATTTTGCACCAATTTTTTTTTTTCATTTTTTTGCATTTTTTCCTCAAAATTATTTTTCACTAAAAAAATGGGTTTCTCATCCAAACAAAAATATTTAGCTTCAAAGAAAGTTGTTTTTATCTGTTTGTATTATTTGTTACGAAAAAAGAGGATATAAAAAGTTCGGTAAAACAAAATTTAATGCTTTAATTGTTTTAACTTAAGTGTGATATTTCTTTATACAAACAAAACTAAATTACTCACCGGATCCATAGGTCCACAAAATTTACGAAATTCTTCATAGCTATTTCTTTTAGGATGTGTACAAACAATTTCCAAAGCCATGCAAACTCCACTAGCCAATTGGGCTACCATAGACTAAAATTGCAAATATATTTGATCTACTTGAAATTTGATATAAAATGCACTTAAATCTTACTATATATTCTGGTACAATGCCTTTATAAACTTCATAGAATTCTCCACAGTTAACTCTTTCTAAAAGATGCATTCTCAGAGCGTTTATCCTAAAACCATTCGAAGTTATTTCCGAAATAATTTTACCCAAATTACCCTCTTTGATGGCGTGTGGCTTTATAATAGCTAAAGTTGAATTTTTTAATTGTACAGACATTTTTAAACCGGTTTTACTGTTAAAGAAAAAATTGGTGTCCTAGCAAAATATTGATGAAATATTGAAAATAAAATGCTGATGGTTTTATAAATAATTAAATGTTTTACCCTTATAACATCTTCATCGGTTTGTGAACATTGTATACCATTACGTATATCTTCTCTGGCAAATAAGTTCATTAATGCTTTAGGTATTTCGCTATTCATACATTCTCTTGATTGTTTTTGACAATATTTAATTTTTTCCATAACATTATCGGCTATTAATTCAAATCCTATGCAAGGGCCTGACAATAATTGATTCATGAGAACTCTAAAAAAAAAGGGATTAATTTTATTAAATCTTTTCATTAAAAAAATAAAAAACATACGAAATTTGTACATCTCCCTTATTTTGTTCACTTAAAAATTCTTTAACCTGTTCAGCGGTGAATTGTATCATTTGTCCTTTGCTAATACTAAAATTACTATCAATAAAGGCACATAATACCGTACCTAAATGATGAAGTATACTATTTTTAAGTAAAACAAATGTTCTGAAAATAGATTATGTTTGTAATAGTTAGAGAATTTTTTTTTAAACAGAATATTTAACTTACTTTTTTCTATATTTTGCTAAAGTATTTTTTGTTATTTCATCTCCGTAATCAATTATATCAAATTGTCGTCCAAATATGTTGATTTTTGAGCCCACAAAGAAATCTTTTTCTGATAATTCTGGCATTTTAGTACGTCTCAAAAAAGTTTTTTTAGTACGTTGTTCATACTTGAAAGAAAATTATTTTAAATATAATTTGTTTTTAAATTATTTTATTTCTAAATACTTACAACTTCTATTGAATTATCGTCCACAAAATAGCAAATTGTAAAGGTTCGGATAATAGCTGCTTCTTCCTGATACCATTCGGCAATAAATGATAAACGTCTTGCATAACGATTGGACTTTAAACAATAAAAATATTTTAAAATTCAAGTTTATAGTAAAATTGCCTTCTAAGCCTGTGCCTATCTTACACCAATAAAATTTCTCAGTTGCCCAGTAAAAGTAAAGTTTCTCAGTTAAATCCATAAAATTTAAAAACAATCGATTTTATCGTTATCAACTAAACCATAAGCAAATCTAGAATTTTCCGATAAAGATTGTAGGAAAAATAAGATTGTAGGAATAAAGTTGAGGAAACATTTTTAAATTTTTTTTTATTTTTTATGACATATATAGCCTTTGGTGTTGTGTTAACCGATGTTAAATCCACTCAAAAGCACTTTTAAGAGAGTATAACCTTCTTAACAAGAATGATATTCGCAAAGAAACGCTAATAATATGCGACGAGGAACTTAACTGCTTATCAATTCAAACTCCAAGACACTTAATCTTGTGTACAAAATCAACTCTCATACCATTGAGAGTAACGTTTATCCTATCATCAACGACACCAAAACCTATTAACTTTGTCTTTCTTTGATTTACAGCAAACCCATTGCCTGAAGAAAATTATTCAAGTTCGAGGCCATACTCTATATTTCTTTATTAGGATATTGTCCTAACAAATAAAATATACAGTTTTTGTTATCAAATTTATTAATTGACCACTTTCAGGAATGTGTTGATAGATCTATTTCGGGAATTTACAAGGTTCCCATCATCAGAACACGTTTTGAAAGACAATCGCATGCAAAACATCAAACATTCATATAAACAAGTTTTCTCACTAAATGAGAACTAATATATGAGCTCAAAGTTAAAGATTATCACAATTGATCAAAAATAAATTGAGAACTTGTTTGTTATGTGCAAGGTTTACCCTTGGTAGATAATCAATACACGTTTTTTGTTTTTTTTTTTCCTTTTTATTTTCACACTTGTTTTGTTTAAAAACAAAAACAAAATGTAAAGGGGAGTAAACAAGACCATACTTTGTCTTTTATACAAGCTTGATATAATTTCTATTAAAAATAAATTTATGTTTCGACCTTCATTTTCATTGCACAATTAAAGGTCTAAAAACCATAATTTTTATTTTTAATAAAAATTGTATCAAAAAAAAAATTAAAATTTTAAAAAAATAAAAATGTTTACCCCCTGTGTGCTGCCTGAATTTTTGAAACGTAACATTTTTTTTCAATAAACCATTAACACATACAACTTTATGTTAAGCATAGCCCAAAGGTGACTAGTAGTTGGTATTTAAGGGGGGACATTGGCCGTTTTTTGAAATCGATTTTTTTTAAACTTTGTAATTTAGTAAATATTCTTAAGATACTAAAAAAAAAATTTAATGGAAAAATTCCTACGGGTTCAAAAATTAGAGCCAGATTAGTGAGAGCGCATTTTTAATTTTCGCGCCAGCTACGTACCTTTTTTTCTTTGTTCACAAACTTTGAACGCGTTTATCTCGAAACCATGTTTTTCGTACTGGTTGCGGCACTAACGGGTTAATTTTTTGCCGAAATTTTTTGTATTGTGTATTTTTTTAAACTTGATTCGCTATCGTATGACACGAGCTTTTTTTTAATTATTTTTTCGATTTTTTATGAATTTTTAGTCAATTTTTTTTTTCGAAAAAACACACACAAATTTGGAACATCACCAAAAATTGGAAAAAAAATTTAAAAAAAAGCTCGTGTCATACGATAACCAATTTTGTTAAGATTTAAAAAAGTTATTTTTTTCCAGATCGGAAAATTTTTGCGACTCCCAGCGCTGCAATCACGAGGCCCAGTTTTTTTTCTCTGCCGCCAGTTTGGAGCTCTTTTTGAATTTTTTTTTTCTTGTAATTTGTTCAATTCTCTACAATAATAAAATTTTGTAAAATGTTTGTTTTTGACTGAGTTATGAATTTTTAAAAAAAGGTCTGTATTCTCTGCCGCGAATGTAATGTCCCCCCCCCCCCCACCCCTTAACCAATTATAACCTAAATGCTCGTTCAAAATATTTTGAATCAGAATATTATCCATATAATGTTGTATTATCCATATATTATCTATATCGCTCATTTACTTCAATAACGTCATAACTCAAAAATTTTGATTTTGTAGAAAACGAGTTTAAAGTTTTCAATTTACTTCCAACTTGAAGAAAAAAATAACAACATAATTTCTCTCAAGAGGTGAGTATACAAGATATCAATACGACATTTTTACACAATATGACACGTGATATAACGAATAATTATGCGTCTACTAAATTTGAGGTAAATATAGCAAAAATATTGTTGATATAACAGTTTTTGTTTGCTATTTTAAGTCTACAAAAATTTAGTAAAAGTTTTTGCTAATTTTACAGAGTCAAATGCTATTTTCATTTAACTAAAATTCACATCGAATATAAATAAAATTTTATAAAGTTAACTGATTTATTTTTACTGTTCTTATTTAATTAATATTTAGCAAATAAATCTGCTAAATTTATCAGTTTTTTCTACAAGATCATTTTTAGGTAATTTTTAAGTTTTTTTTTTTTTTTGCTTTTTTACAGGTTTATTTCTATGAGTGTACAACAGGCATCCGAGGCAGCCATTTGAATGAAATTATTTTCCATTATTAACCGGAAGGATTGTACTTTCAAATAAAAAAATAAATTTGAGAAAATATTCAGTTTTTTTTATAGCATTTAAAAAATAAAAAAAAAATTATTATGCGGACCCTTTATTATATTAAATGTTTTGTACAATTTGCATACTGATCCTATTTTTTGTCTTTTAAAAAAATGTAATTAGTTCAATAGTTTTTATTTTTTAATTCAAACATGAAAGTTTGGATTGTTTCATAAAATAAAATTTCCCCACCAAATTTGTTGTCTTTTGAGACGTTAAATTGTAATTGACCCGCAACTGTAATTTTGGTCGTTTATAGAATTTCACGTTCGATAAACGGGTTCTTTCATGTATCACCAAGTACTTTGATTTTTTAGGATTCAGACATAAGCCATTGGCATTTGCCAAACGTTATATCATATCCAGATCCCGGTTCAGTTTAACCACGTTTTCCTTAACTGAATTAACTGGGCCACTTATGGCGACATCCTGAAGTTCCAAAATCGTGCAGAGCATGGAAAAAAACTGAGAACTGCAATTTCACTTTTTCGCTAGCGTGAAAAAAGTTCACGCACCAAATGCAATGAAGTTTTGCTTAAAGGAACAATTTAAAAGAAATAAAAAAAAACAATTCCAAACATTAAAGAATTACGTACATTTGAAGTTATATATGGCCATATGTTTTGGTATTACTCAATATTCCTTTAAAAAACAAGGGGCTCGCCAAGTTTTCCCAAGTGCAAAAGCGGTACCAACAAAATATTTAACAATTACAATTTAAATTTTTAGTCGCACTCTTTTTGTCCAAAAAAAACTCCTTGAGGGTTTAAGTCTTTAACTCAATTCTCTTAGACCATAAAAATGTATGTTAAGAAATAAACCAACTCACCATTATTAGATTTTACCGCTTATTTTAATTAGAAAATAAAATTTTATTATTCACCGGCAAAGTAAATTAAAATCAAAATAAACAAAAAAAAAGACCCGGTTGCTACTGACAGCTTTGTCACTATACTAGTTCAATTGAACTACTCACTCAATTGAATGATAAGACCTAGTTCACCATTATTGCTCTTCTAGTTCAAATGTTCATTTCATTATTTATTATTAAGCCTGTATGGCACCTGCTTTATTGCAACAGCTTTACTTGGGTTTTTCTATAAAATGCGATCTAACGAACGATTGAAAGAAGTCGTTAAAGATCTATTGAATAAGAAGAGCGACCTACATAGTTCCTTGAGTACAACTAAATTAGAAAGCACGCCCACTCAAGCGAACTAGAATGCCCGTCTATTTGTCAGAGGCTTTGTTGTGACAACAAAAATGTTGCCAGAGCAAAATAAAAGCAATATTAAAAAACGCCAAAATAGAAAAGGATGCCAGTCTTTTCAATAATATGGCATTCACATTAGGAAAGGGTAATGGTTCGTTTTAAGGTAGTTTTTTAAATCTGATATTGCTATCATCATAAATTATGATATCATTAGTGATATCGATGCTAGACTGGATGTTCCAGGTCGAATTTACTACCGTTATTTTATGGAATGACGAATGACCGACAACGGTATCATGTATAAAAATTTATTTTCTGTTTGTCGCTATACACACTTTTATTACAGATTTCTCTGAAATTTGGTACACTTGGTCCTATTACTCCAAAGAAGGTCGCAATATACTTTTTGTTTTCCAACGGATTTCGCCTAAAAGTGGTGCACGAGTTTTTATACCTCAGCCGAGGTCACCATATACTTTTTTTTGGCCACGCCTACTTTCGCTCCTACTTTTTTTAATTTGTGAGTTCAGTATTTTTCTTTAGATAAAAAAAACATTTTTCTCTTACTGGAACTTGCTCAAAAACAATCCCAAAATGCGAAAAATCGCCAAAATAAAAAATCAAATAAAGAAAAAATTTGAGAAACTATAAAAAACTGAATAATTTGTAAAAAAGTTAAAAAAAAGTATAAAAGTTCAAATTTTCAAAAAGATTAAAGTGAATTTTAAAAACCGTTAAAAGTATTGGATTTTTTTTAAGAACAATGCTTAAGTAGTCTATAAGTAGTGTTGAACCAACACTGATGACGAATATGTCCTAGAACGTTCTATAGAACCAGTTCCCTACGTGACAATTTTAAACAAAAATCACGGAAACAAGAATCGTTCTATAGAACTAGTAACTGTTCTTCAAACGTTCCTTAGAACTAGTTCTAAGGGTGACAATTTCAAGCAAAAATCATGGGTTACAACGCCAAACTAGAACCAGTTCTGGCTTTTAAAGAACTAGTTGTAGAACTAACACAAGTTTTGCCGGGTCGACAATCTTTTATTTTGAAATAATTAACAAAAAATAACTGTTTACTGAAAAATAAATGTTTTGGAAGTTGCTTATTAAAATACCGTTTCAAACTACAAAATGACAGTGTTTATCGTAAGTTGTTTTTTTTTTAAATAATTTTCATAATAGATGTTTTGTATTATTTCATAGAAAAAACACGTGTAATTGCAGTTAAAAACAACTACTGATAACTACACAAAAAACTGTCATGTAATAACTATAAAACTTTTTCAATGTACACAAAAAAAAAAAAATTAAGTTTTCCAGCAGTTTGTGAGAGGGTTAAAAGAAAAGTGCACAATATTTTATACCACATGAAAGGTAGATTTTTATCACGTATCAAATTAAGATTTTTTTCCTTCTTCTGTAATCAAAATTTAGAGATTGCATATAATAATTTCCACTAATCTATAAGAAAAATAACACAATTTGCAAATTTTTCTGTTAATAATTATAAAATTAGATTTTTATTTTGCAAATAACTCTTATCGCATGCGATTATTATTCCTTTATTTACAGGAAACAACACAATATTTAAAAGGAAATATAAGTTAAATTCTTAAATTGATTTTGGTATTTTGTTTTCATTTAAATGTGTTTTAAAACATGATGTTTGTATTAAAATATTAATAGAAAACAAACTAAATGGAAAAAAAGATAAAAAGTATTACTGCAACTTAGTTTTTTTTGTGATTGTTCGTTTTTTAATGGTTTTTTTTTATATATAAAGTGTATTTTTTTTCTGTTATCATTATAGAATAATGTTGAAACATAGTTCCAATATATTTAAGAGTAATTTAAATATAAGTATGTATTTTGTATAAGATTGTTGTTTTGTTTTTTTTTTCAAAATATTGGGTTTATATTTTTTTCTGTAGTCAACGTAATTTTGTTTTTGCATTTTCTTAAGGGATCAATAAGTATTTTGTTTGTTTAAAAGCAATAAATGTTCATGCTAATATTAAGAAAAGTATTAATTATAAAAGTTTAACACTATTGTTAAACTATTTTTGTTCATCCTTCTTTTCTTCTTCCTTTTTATCGTCTTCATCATCATCATTTTGTGATAGACTTGGAATATTGTCATCTGAATCATCGTCATCATCGACATTAAAATCATCAAATCTATTATCCATACCCGAACCCTTAAGCATATCATTAAGTAGGAAATTATCACCTACTGCAACATCTGAAAATATCACAAGTTAATAAATAGTACAATTCGTTTATCATCTATAATTTGATTTCTTTTTTTTTTTTTTATATTACCTTCTTCATCGTCTGACTCATTTTTCCATTTGGCGAAATTTGCTTTAAGGAAATGCAATTTAGTTTTATCATTAGTTAATGAATTCCAGAAGGGACCAGATTCTTTTTTGTATATGGTAAATTCAATACATCTTCCAATATTTTTACTTGTGACTTTTTCAGGATTAATGGGATTAAGAAAATTTAATGTGACCTCATATTTTTTAGTGGCATCGAGGGCATTAGTACCCTTAAATGTTAAACTATTTTCTGTCACCCTAAAAAAGTTGCGCAATAATATTAGTTACAGCTTTGTTAGGAAATATTTCTTAAGTTAATAATATTTACTTGTGTTCAATATCCTTGCATTCCACATCGATGATGACGTATAGTAAATCACTTCTTTGAGCCCAAGAAATTGGGGGTGGTACTGTACTGTAATTATAAAGAAAATAGATATATTTGTAAAACTATTGTAATTTTTTCTAGAAATGCTAACATTTAGAAAATTACATTTAAATCGATCGTTTTTTAAATTTTAATCCCGAATGTTTCGTATTGTTTTAAATTCAAAAAAAAATAGAAGTGGTATAACTTGTAACGGTAACGTTATTTTAGGGGTATCGATATTTCAGTTATTTCGGTAACGTTTTTTTTATAGCGTTAACGGTATGTCACTTATTTCGGTTACGGTATTTCAGATATTTCGGTAACGTTATTTTACGGATAAAGGCTTTTTAGTTATTTCGGTAATGGTATTTTAGGGCTATTGGTATTTCGGTTATATCGGTAAATGTATTCCAATTATATCGGTAACGGTATTTTAGGGCTAACGATAGTCAGCTGAAAGAGTTTTGAATCGATAACAATATTTTTGCGGTATTGCCTGCCATCCATGCTTTAAACTGCGTATGATCCTGCCTACTAATTTAAAGTTCGATTTATAGCGTACTGTGGGGCTAATATTAATGTAAAGTCAAAACTAAAATCCGCTCTATTTAGCACTTTTAAATCAACCGGATTAATTGCTTCAAAGAACAGGTTCTAACTAGGTATAACTTTTATTTTCACTGGAACATGTTTGAAAATTGTGGTGGCTGGGAATTAATTATAAAAATGTTCTTGGGAGATGGAAGAAGTCGGATTCATACAGATTTAATTTGTAAATTGATTGATAGTTGTGTGCCATCAACCTTTCAATTGATGTTGTCTGAATATCAATTGATCTTTTCTGAATTTCAATTGATATTTTCTGAATTTCAAATGATGTTTTCCGAATTTCAATTGACGTATTCTGAATTTCAAATAGTGGTGTTTGAAGTTCAAAATAATTTTTTTCTAAATTTCAATTGATATTTTCTGAATTTCAATTGACGTTTCTAAATTACAATTAATATTTTCTGAATTTCAATTGATGTATTCTGAATTTCAATTGTTATTTTCTGAATTTCAATTGATATTATCTGAATGTCAAATGATTTTTTCTGAATTTCCATTGACGTATTCTAAATTTCAAATAGTGGAGTTTGAAGTTGAAAATGTGATTTTTTAAATTTCAATTGCAGTTTCTAAATTTCAATCAATATTTTCTGAATTTCAATTGAAGTTTTCTGTATTACAATTATTTGTTCTAAATTTCAATTGAAGTACTCTGAATTTCAATTGATCTTTTCTGAATTTCAATTGATATTTTCTGAATTTCAAATGATGTTTTCTGAATTTCGATCGACTTTTTCTGAATTTCAAATAGTGGTTTTTGAATTTCAAAATTTATTTTTCTAAATTTCAATTGATGTATTCTGAATTTCAAATGATGTTTTCTAAACTTTAATTGATATTTTCTGAATCTCAAATGATGTTTTCTGAATTTCAATTGATGTTTTCTGAATTTCAAATGATATTTTCTGAATTTTAAATGGAAAATCTAAATTTCAATTGATGTTTTCTAAGTTTCAAATGGAAATTCTGAATTTCAATTGATTTTTTTTCCGAATTTCAAATAGAATTTCTGAATTTCAATTGGTATTTTCTAAATTCCAATTGATATTTTCTGAATTACAATTGCAAAAGGTGTAGTATGTATACCTGATGTTGCTATTTGTATTTAATTTGTATTTAATTCATTTTATTGTAATTTTAAAGCCCATGGGGCCAATTAAGCAAAATTACAAAGACAACTTACTAGCTAATGTGCATAATAATAATAATAATATATTAAAAATACATAAAAATATAAGAAACCCACTCAGCGATAGTTATTTTATCAATGAATAAAAGTATTTACTTCCTATTATAAACTCTGTTAATATCTGAAGTATAGGATCCTCGTGCTCTATTTAAATAGACAATATTAACAAGTCGATGTTTTAATTAAAAAAAAGTATTGAAAATTATGAATCAGTAATATGTGCTTGTTCATAAGCAATAAGACGACGCCTCTGTAAAGCATATGAATTAGAAAATGATTTAAGCGCTCTAGGCAGAGCGTTATATAATTTAGCCACTCTTACAAAATATGCACGATCTAATATCGTAGTTAGCTTTGGTAACAAAATCTGTTTATTCCTATTAGATCTACTAAATCTAAATCGATCTATAAAGCCAGAAGGATAACCGTTCTTAAATATTCTGTAAAAGAGAAGAAGATTACGAATCTTGATAAAACTATTAAAACTACATCCCAGAAAGTCTTGCACATAAGAAGATATATGATCACGGTTTCTTAGTGAATAAACATATCTAACAACACGATTGAAAAGTAACGATAATTTTTTCAAATTAAAACCAGGGGTACCAGTATATACCTCAATACCATAAGTAAAGATAGGCATAACCATAGCATGGGCAACTCTTCTCCTAACTGCTAATGGAATATATAAATTAGTGCAATACAGCTTTCTTAAAACATAGTGAACTCTAGATGATATCGAATTAATTTGGTAAACAAACTTTAGTTCGCTATCAATAACCACACCCAAACAAGACAATCTATCTACAAACTCAATTTCCGTAGGTCCAACAAAAATTGATATATTATCCCTATACGAGGGCTTTCCAAAAAACAAAGTCTTGGTCTTATTTGCATTGATTACCAAACCATTTCGATTCATCCAATCAACTGTCTCATTAACATAATAGTTAATGTTTGACTGAAAAACATCTAAAAATTCCTTATCACCCGATATCATAAGCTGCAAGTCATCAGCAAATGCGAAGGAAGTACACATACTGTTATCATATATATAAAAAAGGTCATTAAGAAACATTACAAACAAAAGTGGCCCTAAAACCGAACCTTGCGGTACTCCAGAGACTACTGGTAGAGTCCCACTAGAACTACTACCAATCGAAACATTGAAAACGATCTTTCAGATAAGAGGATATCAGTCTGCAAGCACTAGTTGAAAATTTAAAATAATTTGCCAACTTTGCAATAAGTATCGAATGCGGAATTTTATCAAAAGCTCTACATAAATTAAGCGACAGTAAAACTGACAATCGGCCGTTACTAAATGCACTCCGTAAACTATCAGTTAAATTAAGTAACAGTTGTGTGGAACTACGTCCACGTCTAAAATTTAAAATTAGAAATCTTGGAATAAATATTTTAATGTCATTATTTCGGTATACATGGTCTACTTTGAAGTGCAATCAAATAAAAATCGCGATATCGATTGGAACACGACAATAAACGAAATTAAACTTCGGATGCTCTAAAAAATTTCTAAATAATTTATAGTTTTTGAGATAAACCCAGCTTTTAAAGGGTTTAATTATTTTATTATTAAACCCTTTATTTTTTTTAGTTTTCAATGTCCGGCCGAAGCCGAACTTTTTAATTTACTTTTTATTTTGAATAAGCCGTTAATTTTTAGTTAATTCTGACAACGAAATTTGTTAAAAGTAAAACAAAAAATATTTATATACAGCGGTCAAAAAGTATTCGACAAACTGCTTGTTTTTCATAATCATGAAAAATATGTTAAAAAATTCTACATAATGAAATATATAAAAATGCAGATTATTAGCTTAAAGTGTTATCTCTTTATTTATGAAACAAAAAATACAACAAAAATCAATATTCTGAAAAAAAAAATACAAAAACAAAAACATCTAATATATCGACGCAAAAAAATATTCGACAACGTTGCTCTGGTTGTGATTAACGGGAAAAATATTGATTCAAAATAAATAATTAATATTTAGTTGCTCTTCCTTTTTGTTTTATAACGGCTTTTAAACGCTTTGGCATTGATTTAACAAGATCTAAAATGTAATTTTGGTCATTTTTATGCCACAGAAGGATTGCTTTAAGCTGTTTTTTGTTACTGAAATTTCTTTTCCTTATATTTTGCTCTAACCAGGCCCATAGGTGTTCGATGGGGTTTAAGTCTGGGGACTGTGCAGGTGGTTTAATCACGTTTAATCACGTTTGGACAGTTATACAACATCCACAACCTTGTATTTAGGGCCATATGTTTTGGATCATTATCCTGATAATATTGAAAATCACTTGCAACACCCAAAATTTCGGCACTTGGCTTAAGATTTTCCTTGAGTAGGTTTATGTAGTACTGATGGTCCATTATTCCATCAATGAAAACTAAATTACCCACGCCTGAAGCCCCCATACATCCCCAGACCATAACACCGCCACCACCGTGCTTTACAGTAGGCACCATATTTCGCTCCTCCAACTTTGAACTTTTGTTTTTTTTCTAAAATATATAACGACTTTAATACAAGTTCTTGTGTTTGTACTTTAAATAAAGGAATTTAATCTGATCTGTAATCAATTTCTTTTCGATGTTTGGACGAAATGGTAAAACTCGGTCAGACACTATTGGTTGGACTGACGGTGACCAATGTTTTTGTTTCATGTTTACAAATTCACTGAGACTGTTTATTTTTTATAGCTAAAAACAACGTGGCTCCTTGAAACTTAAAACATATGTTTTATAAGTTTGCTATTTTTTACCAAATAATTTTTTTCAAACTACTGCCTCCATCTATATGTCATGCGGGTAATTTTGGAACCGCCCTCTAACCGTTCCAAAAACGAATACTTCTTTTAAATTTTAGAAATCTGTTTTTTTGATTTTATTTATTTATATTATTCATTCAACAATAATACAAAAGCCGATTTTTTTTATTTGTATTGGTACAATTTCCTAATTTATATTAAAAAAACCACAAATTATTACTAACTTCTAATGTAAAATTAAATAGTGCATGTCAAATTTATATGAAAATATCTGTGGTTAAAGCCACATTCACTCTAGATAGCAAAACACGTGTGTTGCTAAACCTCGTATTTAAGCTCCTTATTCTACTCCATCAGTTCTTTATTATTTTCCACTCGTTTTGGCAAAACAAGTGGTTTGCAGTCTATCTAAATGCCGTATAAAATTAAATTGGTTTTTAGAAAAGTGACTTGCACAAAAAAAAAAACGTTGCCAACTAACTTGGAACATTTCAACTAATTAAGTTTTTTCGCATAAATTATTCAATAATTAAGTAGAAACGAGTAAAAACTTGGTAAAATGTTAATAGCTTTCGCATAACTCTTGTAAATAAACTTTATTAGTTGAAATGCTCCTAATTGCTTGGCAGATTTTTTGTGTGGTTTAGTTAAATCTCCTTGAAATATATATTCCCAAAACAATAGTTTTTCAAATTTATAGATCTGGCAGCACTAAACGAAACGTCCATACGAAATAGCGGCACATTTAAATCAGTGGGTTTTCATACTACTCAGTGTCGCTCAATCTGCTCTTTTTATTTCTTCGTAAATTCTCAACGAGCAAATGAAAACATGTTGTAGAAATTCAAAGTTCAAATTAATTTTTATGTTTTTAAATAACAATTTAACACATTTTTTAATTATTTCAAATAATAATGATTTATCCAGCAAATAAAATATATCAATTTAGAAATAGAATATAAGAAAAATAAGAGTTTTAAGCAACAATTTTTCATCAACATGTTGCAATAATTTTTTTAATGTAACAAAAAAATGTTTTCATTAAGTTTGTTCGCTTACGCAAAAATTTGTAAGTTTTTACTGGAATGTGTTCGTTTACACACTTAGTAAAAAGTTGTAAGATGAGAGAGTCAAGTGACAGGTTGATACCAAAAAGCTTACATATTTTTACTGGATAAATTTTTGCCAGTAAGAAATTATAAGAAAAAAACATGATTGAAATAATATGCCTGTATTTTTAGGTCAGGCTTTCTCCGGTATGGACTTTTTACATTTTCCTAGTTATGTTGAAACAGCTGAACCATATCCAAAAATAAAGTGTACAATTTTATAGCTATTGCTATCCTGTTCTAAGGATATTTTCGTATTTTTTTTTATATATATACATACTGTTTATTGAATTTAATCTAAGCTATTTGTAAATATATTCTTGAATTTATGTAGCACACTAGCAATACGTCTTTGGCCTTTAAGGCTTATTGTATTGCAAATGAATGAAATAAATAAATAAATATTAAATTATAATTATTTATGGATTTAAAGTGAAAAATATTATAGAATTAACTATGGAAGAAATAAAAAAACATTCTAAATTATTTCTGGTCTAAAATTTCAATTAACTTTTCGTCGATTGATTATTGGAAAGCCGCACCGACCAAAAACATTTTTGCGAGAAAAACGATAAAGTTTACAACAAAATTATTAAATTTCTACAAGATAGGTTTTCTTTTTTGTTTGCTATATATATAGCTGCATTTATTATAAACAATATTGTTAATTTTTACGCCTTTTTGCACTGAGTAACCAGAGTTATTAACAATTTTTTAAAAAAAGATTTTTTTATTATATGGCCTATAAGCCGTTTTTATCACAATTTTATTGTTTTTCTTTCAAGTAGGTCAAAAGTTTTGTTTTCTTTTAACCATTATAAAACTAGGTTGTTATAGTGCAAACCAATGCTTAAACTTTTTTATTGTTTTTTTTGTTTTATATGCGTTGCTTATTTCAAATGTGTCAAACCAAGATTGACGAATATTTTCATTTTTCTATAGAAAGTTTGACTCATTGGCCAAAAAGTGGTCAATACACCATAGTAATATTAAGAAATTTGAAAAATAGGGATACGCAGCACATATGGGGCTGGATATCTCCTAATTGATACGAGGTATATAAAAACGGATTAAAGATTTAGAAAGAGGACACATTAATCATATATAATCAATTCCAAACTCAATTTTGCCAGAAATGGTCTATAGGTCTCACCAATATTTATACGACGTTTTATCTTTTCCATAACGACCAGTGATTTTTTTTTAATATTTGTTATTTAAAATCAGCTGTTTTATATATTTTACAAATTTTCCGTTCGTTTCCTTTTGAGGATCTGGCAACTCTATGGCTGAGTAAAGATTTGTGTTACTTCAGCTGGTGATTTTTTTGTGATTTACATTAAATAAAATTCGTAGAAAATTCGTTTTTTTGTGATTAATCAATAGTTTTAACCGCATTTTTTTGAAATTTTATGAAATATTGCTAAATTTCATAAAGTGTATTAATATATGAAGAGGCGGTTTGATCTTTTTCTTTTTATTTGTTGTTGCTGCCTTCTGTCATCTGTTGCTGACTTTGCAAATTTTTTCTGTGCTGCCTTTTAACTTGATTTGGCTGTTTTTTTGTTTTTGTTTATAACAAAAATAATATCATGACCGGCAAAAAAGTCATATGTGGAAAATGCCAAAAAGATATTGGAAAAGGAGGCAGTGTTCAATGTGACAAATGTATTGAGTGGTTTCATTTGCGATGTGCTGAAATGTCTGAAGTATTTTGCTCTTCCATGGCTAAACAAAATGGCGTTTTTTTCAAATGTGTTCCGTGCCGTGCTGCCCCAAATAGTTGCAATGATTTGAGTCAACAAATAAGCCAATTACATAGTAAGCTTGATGTAATTTCAAATCAGCTGTCTTTGCATAAGGTTGAAACGGAAAAAAAATATTGCATCGTCGATTGCTGACCTACGTAAGGAATTTGCAGCCAGATTTGAAAGAATTGAGTCAGAAATTGTTTCCTGCTACAGGCAAGTCAAAGGTCTGGACACTAGTGTTGACATCAAAATGAAAAAACAAGAAGCCGATAATAATGTAATTTATCATAGAGCTAACAGAACAGATGTTGTAATAAATGGCCTGCCTACTGTCATTCCCGACCTGGAAAAAGTGGTAGTTGATCTGTGTTTGTTCTTTGGGATATCAATAGTTGCAAATGATATTCAACATGTTTGCTTTATGAATAAAAGCAAATCCATTTTGGTGAAATTTAAACGTGTACGTATTCGTGACAACTTAATGGCTGAATATCACAAAACTCGATCATTAAAGCTTAGTGATATAATCGATGCTGATGTACATTCAAGGGTATATCTTAACGACCATTTTGCACCTATGGCAGCAAAAATGAATTATATTTGTAAGCAGATGCTTATGAAGAAAAAGATTAAAAAATACAAAATTTATAACGCTGATAAGCCGAAGGTGACAATTTATTATGAGGATGGGTCATCATCAACGAAGGATTTTTATGAGTGTGAGAAGTTACTTGAAGAAGTTATAGAATAATTCTAAGTGGATTTCATTTGAAGAGTCATAGCACCAGTTGTAAACAAAGTTCTTAGTACATTTATTTATTTTTTTCTATAGTATTATTTGTTTTTTTTCTATACAATTTAAAAACAATTTTTTTTTTTTTCTATTTTTATATATCTATTTTATATTTATTTTAACAATATGGCATTTGATCTTAATTTAGGTCCAGTGGCACATGATAATAGGTATTTGCAATCTAGTTTAGGCAATTCCTTAGGAAATTTGAAGATTGGCCATTTTAATTGCCAAAGTTTTTGCACATCATCTAGGTCTTCAAAATTGGATGAAATACGACATATACTTCAGGAGCGTATACTTGATGTAGTGGGAGTTAGTGAAACATGGCTTAAATCCTCCATATCGTCTAATGTTGTGTCTATCCCTGGATACACTTTTTATAGATGTGATAGACCTGGTCGCAATGAGCCTGTTCCTGCGGCTGCCTCTAATGATGTCACTAGTTTAGGGCGTAGGGCCGGTGGTGTTGGGATATATGTTTCGAATAATTTAAAATGCAGGATAGTATTTAAATCTACGGATTTTGGAATTTTTGAATCTATATTTATTGAGATTAGTTGTGTAGGATCGAAATGGTTATTAGGAGTCGTTTATCTTCCATATGGTGACATTAGTGTTATGGAGGATCGTTTAGGAGATTTATTGGTAAAATACCAGAATATCGTGGTTATGGGTGATTTTAACTTGAACCTTTTTAATATAAATAATTCACAGCTTGTACTTTCGACATGTCAGCGTTTAGGTTTGACTTATCATCATAACAACCTGCCTACTCATTATGCTTCTGGGCTATCTACATCTTTGCTTGATTTTTTTATTTTAAGTCCGTCCGTTTCAATTCAAATATCTGGTCAAATGCAGTGTCCGGCTATTTCCCATCATTCATTCCTGTATATCAGTGTTAGTGTACCCTTGATATCGAATGAAGAATTTGTTGAATTCAGGGATTATAATAATCTAGATTTAAATATGCTGCAACAGCATGTTCTTCATTTCGATTTTACTAGTTTCTATGATAATCCTAATATTGATAACCAACTTTCAAGCTTAATGGCTTGTATAAACCATTTACACTCTTTGGTCCCTATAAAAAGATTTAGGATTGCACCGGCTAATGAAAGTTGGTTTAATACGCCACTGATAAATTATCATCTGTCACTTAGAGATTTGGCATTTAAAGAATATCTCAGAGTACCCTCACGAGAAAATTGGAGATCTTATTGTAAAGCTCGTAATCGATCCAAGACAGTGATTAGAAATGCTAAGCGTATGGCTCATACGAATAAATTTAAAAATCTTGATACGAGCGGGATGTGGAAGATGTTAAGATCCAATGGGTGTTTAAATACAGTTGACTCTGTAGATGATTTGAATCCGGATGAGTTAAACATGGAGTTTTCGCATAACAGATCAGTTGATTCATTCGACCCCTTTGATTCAAATTTAAATTTTTGTGTTGACGGTTTCTCATTTCGTAACATTGATTTTGAAGATATGCGTATTGCTCTTTCCAAAATCAAGTCTAATGCTTCCGGTTCTGATGATTTACCTCTAAAATTTATCAAAATAATTTTTCCTTTATTCATAGGCAACTTTTGTATTTAATAAATAATATTTTTACTAATTCCAAATTTCCTTCTGATTGGAAAATTGCTAAGGTAATCCCTATTAAGAAGAAGGATTCTCGTCACGAGTTTAGACCAATTTCGTTGGTTCCCGTCTTGTCTAAAATTGTTGAGCACGTTATTAAGGATCAGGTTATGATGTTTTTGAACGAGAATAACTTGCTTAATTCTTTACAATCAGGTTTTCGTACAGGATATAGCACGACTTCGCTTTTAATTGGACTCACGGACTCTATTAGACGTATTGTGGATAAGGATAATGTGGGAGTGTTGTTATCTCTAGATTTGTCTAAAGCCTTTGATAGTATTAGTCATGCGATCTTAATAAATAAGCTATGCAATTATTTCGGTTTCTCTTATTCTTCTTGCAAATTAATTTTTTCTTATTTGTCTGGACGACGTCAGTTTGTTAATTGTAATGACTCGAATTCGGAGTGTTTAGATGTAACCAGTGGAGTACCACAGGGCTCAGTTATAGGGCCTTTACTTTTTATGTTATATATGAACGACTTTTTTAACGTACTTCATGGTTTTGAGTGTGATGCTTATGTCTTTGCGGATGATATACAACTTCTTTTTTCGGGCCATCTTCAGCTCATTGATGTTTTCGAATATGACATAAATTTGCTTTTATCTAATATTTCTGCCTGGATGTTAAATTGTAATTTGAATATAAACTCTACCAAGACAAAAGCTATGCTTTTTAAACCACATAACTCTGAAGTGGATGTATCTATTACGATTAATGGCGAGCTTATTGAATTCGTTGAAGTTATGAGATGTCTAGGTGTTTTAATAGATAACAATCTAGAGTTCGGTCGACATATAACCTGGTTAAGTTCCAAAATAAATTTTACCCTGCGTAGATTATATGCCCTAAATCTTTATTTGCCACTTTCTATTAGAAAACGCATAGCACATTCATTATTAATGTCCAACTTATTATACTGTATTGAAGTTTTTTCTGGGTGTAGTGTCGATGACTTCAATAAATGTAATTTACTGTTTAATAAAATAATACGTTTTGTTTACAAATTGAAGCCATATGATCATGTTTCGAGGCATATTTCTGATTTTTTGGGATGCAGTTTTAAAAATTTTGTTCGAATTCGATTGCTATTATTCTATCATAAAGTCATGCTCTCTAATTGCCCTGAATATGTACATAGACATTTTATTCTCTTGAACACTGAAAGAAACCCTCAACTTTTATATCCCATTAGAAATTATATTATTCATGAACGATCATTTCATGTTCGTGTAGCTAAGTGTTGGAACCATTTACCCTTACCACTTAGATCTTTTGATCTATCTTTAAAAACATTCAAGTGTAAACTTGTAGAATATGCTTCTGTAAATGATATTTGATGTGCCAAAATTTTCAGAAATTCCCAAAAATTTTTAAAAATTCCCAAAAATTTTCAAAATTCTCTAAACTGCAATACTTTTTGTCATGTGAATTTATGCCATATTCTTTATTCTTTAATAATTCTTTTAAACTTTTTTCTTAAATTTTTGTAAGTTAAACTTGCTATATACAAACTGTTTTATATTGTTAGAAAATAGGATATTTAAGGTTTTATAGTTTTAAGTTACATAATGAAGTTGATTGTTAATGTTGGTCTACCAACTATATATGGCCCGAAGGGCTCGGTTGGTTTTTTTGAAATAAATTAAATTAAATTTGCCCTACTCTCTGTAATTTTGTTACTCAGTAGTTTTTACTGGGAAAGTAATCGAACACACTTATTTACTTGACCGAGTTCGGATTTTGTTGCTGAGTGGCGAGGGAAGTGTAGAGTCTCTATTTGTATATACTCTTTGCTTTCATAAAAAAAAGAAAAAACAAGCGTTCGAAATATGCCAAATGGCTTAACATAACCTCAATGAATGCAGTAATTTTAATTATAATTTATAAAAAAATAAATGAAATTAATTAAACCACATACTTATATAAACAATATACACACAAGTTAAACTTCAACCCCAACTTTAGCTAAATAACAACAACAAATCATTAGCATGCATTTCAACAAAATAAAATACATAATGGATGCCGGGCTGAACGAAAAAAAAAACACGCGTTGAGGGGAAACAATGGAGTATGTATGATTATAATAAATTTAATTAGCATAAAATTAAATTCATTAAATGACCTCTACATTGGCTTATTAACATTTAAATGTTGCAAAAAAGAAGCCAAAGAAACCCTTAAGAGTTTAGTAACCTACCGCCCTGATTTGGTGTGTGTGCATTTTAATAATCATCCATGCCTCCTCGTTTTTCATGTGAAAATACTTTGAAGATTTTATGTTTGTGGTAAAAATAAACTTACCCTGCAGTTGGAGCCATTTTGAAGTGTAGGATTTATATTAATTTTTGGTTTTCTTAATAAAATAATAAATAGTTTAAGCTTTTTCACCGTAATTTAAAGCGATTACAAAAATTCAACGCCTTTTTTGTCGTTTTTTTTTTTACGTTGAGTAGTAATAGAATGAAATTTACACCCGATTCCACTGAAATGAAAAAACTTATTTCGTTTTCTGGCTTTGTTTCTTTGTGTCACTCTTTTTGAAATTATCTTTATAGAGTTTCATTTTGAACTTTACAGGCTTACCAAGTCTAGGAATATATAATTATATTTAATTTTAAGACACCCTGTGTACAATTCCAATTGTTTCTTGTCTGCTTGTATATTTTCACTGTAATTTTTGACATTTTCTCATTATCTGTGTAGATTTTCTTCAACGCGAGAAACCCAAAGACATTCAGGTTGAAAAACGATTACTTAACCAATTTTTTTTTAAAATTATAATTAATATTTTTTCTATACAGTATGTTCCGTCTTGCTGCCAGTCAAATTTCCAACGTTTTACGTAGCTCCATCGGTGTTACTGCCCGTGTTGGTGCCGTACGTGCCTCTCATGGTCATGAAATCCCAGCCGAAGAATTCGACAAGCGTTATGAGGATTACTTCAATCGCTCTGACATCGATGGCTGGGAGGTCCGTAAAGGTATGAACGATTTATTGGGCATGGATTTGGTACCCGCGCCCAAAATCGTTGCGGCTGGTTTAAAAGCCTGCCGTCGTGTTAATGACATTGCTTTGGCTATCAGATGGTTGGAAGGTGTTAAAGATAAGTGTGGTGACAAAACTGATGAAATCTATCCTTACATCATCAATTCCATTCGCCCCACTCTCACTGAATTGGGTGTTCCAACTCCCGAAGAAATAAACTATGATAAACCAGAATTGGCACTTAAATCTGTGTTCGATATGTAAATTTTAATTGTCAATAATTTAATATTACAAAAAGAGAAGAGGCGAATACAAGAGCGATCTATTAACAAATTGATTAGTTTAATAATTATGTAAAAAAAAATCTTGTGTAAAGATGCCTAAAACCAAATAATTCATAAGATTCTTATAAAATAAAGCGTCTGGCTGTTAAATCCTCAAAAATAATTGTCTTTGCTTATGTAACCGTATTGGTATTGGGTGATTGGATGAAGAAGGTAAATACGACACAAAAACAAATATAAAAAAGTGGGGTTATGTTTGGAGTATTTCGGGATAAAGTACAAAAAGATGTTAAAATTTTTAAATAAAATGTAGACTCGGATTAATGAATTAGGGATTTCGAATTGTTATAGAAACAATACCGTTATTTTATTATTTATAAAAATGCAATGAATGAAGTAAATTGAAATGCTACCAGATTAAAGTTTTGCATGATTCCCAGTTATACATAAAAAATCCCCCGTCTACAAAATAAGGATGTAAAATAAATTGTTTTCGGACATAGTTAAGAGAAAATACCGTTTGACACAAACAAAATTTGAAACTATTTTCCCATTGCAGCAGAACTCGTGATTTAATTTTAGAATTTACAACTTATTAAGTTATATATATGTGTGTAAAAGTAATCCTTAAATAAGTTAGTGGCTTTGCTGAGCAAAGTGTTTCTGCTTTACCGCCCTTAGGGGGTTTACCGGGCTTAGGGGGCTTCTCCTCCCGTTTTTTTAAAGACCGCCTTCGCTGAGCAATGTTTCTCAGTGTAGCAAGCCGTTTTCTATTGTAAATTGTTTATGGGTTAATCGAACTGGAAGTATATCTCAATTGAAAGGTTCTTCAATTAATTTTAAAATAATATGTATTTTGGTTTGTTGCGATTACAAACTTTAGAATAGCTCGAGAACCGGAGGTGAAACAAAACCGAGTCATGTCCATAAACTAGAGTTTAGCCAAAATATTGTTTTTTTTTTTACTGTTAAAAATACTTTTTAATGCACAATATTCGAAAAAAATTTGTGCCTATTATTTTTAAATTAAAAAATATGTACTGTAATTTGAGGTATATTCCCTAAATTGGCGAAAATTCACATTTCAGCAACCATTTAGATAGTGACGATCTTTGAAGTTTACCAGGATCTTTTTTTCAGTACCTAACTTTTAATTGGTAGTCTCAAAATATACCGGGCGACAGTAGTTTTTACGCATGAACAAATCAATATATACATGAAACTACAGACCATATTGTCACCCAAAATCGTAGAAATTTCCAATCGTAACAGGTAGAAATTTCCAACCGTACCAAAGTAATATTACTGGCAAACCACTGATATTTTTGTAAAACCCACCATGTTAAGTATTAACAAAAGTACAACTAATATTGCACTAGGAAAACACTATTTTGTTTACAAAGCATGTGTTTTGTAAATACCACCCGCAAAATATTTTTTGGCTAATATTCTTTTTAAAATTAGTTTTTAAATTTTTCCTAGTTTTTCAGTTTTGTTAACAGTGTTTCTTCTAAAGTATAATTTTTGTTAAGAAGACTATATTCTCTGGATTTGTATCTTCCACTATCCATTAAGGTACGCATTGTTAAAGCTTTGTTAATGCCTCATATACTTTATTGTGTTGAGGTTTTCTCTGGTACTACCGATGGTGAATTTGAGAAGTTTTCTAAAATTTTTAATAGAACTGTTAGTTTTGTCTACGGTGTAAGGCTTCGTATGCATATCACTCCTTGTGTGATCAAGTTTCTAGGATTTTCTTTTCGGAACTATGTCGGTATTAGGATCTTATTGTTTTTCTATAAAACAATGCTAAATGGTTTTCCCGAATATCTAGTGGATAATTGCCACTTTAGACAGCGCGTAAGAAACCAGCAATTAATTTACCCTCCTTGTCATGATAGATCGTTTCAGAGGATAATGTCTCGATTATGGAATCACTTACCTAGGAATCTGAGGTGCTTTTCGTTTTCGCCTGAAGTATTTAGGCGAAGACTTGAGGAATATGTTACTGAACATGACTTGATTTTTTAGAATTTTTAGATTTTTCGTTTTCTTGTTTGATCGTTTTCAATTCTCTTTTATATATATATATTAGGGCGGGTCGATTTATTTTTCGACAATTTCCCTATGATTTCCGTATTCTATGGGTTATTCCATGAAAATTTGCCAAAGAACCATACCTCTATCGTTAAAATCGAGTCCCCTACTTTTTGTTGGTAGATTTTTTCCCAAATTGACGTTCGTATGAAATATTACCTACACGTTCACATCCATAACTTAAAAACTATCGATCGGGTTTAATCGCCAGTAAGCGCGTTAAAAAAGGTGAGCTCATTTTGATCAATTTACAAAAAAAAATCTGCAACATTGGTCCAACGGTTCAAAAGTTACGGGCATTTTTGTCCAAATTTTGGAGCATTTTTCAATTTTTTTCATGATTTTGTCCAAGAATATTACTTACGAACCTTACGTTACGACTGGACTGATTTCCGCTTTACATTATTGGCATATTTTTCACAGGGTGCATACCCTGTGTTATGTTTGTTTATTTCTTTTTGTTTTTAGTTTCTGTATAGACTTCTTTATTTTTGTTTGTTTATAATATTCCAGTGTATGCTAGTTTTGTTTGAGCGTCATTTCAGTGAAGTGTTACTTGAAATAACTAACAAATAATTAAACTATTTTGAAATTTAGAAAAGATTTAAAGGTAAGTGTAAAAACATTGCTAACTATTATAGTTAATAGTTATATTATTATTCTATGAAAAACATATTTAATTCTTTTAGTGACGGTTTAAAAAATGGATTCAGAGCCTGGTTCATCGCAAAATCCAACAGATACCCAACGCAGTAGTTTGCAACATTTGGTATCTCATGATGTTTTTTCTTTTGGCGTGGCCTGTGAATTACCTGATATTAATATACCAATAATCCCAGTGAGCAACGATCCTACATACGAATTAGTTCTACCACCACAAACATACACTCCCAGATACAATACTAAAAACTATGCAATGATGTGTGACAGATTTGGTGTGCATGATAGAATGGGATCAGCATTGGCAACAGCTCTGATGGAAGACCTGGGCGTAAAAGATGCTCATGACAATCTTGTCATCATGGATAAAAGTAAACTTCGTAGAGAAAGAGAAAAATGGAGACAAGACGCACTTCGTAAGCGGTATGATGGCTCGAATTTGATATCATTTTCATTCGACGTCAGGAAAAATGATGCTCTAACTGTAGAAAAAATTGATGAGAAGTTGCATCCAAGGATGGTTAAAGACCCTCATCTAGTTGTTTTGAGGGAACCAAAATCTCAATTGATAGGCTACACAAAACTAGAAAGTGAAACTGCGGCAAGCAAAGTCAACAAATTGATCGAATTCTTCCAAGAAAAACAATTGTCTCTCGATTCATTAATTGCCATATGCGCTGATGGTGAACCAACAAATACTGGCGTACACGGTGGAATTTTGCGACTATTCGAAAAACAGTTAAAGAGACCACTGCACTGGTTTGTGTGTCTTCTGCACTTTAACGAGCTTCCGTTTAGACATTTGTTTGACACTTTAGACAAATCAACCACCACTGGACCACGATCAACTACCGGAAAGTTGAGCTCAAAAATTGCTGATTGTGAAAATCTTCCGGTATGTAATTTTTATAGCTGATTCTTTACCATTTTTCATTCTATTTTTTATCTTTTATGTTTTCTTTTCAGGTGGTAACCGATTTTGAGGAAATCGCTTTGGAAAATATGCCTCCTGGTGATTTAAATCCAGAAGAATTATCTACTGATTCGAGGTACTTGATGTTAATGGCCAATGCAATTTCTAATGGTGTGGTTCCTGCGGACTTGTCTCACATAAAACCAGGGCCGATTGCACATTCTCGTTGGCTGACCAAAGCCAATAGATTATTACGGTTTTATGTGACAACTAATAATCCAACTGAAAATTTCAAAATTCTGGCTAACTATATAATAAAAGTATACACGCCAATGTATTTCAATGTTAAGTATTATAGCTCTGCCGCATACGGTAGTACATTACTTTTTAAATTTATTACTTGGACACGATTTTTACCACCAAATTTACTTGGAGTTGTAAATACAGTAATTCAAGATAATCCATATTTTGCACACTCAGAAAATATCTTGCTATCTATGTTGTTTGATGATAGAATGGAAAAACGAAACATTGCTATAAAGAAGATTTTACATTACCGAAGAGATATTGTCGACCCAACGGAACTTAGAGTTTATAAAAAATCTCTTATAAACTTTAATTGTACGGAATATACAAATATGATTGATTTAAATGACGATACCATTTTATTCGAACCACCGTTTACGCAAAGTTATTCGTATGAACATTTGGAGGGATATTTAAATTACGAAGTGCCACCGTTCGATGATCCACAAATTCCTTTACACATTCAAGGAACGGAAAGACATGTCCAATTGCTGGCTGCCACTGCTAAACGAGTTGCAGGAAAGAATGTAGAAGGCGCTATGGCGACGACATTAGAAAGCCGTACGAAAACACCCAGACTTGAAAGCAAACTAGACTTTCAGAAAAAATAATGTTTTTTTTTCACATTTTGTCTTTTACTACACTCAAATTGAATATTTTTTTTTTATAATAGGTTGATAGATACTTTATTATCTCTTAATTTGAATTTTCGTAGAAAAAAAAATAAAAAGGGAAAAAAAAATCAAAAAGTGATTTTTATGTGTTATTTTGTTTTAGCAATATCGCATGAATTAATCAACCGAATTCGATAAATTTGGGCTTAAACTCTTCGTTTTGAATTGTAAATTGAATTAAATAATGGATTGAGCCAAAAAAATGGCCATGAAAGTAATATTCTTGGACAAAATCATGAAAAAAATGGAAAAATGGTCCAAAATTTGGACAAAAATGCCCGTAACTTTTGAACTTTTTACCAACAAAAAGTAGGGGACTCGATTTTAACGATAGAGGTATGGTTCCTTCGGCAAATTTTCATGGAATAACCCATAGAATACGGAAATCATAGGGAAATTGGTGAATCTTTTCACTCCCTACAAATCGACCCGCCCTAATATATATATATATATACTTTTTTTTAAATATTTTTTGATCTCTACTTGCTGCAGCCTGCTAATTGCTAAAGGAATATGGTGATTGTGTATAATGCCATTTTATTTGTATCCTTTATTTATTTATTTACTTTTTTTCTATATAAATTATTTTATATATTATATTTATATTTTTACTAGCTGACCCGACAAACGTTGTTTTGCCTTCAAATTTTAATTATAATTAATTCTTAAAATCGAGAAATTTTTTTTACGCAAATAAATATTCACATTACTAAATCATTTTAAAATTTGTAATTTCATGGGAAGCCCATTGCCTCTTTGTCCTTCTATCGCCTTTATTTGTTGAAGTATATAAAATGAATAGCTGAAAACAACTGCCATAACAACTGCGACGTCACCTATCACCGGTGCATTGAAGCGCCGCTCATACTCACCAGCCGGTGTCTTGTCAGCTCTTATCACAACCGTAAATTCATCTGTCGGCATCTGGTCTAGGGCTGTTTTGAATAGGTTTTTTGTAAATATTAACATAGGTTTTTTGTAAATATCTTCGGAACTACATAACCGATTTAAGAGTTTGATATCTCGTTTTGAAAAACATGACAACGGCTTTCAAAAAAAAAAGAAATTATTAATTAACCTTGCAAAAAGTCTTGAATGTGATGATTTATTTTAATGCTTATTTGTTTTTTGCTCTTGGTACCACGCCCATTCCGCCCATTTTCAGTTCGACTACTAATATTTGTAATTGATGGACTCGTACAAAATCTGAAGGCTATATAGCTAATATAGAGCCCTAGATATTTAATATTAATATTAATTTTGTAAATGAGCTAAATAATCACTTTGTATGGGAGCTGCCACGTCCACTGGTGTGATCCCGCCCAATTTTCCCATGACTATTCATAATATAATCAATGTGCACAAATTTCTAAGACTCTGGCTATTATACAACTGTAGATATATGATATTAAATATTTACTTTGTATGGGAGCTGACACGCCCACTGGTCCGATCACGCCCATTTTTAGATGTTGGCCGATTCTCAGACCTACTCAATATGCTCACAAAATTTCATGAGAATCGGTCAAGCCGTTTCGGAGGAGTACGGGAACGAACATTGTGACACGAGAATTTTATATATGAGAAGATATTTATTATTTTATATATTATACTAGCTGACCCGGCAAACGTTGCTTTGCCTTCAAATTTTAATTGTAATTAATTCTTTAAATCAAGAAAATTTTTTTACGCAAATATATAATAAAAAAAATAAATTCACATTAGTAAATCATTTTAAAATTTGTAATTTCATGGGAAGCAAAACGCCTCTTTGTCCTTCTATCGCCTTTATTCTAGGACTATGAGGAACGCTAAAACAATTTTTGAACAACATTATTAAATAACCTTGCAAAACATTTTAAATGTGATGATTTATTTTAATGCTTATTTGTTTTTTGATTTTGGTACCACGCCCATATATCCCATTCCGCCCATTTTCAGTTCGACTACTAATATTTGTAATTGATGGACTCGTACAAAATTTGAAGGCTATATAGTTAATATAGAACCCTAGATATTTAATATTAATATTGTATATGAGCTAAATAATCACTTTATATGGGAGCTGCCACGCCCACTGGTATGATCCCGCCCAATTTTCCCATGACTATTCATAATATAGTCAATGTGCACAAATTTCTAAGACTCTGACTATTATAGAACTGTAGATATATGATATTAAATATTTACTTTGTATGGGAGCTGACACGCCCACTGGTCCGATCACACCCATTTTTCCCATGACTATTCACATTAACAAATAATCAACGTGCACAAAATTTCTAAGACTCTGGCTGTTACATAACTGTAGATATATGATATTAAATATTTACTTTGTATGGGAGCTGACACGCTCACTGGTCCGATCACGCCCATTTTTCCCATGACTATTCACATTAACAAATAATCAACGTGCACGAATTTCTAAGACTGGCTATTATAGTGTAGCGGATATGACAGTCGCATATACCGTCATATTCATAAATGGCATAATCTCATATAACATTGTTTTGAATGAATGTACAAACCATCAAGCGGTGATCATGTTTCCTTGTTCTAACTGATATACAGACATTGAACTTAACTAATAGTGAAGCATTCTATTGTATTGTATGGTATTTTATGTTACGTTATTATATTGACCTAATTATTATATTATGCTAAGTAGACAATAATTTTACTTTAATTTTACTATATAAACCTGTAACTTTCACTTGAATAAAACATATTGAAATCTATAACCAAATTGAACTCGCCTATTTCCTTAAATGTTAAATGGCGAATATCTATCGCTTATAACTAATTTATTAGCTACATGGCGACCGTGACAGTGTTCACATCAGAACAGTCACGTAATAATAACCAGGGTCCGAAACCGTTATCTATCGAGGAGTACCGGAGACGGACTCAAGGAAGACCAAAAGAGGACACCCCAAAAATTCCAGCCACCAACAAGCCAAAGAGAAGAGGAGGATATCTTGTGGGGAAAAGAAGAAAATAGCCCAGCTGAAGAGACTAATCAGAAGCAACCCACCACCTTCATGGGACGTATCCACCAGGTTATGGAACAAAATAGAAGAACTGGAGAAGGAGATAAAAATATATAAATTTTCCAAAAACTTAATGAAAACCTTATAATAGAGGTAAAATATAAAGTAATTTTAACAGAGTGCTAACCTGGTTATGCACCGGTAGGGACGGAGGCGATTTCGCCCGTGTCCGACACAATTTTTTTTTTTCTTTTCTTCTTGTGTAATGGCAACGGTCATGATGATAATTATACTAAATAAATGAATAGTAAATACAAGTAACAATTATGTTAAGTTAATAAAAATTACTACAAATAAAAATTAAAAATAAAAACTATTTAAAATTTAAAAATTTTCAAAAAAAAATAAAAAATATTTTATATTAAATAAATGAAAATTAATAAAAATTATTTAAGAGTTAAAAAAATACTCAAAATTTTCTTTAATTGGTGCACCTGTCTTGAATTAAAAACATAAAATTCAAATCAGTTTTTTATACATTTTCGCTCTTAAAAATCATTTTGCATTAAAACTCATAAATTAAAATTGAAATGGGTAATCAAGAGGCAAAGCTAACAAACCCTAAGGCTAATGTTGTAAATGAAGTAATTGTTGAACAAAAAGATAATGGTTGGGAACAAATAAAAATTTACTTGCTTATTATCACTGTTATATTAGGGATAGAATTAGTTTTGAAATTATATAAAATGCATAATAAGAGAATAAAAAAGAGATATATTGGTCAAATTAACGAAGTAGAGAGAATATAATGGACACTTGGTCCGAAGTTTTGAATAAATTAAAGTCATATGAAGGGCAGATTAGAAGATCATATAAGTGTTTGAATAAGAATAGAGGAATTAGAAATGAAACTATAGAGAAACATAAGAAAGTCTTATTAGATAATTTTGAATCATTACGAAAATTTTTAATTGGGTATGAGAATAAATTAAAATCAGATCACAAGAAAGAAGCAATTGCTATCTACAATAATTGTAGGGATAGAATTCTGAAAGTTTCCGCAAAACATAGCTTGCATGTGAAAATTTCACACTCACTCACAGAGGGCGCAAAATACGAATGCAGTTCAGAGAGCGAAGATTTGTCCGAAGACGATACTGAAATTAATAAGGAATTGGAATCTGTTGAAAACGAGAACAGCGCAGATATGCCGCAAACTAGTATAGAGTTTTTGCAAACCGTCACCAGGATCTTACCTGATTTCGACGGGAAACACGAAAACTTACAAAGTTTTATAGATGCCTTGAGCATTTTAGAAACTATAAAGGAAACCCATGAAACATTGGCGGTAAATGTAATAAAAACCAAACTAAAAGGTACAGCCAGGAATTTAATTTCTTCAGAAACAACTATACAACAAATTATAAGTAAGTTAAGAAGCACTGTGAAGGGAGAAACAGTCGGTGTTCTCTCGGCAAAACTGATGAATATAAAACAACAAAATAAAAACACAACGGCTTACGTCAAGGAAATAGAAGAGCTTACAAAAGCATTGGAAAGTGCATACATATCAGACGGTTTAACACTTGAAACAGCTGGCAAATATGCAACCCAAGTTGCTGTAAAATCTATGGCGAAAAACACTCAAAATGAGCAAGTCAAAATTATCATGCGTGCGGGACAGTTCCAGACAATGGACGAGCTTATTATGAAATATGTAGATACTTGCACGGAAACAAAAGATTCTTCGGTAATGCACTTCAGAAATCGGAGAGGACGTTCTTTTAGAGGACGTGGTCATAACAATAACCGTTGGCGTAATAATAATCAAAATAGTAACGGCAATAACACTAGTAATCGGAACTACAATGCTAATCGGGGCAGAGGCCACCGAAATTTTAATAATAACAACCGTGGTTATAATAATAATAATCACTACCGTACGAGTAATGTACGAGCTATAACTCAACAGGAACATGAAACGGAAACGGAAAACTAATTCACACCCTTGAGAATACAAAGTATGACAAAAAACGATTCAACCGTATTTTACATTTAAATTTGAATTTAAGCATTTTTGTAAAAGTCTATGATGGTGAGAACAACCAATTAACTTTGCTGGTTGATACTGGAGCAGATATATCGTTACTAAAACAGAATGGCATTAAATATGAGGGGGTAAATGAATATAATACAACAACAATTAGTGGAATAGGTGAAGGAACAATACAGTCACTGGGTACCACACATTTGAAACTTCGTATTAAAAATTACTTTGTTCCCCATGAGTTCCACATAGTACCCGAAAATTTTCCTATTCCATGCGACGGAATACTCGGTATAGACTTCATCAAACACTACAACTGTATCTTGGATTTCGGTGAAACGCAAGATTGGTTTATATTAAGACCCGGAAATGTTCGAGACGGAATTCACATCCCAATCTTACACTACAGTTCGGATGATACTATCTTGTTACCAGCTCGTTCTGAAGTTATTAGACAAATAAAGATAAACACACCTTATGAAGAAGTACTTGTTGTTAATCAAGAACCACAACCAGGAGTAATAATAGGTAATACAATAGTAAACAGTAAAAGAGCTTTCATCAGGGTTATTAACACTAATACAGTAACAGTATCACTTAAATGTATTGATATAGTATCGGAAAATCTCGACAATTATACAATATCAGCTACACAGAAGTGTAGTGGATCCAGAAAAGTTGAAATTATGCACAAATTGTCAAAAAGCTTTCCTGAACCATTTAAGGAACAAATGGAAAAATTATGTACAGACTACATTGATATTTTCGGATTAGATACGGAACCCATCACTGCGAACAATTTCTATACACAAAAACTTAAACTCAAAGACAAGGAACCCGTTTATATTAAAAACTACAGGATACCCCATACACACAAGATCGAAGTAGATGCACAGGTTAAAAATTTAGTAGAAGACGGCATCGTTGAACCTTCCACATCAGAGTACAATAGTCCACTACTCCTAGTACCAAAGAAATCACTACCTAATTCAGATAAGAAGAGATGGCGTTTGGTAGTAGACTATCGTCAAATAAACAAAAAACTAGTCGCTGATAAATTTCCACTACCAAGAATAGAAGATATTTTAGATCAATTAGGAAGAGCAAAATACTTTTCGTGCCTAGATTTAATGTCGGGTTTCCACCAAATTGAACTCGACGAAAAGTCAAGAGACATTACATCCTTTTCTACAAGCAACGGCTCATATCGGTTTAAAAGGCTCCCCTACGGATTAAAAATAGCTCCAAACTCTTTTCAGCGGATGATGACTATAGCATTTTCAGGGTTAAACCCCTCACAAGCATTTTTGTATATGGATGATCTAGTGGTAATAGGTCGATCGGAGAGACAAATGATAAATAACTTGAAAAGCGTTTTTGATCTATGCAGAAAATATAATCTAAAGTTGCATCCTGAAAAATGTTCATTCTTTAGACATGAAGTAACTTTTCTTGGGCATAAATGTACAGATAAGGGCATTCTGCCGGATGATGGAAAATACGAAGCAATTAGGAAATATCCAGTTCCAACTGACGCAAATAGTGCAAGACGATTTATTGCGTTTTGTAATTACTACCGAAGGTTTATTAAGAACTTCTCTCTTCATTCACGCCACATTACGCGTCTGTGCAAGAAAAACGTACCATTCGAGTGGACAGAAGAATGTAATAACGCATTTCTTTACTTAAAGAAAGCATTAATGCTACCAACCCTTCTACAATATCCAAACTTTGATAAGGAATTTTGTATAACAACTGACGCCAGTAAGCACGCTTGCGGAGCGGTATTAAGTCAGGAGTACAATGGCAAACATCTACCTATAGCATATGCCTCGAAAACATTCACACAAGGAGAGAGCAACAAATCAACAATCGAGCAAGAGCTCATAGCTATCCATTGGGCCATACTACATTTCAGACCATATATCTACGGAACACGTTTTCTTGTAAAGACCGATCATAGACCTTTGTCATACCTATTCTCGATGAAAAATCCAAGTTCAAAATTAACAAGAATGCGTTTGGACTTGGAAGAGTATGATTTTACAGTTGAGTATCTCAAGGGTAAAGAAAATTACGTTGCTGATGCTTTATCAAGAATAAGCATTGAAGAATTTAAAGAATTACACAAAAATGTATTAGTAATAAATAAAGTGACCACAAGGTCCGACACCAGAAAGAACGAAAAAGTAACTAAACAAAAGCATCATGAAAATATAAAAGAAAAGCCCAATATATATGAAGTCATACAATATGATGACGTTAAAAAGCTAGTAAAGTTAATATTAACTCCAGGAAGATGCTTATTGAAGCATGGAAAATTAATATTGAAGCGAATAAATGTTGAAGATCTGTGTACTAATGGGAAATTGGACCTAGGAGGATTTTTCCTAAGGCTTGAAAAAGAAGCCGGTAAGCTGAATCTTGAAAAATTAAAAATGGCACCCGATGAAGAAATTTTTAAATTTGTATCTATAAATGAATTCAAAAGAAAGGGCAATGATTATTTGAAAAAATTAACAGTAGCGCTACTGCCAAAGGTGACCATAATTGATGCTAAAGATGATAATAAAATAAAAGAGATATTAACTACATATCATGATAATCCAGCGGAAGGCGGCCACTGCGGGATATCAAGAACATTAGCAAAAATTAGAAGACATTACAAGTGGAGAGGTATGCCTTCACACGTGAAAGAATATATCAAAACATGCCTAAAATGTCAAAAAGCTAAGATAACAACACATACTAAGACACCAATGATACTGACAGAAACCCCAGCAACTGCATTCGACATCGTATTAGTGGATACCATTGGTCCATTACCAAAGACGGAAAATGGTAATGAGTATATTGTCACATTAATATGTGACCTAACTAAATATTTAGTGGCCATACCAATATCGAACAAGAGTGCAAGCACAGTTGCAAAGGCTATATTTGAGTATTTTATACTATGCTACGGTCCAATGAAGACGTTCATATCGGATATGGGAACAGAGTATAAGAACTCAATAATAACGGATTTGTGTAAATATATGAAAATCAAGAATATTACCTCTACTGCATATCACCATCAGACTCTAGGTACTGTGGAACGCAGTCACCGAACTTTCAACGAATATATACGTTCATATATATCGATTAAACGAGACGATTGGGACGAATGGCTTAGATACTTTACATATTGTTTTAACACCACCCCATCGGCAGTTCACGGTTACTGTCCATACGAGCTAATTTTTGGACGGATACCTCATGGTTTTCATTATTTTAATAGTATAGATAGAATAGATCCTATTTATAATATAGATGATTATAGTAAAGAAGTGAAGTATAGGTTAGAAATTGCATACAAGAGAGCAAGATTACTACTAGATAAGGCTAAGGTTAAGCAGAAACAATTTTATGATATAAATTCAGAACAGTTAGATTTAAATTTAGGAGATTTGGTTTTATTAAGAAATGAGGTAGGACATAAGTTAGACAATAGATATGAGGGCCCGTATAAGATTATAGAAATAGGTGATAACGATAACATATTATTAGAAACTAAGGGAAATAAGAAGCAGAAGGTTCACAGGAATAGAATTAAACTTTTTAATTGAAACAAGTAATTTTTTTATCTTTTCACAAAATCATTATTTCTCAACATAATACACAAAAAAAAAGATGAGTTAAAAACATATATCATTAAACAACGATAAGTTTGGTGCACCAATATATAAAAAGTAAAATAATAAAAATAACCAATATATAAAAAGTAAAATAATAAAAATAACCAATATATAAAAAGTAAAATAATAAAAATAACCAATATATAAAAAGTAAAATAATAAAAATAACCAATATATTAAAAAATAATAATAATAAAAAAAAAATATTGAAAAAAAATAATATTTTCAAGATGATATGTAATCTGTCATTGAATTTAGACCAAGGTAACAATGAGTAAAGAATATTCATATGCTTAATAGCGTATGAACATTCTTCCAGAAAATGGAGGTGTAGCGGATATGACAGTCGCATATACCGTCATATTCATAAATGGCATAATCTCATATAACATTGTTTTGAATGAATGTACAAACCATCAAGCGGTGATCATGTTTCCTTGTTCTAACTGATATACAGACATTGAACTTAACTAATAGTGAAGCATTCTATTGTATTGTATGGTATTTTATGTTACGTTATTATATTGACCTAATTATTATATTATGCTAAGTAGACAATAATTTTACTTTAATTTTACTATATAAACCTGTAACTTTCACTTGAATAAAACATATTGAAATCTATAACCAAATTGAACTCGCCTATTTCCTTAAATGTTAAATGGCGAATATCTATCGCTTATAACTAATTTATTAGCTACAATAGAACTGTAGATATATGATATTAAATATTTACTTTGTATGGGAGCTGACACGCCCACTGGTCCGATCACGCCCATTTTTCCCATGACTATTCACAGTAGCAAATAATCAACGTGCACAAATTTCTAAGACTATGGCTATTATATTACTGTAGATATATGATATTAAATATTTACTTTGTATGGGAGCTGACACGCCCACTGGTCCGATCACGCCCATTTTTAGATGTTGGCCGATTCTCAGACCTACTCAATATGCTCACAAAATTTCATGAGAATCGGTCAAGCCGTTTCGGAGGAGTACGGGAACGAACATTGTGACACGAGAATTTTATATATAAGAAGATATTTATTATTTTATATATTATACTAGCTGACCCGGCAAACGTTGCTTTGCCTTCAAATTTTAATTGTAATTAATTCTTTAAATCAAGAAAATTTTTTTACGCAAATATATAATAAAAAAAATAAATTCACATTAGTAAATCATTTTAAAATTTGTAATTTCATGGGAAGCCCAACGCCTCTTTGTCCTTCTATCGCCTTTATTCTAGGACTATGAGGAACGCTAAAACAATTTTTGAACAACATTATTAAATAACCTTGCAAAACATTTTAAATGTGATGATTTATTTTAATGCTTATTTGTTTTTTGATTTCGGTACCACGCCCATATATCCCATTCCGCCCATTTTCAGTTCGACTACTAATATTTGTAATTGATGGACTCGTACAAAATTTGAAGGCTATATAGCTAATATAGAACCCTAGATATTTAATATTAATATTAATTTTGTATATGAGCTAAATAATCACTTTATATGGGAGCTGCCACGCCCACTGGTATGATCCCGCCCAATTTTCCCATGACTATTCATAATATAGTCAATGTGCACAAATTTCTAAGACTCTGGCTATTATAGAACTGTAGATATAAGATATTAAATATTTACTTTGTATGGGAGCTGACACGCCACTAGTCCGATCACGCCCATTTTTCCCATGACTATTTACATTAACAACTAATCAACGTGCACAAATTTCTAAGACTATGGCTATTATATTACTGTAGATATATGATATTAAATATTTACTTTGTATGGGAGCTGACACGCCCTCTGGTCCGATCACGCCCATTTTTCCCATGACTATTCACATTAACAAATAATCAACGTGCACAAATTTCTAAGACTCTGGCTATTATAGAACTGTAGATATAAGATATTAAATATTTACTTTGTATGGGAGCTGACACGCCACTAGTCCGATCACGCCCATTTTTCCCATGACTATTTACATTAACAACTAATCAACGTGCACAAATTTCTAAGACTATGGCTATTATATTACTGTAGATATATGATATTAAATATTTACTTTGTATGGGAGCTGACACGCCCTCTGGTCCTATCACGCCCATTTTTCCCATGACTATTCACATTAACAAATAATCAACGTGCACAAATTTCTAAGACTCTGGCTATTATAGAACTGTAGATATAAGATATTAAATATTTACTTTGTATGGGAGCTGACACGCCACTAGTCCGATCACGCCCATTTTTCCCATGACTATTTACATTAACAACTAATCAACGTGCACAAATTTCTAAGACTATGGCTATTATATTACTGTAGATATATGATATTAAATATTTACTTTGTATGGAAGCTGACACGCCCACTGGTCCGATCACGCCCATTTTTCTCATGACTATTCACATTAACAAATAATCAACGTGCACAAATTTCTAAGACTATGGCTATTATATTACTGTAGATATATGATATTAAATATTTACTTTGTATGGGAGCTGACACGCCCACTGGTCCGATCACGCCCATTTTTCCCATGACTATTCACAGTAGCAAATAATCAACGTGCACAAATTTCTAAGACTATGGCTATTATATTACTGTAGATATATGATATTAAATATTTACTTTGTATGGGAGCTGACACGCCCACTGGTCCGATCACGCCCATTTTTCCCATGACTATTCACATTAACAAATAATCAACGTGCACTAATTTCTAAGACTCTGGCTATTATAGTACTGTAGATATATGATATTAAATATTTACTTTGTATAGGAGCTGACACGCCCACTGGTCCGATCACGCCGATTTTTCCCATGACTATTCACATTAACAAATAATCAATGTGCACAAATTTCTAAGACTCTGGCTACTAAAGAACTGTAGATATATGATATTAAATATTTACTTTGTATGGGAGCTGACACGCCCACTGGTCCGATCACGCCCATTTTTCCCATGACTATTCACATTAAGAAATAATCAACCTGCACAAATTTCTAAGACTCTGGCTATTATAGAACTGTAGATATATAATATTAAATATTAACTTTTTATTGGAGCTGACACGCCCACTGGTCCGATCACGCCCATTTTTTCCATGACTATTCACATTAAGAAATAATCAACCTGCACAAATTTCTAAGACTCTGGCTATTATAGAACTGTAGATATATGATATTAAATATTTACTTTGTATGGGAGCTGAGACGCCCACTGGTCCGATCACGCCCATTTTTCCCATGACTATTCACATTAACAAATAATCAATGTGCACAAATTTCTAAGACTCTGGCTATTATACAACTGTAGATATATGATATTAAATATTTACTTTGTATGGGAGCTGACAAGCCCACTGGTCCGATCACGCCCATTTTTCCCATGACTATTCACATTAACAAATAATCAACGTGCACAAATTTCTAAGACTGGCTATTATAGAACTGTAGATATATGATATTAAATATTTACTTTGTATGGGAGCTGACACGCCCACTGGTCCGATCACGCCCATTTTTCCCGTGCCTATTCACATTATCAAATAATCAACGTGCACAAATTTCTAAGACTCTGGCTGTTACAGAACTGTAGATATATGATATTAAATATTTACTTTGTATGGGAGCTGACACGCTCACTGGTCCGATCACGCCAATTTTTCCCATGACTATTCACATTAACAAATAATCTACGTGCACGAATTTCTAAGACTGGCTATTATAGAACTGTAGATATATGATATTAAATATTTACTTTGTATGGGAGCTGACACGCCCACTGGTCCGATCACGCCCATTTTTAGATGTTGGCCGATTCTCAGACCTACTCAATATGCTCACAAAATTTCATGAGAATCGGTCAAGCCGCTTCGGAGGAGTAAGGGAACGAACATTGTGACACGAGAATTTTATATATAAGATTTTTTTTATTTTTAATACTCTGCATTATTTAGTAGCTTTTAATAGCCATATATTTCCTAAATATGCTCGGTTATGTAAATTGAAGAAATGAAAAAAAAAAAAAAAAATTAATAATATTGTTAAACTCCAAGAAATTTTGTCTTCTGTATGATATAATTCAAAAAATATATTTATTATTATATATTGTGTTTTTTTTACTACAATATATAAAATCATTTATGTAAATAAGGCCCTGCCCTTACAATTTTTTATAACAAATTTTTTTAGTTTTTCTTAAATTTTTCTAATAATTCCGAAGCTTTTTCCAGATTTGCTTGTTTTTTAATAAAACAATAACGTACAAAGTTTTCACCCAAATTTTTATGGGATTCACTATAAAATGCACTTGGAGGTATGCCTTGAAGACCCATATTCTTAGTCATCCATTTAGTGAATTTATAATCACGGTATTTGTCAGGTTCCGAATTAATATCGATTTTCTTTTCTGTATAATTGAAACAGAATTATCAAAACACGATTTTACAAAACATTAAGAAAAAAAAAAACTCACCTAAATTAGTCCAATCGGCTAACATAAAATAACCACCTTCTGGTATAGTTGGTTTCATACCAGAGTCTTGTAAAAATTTGGCCATAAAATCGCGTTTAACCTGTAATTCTCGGGGTAGACTTTTGAAAAAACAGTCATCGGTATCTAAACGTGTCAACTCCAATTCAAAACCTCTGGCTACTGCTTCCTGCAGTGGTGTTGGACAAGTATATACAGAATTTTGATGAACCATTTGTAAATTTCTTATTAAATTAGCAGGACCATACGCCCAGCCGGTTTTCCAACCAGTAACTGAAAAGGTTTTGCCAGCCGATCCGATGGTAATAGTACGTTCCCACATATCGGGCAAAGTGCAGATACGTATATGTTTGTTATTTTCAAATACCATCCATTCATAAACTTCATCGGATAAACATAGAACATTCCATTTTTTACATAAATCCGCAATAAGTTCAAGTTCTTGGCGATTGAATACTTTGCCAATTGGATTGTGGGGTGTATTCAAAATAATCATTTTAGTTTTATTGTTAAAAAGCTTTTTCAATTCATCTTCGTCTAATTTCCAATCGGCGGAAGAAATTGCACCTTCTGTTTTGCTCTGAAAACAAGGGAATACATTTTTCGTAACTTTGGAAATTAGGTTTAGAAATAAAAATACAAACAAAAAACGGATTAAATATAATAAACTTGAAAAGTGACCTATTGGTGGTTTGCTAGGTAAAGACAATTCGATAAAAGTACTCGATTTTAATTTAAAGCATTAAAGTAATTTACAGGCTAAGTCCTAACGTGCCATCATTTTGAAATAGCGTGATTTTTTAAATTTCTTTATGGTTTTAACTCTACAACGATATTTCAATAACACTACTCAACAAATTTCAACTTTTTGCAGAACCTGTATTTATTATACATATTTTTCGATAGACTTATTTACACTAAATTCAAATCTGCGAAACAAATTGTTTTCTCCTTTGCAGCTTTTAAAATATCGCGGTTTACATCATTCACCCCATTTTTTTTGTATAGTTCGCTTAATTTTTCAAAATTTAACCACAAAATCATGATTTTTTTTTAAGAATATAAATCTACACAAAATTAGCTTTCATTTGCGTAAAATCATGTCGGTGTTTCTTTCACGATATCTTGCCGGCATTGCAAGGAATTGAAAATGTTGCATGTTTGGTGTTGTTCTTATAAATTTTATGTATGGTAAAAAATTTTTGAATTTGATCACTTTGCGTAAACTAAAAATACCACTGAAGTAATTTTATGAATGGAGATGTTTACTAGCTTTAGAAATCAATAAAAAACGACCATATTTAAGCAATTATAAATAAATAAATGGTTAATTCAAAAAAATTCTGGTTGCGATAGAAAAACACAATATTAAACATTATTCTAAAAATTATAATTTCCAATTCGGACTACTATGAATCCACAGTAATATTTTCTATAAAATTTGTTACTTCTGATTTCAGAAAGGCTGATTTTTAGTCGCGTAAGAAAAAAAAATCGAACAAAACACGTTGAAAATTTTAGTATTTGGTGATTTTTTATTGTCTACTAATTACTTTTAATTAACTAAAATTTAGCTCAAACATAACAACATTTTTGTAGATTTAACAGATTTGTTGTTACTATTCTTACTTAACCCTCTAACGGGTAAGGCTGCATCAGGGCAGCCTTCATAAAGTTTACCACAAATGCGTCAAATGAGCGTTTTATACTTAGAAATTAATGTATTCCGATAGAAAACTAAATTTTGCTAAATATTTTGCGAAGAAATTTTTCGTGTGCCGTCCACGGTTTTGAAGCGAGTAAGCTTCAAAATCAAAATTTTGTAAAATTTCAAAAACTAATTATTTAAAAAAAAATAGTTTTCAAAAATCTAAAAAACCAATTTAAGTTGACTAAAAACTTTTTATAAAAAAATATAATAAGGACTGAAGCTTTATCTTTAATAATAAGTCCTTACTTTAGTCCAAGGACTCAAAGGACATCGACTTAACTTATAAACTAATAGACGGATTTTTATGAAATTTTGCAGAAAGAAGACATTAAGTATTAATAGCAAAGCGTTGAAGTTTGAACAATATAAATTGAAGTTTAGATACTTTTTCGCCGAATTTTCAAAAAAGCGAAAATCGCGATATCTTCTTAAATAGGAGCAGAAAAAAAAGAGTTTTTCGAGCGTGGTTATATCTTGGTAAGAGATATATTTTTGTCCAAAACTTCTCTTTTTTATGCTTTAGTTTCCAAAATGCATCCTAAAATATTTTGGCTCATATCGCCTAAATTAGGCAACGATAAACAATTTTGTTCAAGAACTTATAATTTGTTTTTCGAGTGGAGCACATGGTATGAATTTCGTTGCAAAACATCGTTTGCCAGTAAGAGGCTTAAATCTTATTTAGCAAACAAAGCTGGCAGTTTTTACAATGTCGATTTGAACTAATTTTAAGTAGATTAGGCAAACATTTTCACCAGTTGTATTCTATTCTTTTTATCGCAAAAAAAGTGTGTGTTCATTTATAGCACAGACGTTTAGGACATATAAAATTTAAAAGATATCAAAAAGTTTATGAGTTTAGCCGATGGTTTTTGTATTCAAGACTGTGAAGACAAAATTGTTTGTGACGTGTATGCAAAATCTAAATTGACAATTCTACCTTTTCCTAAAGCAAGCCACAATAGATCTAAAGAAGTGCTTGAACTTGTACATTCTGATGTTTGTGGGCCTTTTCACGTAAAGTCTCAAACTGGGAAGAGATATTTTTTGACTTTTATAGACGATTGTTTCCGCTTTACTAAAGTATATTATGTCTAAGAAAAGTGAAGTAATATTTAAGAATATTTTGCTGAAGTTCAGAACTTTACTGATAAATTAAAAGTCCTTCGTTGTGACAATGGGGGAGAGTTCGTTAATTCAGAAATGCAAACGTTTTTGAAAAACCATGGCATAATTTTACAAACAACAGAATGATGTTGCTGAAAGCAAGAACCGAACATTAGTAGAAATGGAAATAGATGCAAATTTGTGTAAAACATTGTGGGCTGAATGCGTATTGGCAGCCAACTATATTCAAAACAGATTACCCTCTCTAAGTCTACTAACAATGAATCGGTATTTAAAATAGATAATAAAGTTATAGAAAAAGTAACTGAAATTAAATATCTTGGTTTGTAAAAATGGAAACAAACTGCATTTTCGCTGTTCATTTTAGTTGGGACGATTTGCAACTCCAAACAACATTCTTCAGTAAATGCACCCCAAATCATAAATGATAATTTTTTCAGATGAAAACAAATTTAATTTGGATGGCTCCGACGGGAATTGTTGTTACTGGCGTGACCTACGAAAAGAACCCCAATGTTTCTCTCGTAGAAACTTTGGTGGCGGTTCAGTTATGATTTGGGGTGCTTTTACTGAAGAATGTTGTTTGGAGTTGCAAATTGTCCCAACTAAAATGAACAGCGAAAAATACTGCGAATTACTAAAATGCAGTTTGTTTCCATTTTTACATGCAAATAGAGATAAAAAATATATTTTCCAGCACGACAATGCAGCCTGCCATGCCAGCAAATTCACAAATGAATGGTTAAGCTCGAATGATGTCGATGGCCTGCTTGCTCTCCAGATATTAACCCTATCGAAAACATATGGCGAATTCTCGCCAGGAGAGTTTATGCTGACAATCGTCAATATATAAATGCGAATTATTTAATTTTTAGAAAGAGTATATATTGATACAAGTTCCACAAAGAGATGATGATTATTGCATCCACTGTTGAAATTTTATAAAACATTGATTTACAGATTGGCAAATGTGCTATAAATTATGAACGCACTGTATATGCAAACAAATTGATAAAAAATCGGGGTTTTTAAACGAGTACGAAATAAAATATCGGTACTAACGGCTATAAATATTTTTAATACAATGGTTAAACCACATTTCGCATTCTATTCAACAATTTTATATACATACATGCTGCACAGAAACACAAATAGAACGACTTCAAAAACTGCAAAACAAAGCTATGCGATCAATTTTAAGATGTAATATTTTAACACCTATTGAAAATATGCTTGGCAAGCTGAAATGGCACAATATAAAACAAGGACTTGTAATGAATACACTATACTTTATACAAAAAATGAAAACAAGAAATGCACCAGAATATTTTATAGAACAACTTAATTGTGTTTGAGATATACAACCGTACCAACTAAGGAATGCTGAAAACTTCCGACTACCAAAAGCAACAACAACTGCAAAGCAACGTTCACTTTTCTACAAAGGACTACACCTATATAATATGCTTCCAAGCGATACAAAATCTGAAACAAATACTAATAATTTAAAAAGAGAAATTGTATATTTTATAAGAAATAATGATATTCCACAGAGCTTTTGATAAAAAATTATGTACAAAAATAATATTTTTAAGAATTTATTGTAACATATTTTAAATACTACTAAATTAAATTAATAAAAAAAAAGTCCTCATGAAATCTGGTTCAACAAAAAGCCTAATTTAAGTAATATAAGGGTGTATGAAAGTAAACGACGTAAACTGGATCATATATCAATTGATGGTATATTGATTGGTTATGCTGATAAGTCTAAAGGCTATCGAATCCTAAAGAAAGATTGTAATAAAGTTATAATCAGTAAAGATGAAAAATTTGTAGAAGATTTTGATTTATCCCATAATGTGGAAAAACAAAAACAAGAAACGGTTTTAGTAGACGGTATCAAGGTTTACACAGATAAAGAACAAAATGCAGACGATGATTATAATCAGGCACGTAGCTAGGAATTTGCTTCGGGGGGGGGGGGGGCTTTTCGATTTTTTATTTTGATTATATATATATTATTTTTTTTTTGCACACTAGAGTAACAGCTTTTTTTTTTTTTTTTTTTTTTTTTTTTTGTTTCCTAATTTTTTGTTAAATTTCACGTAATAATGGGCAAGCATGTATTAATAGTAGAAATCGCTTTCTCAGGTCATTTTGCAACAAAAACCGCCCGCATAATGGATATGCATCGTTATTGTCTAATTACGTTAAATTTTTAGCAAAATGTTAATTTTTAGTTTAATTAAATAAAAAAAGGATTATGCGGAAAACTTTTTGAAAACCGCAAAAAATAAAATTGCCTTTATATTTTTATGTGCTAATATACGTCTAGGGTAGCTAAAACTTGATAAATGTAAAAAAAAAGTTTCAACTTCTAATAACCCGATTAAAATTAATGTGATGCTTTATATAATCATACGAAATTTAATATGAGTCTTAATACAGTTTTATCCGAGAAATGGGCATAATAATTAAATAACATCCGAATAATGACGCGATACAATTTAATACGATTTTATATAGCGGTATGAATTTATATCTGAACTGATTCTGATATATACAAAATAAACTATAGTTGTATCCGGTTTTTGATTTTAAAACGTCATGAAAATCTGAAATATCTATTAATCCTTTTAGACTTTAGCTACTTACAAAAGGTTTACAACTTTATAATTTGTAACAAATTCCATAGCATTTGGATATTTTATTATATTCAAAAATAAAAAATAATATAATGAAAATGAAGATTTTGTGGAATTTATTAACTTACACCATTGAATAACAAATACGGAAAAAACGTTGAAACTAAATTTAGAGTTTTAGATTGAAACAAATCTTATATCTTATATAATTATGTCCGGTTAAATGCACTGGCAGACAAAACCTTATAAGTGTATATAAAATAATGTATTATTTTATGCAAACGTTTTAACTCGGGAAATTAAAGATTTATAACCGTCCAAAAAACAAATTAAAAGCAAATATCCTATATAATTTGCCTGACACTTACAAGGAAGCTTTTCCGATGGGTTCCCATTTAATGAAATTCGGATAGGTAATAAAGCAGCAAAAATATATGAAAAACGTATCAATTTTTTAAATTGGTGGTGAAATTTAACACATCTTTGTATGAAAATATGTTTAAAAATTAGGAAATTTAGTCTTATTTAAAAACATCGTTAAAATGCTCGAGAAAACATACATTTTGAAAACCATTTTGACACTATGTCGTGGACCCCGGCTGCCACTTATTTGAATTATTTTAACAAATTATTCACTATTTTTTCCCCTTTTTCATATATCCGAATTTTTTTAAGTTTGGGGGCTTTACTTCATGTCTTGTATTAAAAAATCGTAAATTTTCCAAGCAAGCGTGATTGTAGTCTGAAAGAAATAATAATAAAAAAAAAAATATAAAATTGGAAAATTTAAAAATATACCTGACATCGCCTAGGTCTTATTTAAACTAAATTATGTATTTCGAATTCACTTTGATTTATATTTTGGACAATTTCAAACGCTTTTCAAATTGTCTTTAATCAATTTTTTAAATAAAAACCCTTTAAAATGCCTAAAAAAACGACATCGCTATAACATAAAGACTGGTTTAGCTGCTTGATTTTAAAATGTCGCATTTCAAGGAACGCCGATAGAAATTTGTTTACATATAGTCTAAAAAAAATTGAGAAAATATGAGTCACATTGGACCACGTTAACACATTATGCATATCGATCAAAGTTTGAGGCTTAAATTTGTTTCAAAAAATTAAAAAAAATATGAGATATCGAAATATATATCGTAAAAAATATACTGAAAACTATGTTACCAGATGCGTGCGTAGCAAACCAAATTTACCAAAAAGATTGCACTGTAAGTAAAGTAACGACTTTTACGGCACAAGTAAACTTAATTTTGAGTCTTAGTGGTATCTCCATTTTAAAAGATTATGTCAAAATACACAGAAAAAATCATTGTCAAAAAAATTTCAATTAAACTTTTGTTCGATTTCAAACTTACTTTCAATTAACTGTTTAATTGAAAATGAATTTGGTATAAAAAATTCAGTTTTTATAATAACATTGAAACAAATGCAAAAATTTTAAAAAGTCGCCAAAATTAAAAATATCGTTTAAAGTTGAAAATTCGCGTTTCTTTAATTTTGGTGATTTTTTTAAAATTTTTTTCGAATTTTGGTGTTTATTTTGGAAGTTTTTTAAATTTCTGCAATTTTGAGGATTGTTTTTTAAATTTTGGCGATTTTTTTTTACAATTTTGGTGATTTTTTTAAAATTTTGTAATTTTTTCCAATAGTAAACAATATTCAATTAAATTTTTAATAGATGTGAATAAAACTATTTGTAATTGAAAATAATATTAATTAAATAGATACAAATTATTTTAGTTGTTACTACAATTGCATCAACACGACCGAATTCAGTTAAACTTTTTCTGAATCAACAAATATTTTAATTAAAACTCAATTTTAGTTTTTCTGTGTAGACATTTAATTTTTAGTTTGCATTGTCTCAAACAGTTTTTTGATTATATTTTAAGTCAAAGACTTTGAAATCTCTTATGAAATGATTTTATTTATTGCTTTTTGTCGAAAATCAACTCTAACAATGATAGCCGCCCATTTGCAGGCGATGTTTTCTAACGAAATTTTAAGATTCGAACCATATAAAACTATTTCCTATTTGATCCAAGTCAAAAATAAATATTTTCATATTAAATTTATCAATAACATTGTTACTTTCTAACGAATTGTATTAAGTTTTTAAATTTGTGAAATCATTTCGGGGGGGGGGGGGGGGCTCTAGCCCCCAAGCCCACCCCCTAGCTACGTGCCTGATTATAATTATGAATAAGTTGCTGAATAAATATATGACAACAAACAACATTTTCATAACCTCAAAAAGCATCCTTATACAAAATTTTTAATTTTGCGAATTTAAAAGTATTTAATATGATTTCCTGCAAATAAGTAAACATAAACCCAGATAGATATCAAAAGATTTTTGTTTTCCAAAATTGATTGAAATTTAAAACTGAAAAAATTTTTGAGGCATTAAAGGTGAATGATTAACGCGAATTGATTTAGCATGCTTAAACATCGGTTAACATACACATAGAAGGTTATTCATGTCATACAAAACATTTTTTTGAATATATTTTACCTCAGTCGCCGATTGATTATTGGAGAGCCGCACCGACCAAAAACATTTTTGCGAGAAAAACGATAAAGAAAGTTTACAACAAAATTATTAAATTTCTACAAGATAGGTTTTCTTTTTTGTTTGCTATATCTATAGCTGCGTTTATTATAAACAATATTGTTAATTTTTACGCCTTTTTGCACTGCGTATCCAGAGTTATTAACAATTTAAAAAAAAAAAAGATTTTTTTTATTATATGGCCTATAAGCCGTTTTTATCACAATTTTATTGTTTTTCTTTCAAGTAGGTCAAAAGTTTTTTTTCTTTTAACCATTATAAAACTAGGTTGTCATAGTGCAAACCAATGCTTAAACTTTTGTATTGTTTTTTGTTTTATATGCGTTGCTTATTTCAAATGTGTCAAACCAAGATTGACGAATAATGTCTTTATTTTTCTATAGAAAGTTCGACTCATTGGCCAAAAAGTGTTCAATACACCATACCAATGTTAAGAAATTTGTAAAAAATAGGGATACGCAGCACATATGGGGCTGGATATCTCCTAATTGATACGAGGTATATAAAAACGGATTAAAGATTTAGAAAGAGGTCTCATTAATCATATATAATCAATTCCTAACTCAATTTTGGCAGAAATGATCTATAGGTCTCAACAATATTCATACGACGCAGTGTCGTAAATTTTTGAAGTTTCCCATAATATCACTTTAGAAATTTAAATTTTGATTATTAAATCAAGCCGATTTCAACGCTCTCTTCTAAAAACCTGAACTGGGCTTTTGAGAGTTTTTGTAGAAAATATTAAAAATTTGTTAACAGTGGAATTTTAATTAAATAATTTTCAAGTTTTTAAGTCGTTTTAATTAAATTTTAAAGTTAATTTGTGTTTTTCAATAAATCCTCTGCATTATTAATGCATAATTAACACAAATTTTTAATTAGTTATATTGAAAATTACACTATTAACAGTTTTTTCCAGACCCAGTTCACATATAAAATGTAACAGCAACTGAGTATATTGGTCCTCTTTATCTAAATGCTCGTTGATTAAACTACAATTTCAAAGGTCTGTATGGAAAGCAAAATAAAATTCAATCAAAACATCTACCATCTACTTTCTTTGATATTTTAAATTTTGAATCTCGCTCCTAGACGAGGACAAGAAATTCTCATTGAGTTTGTGATTTAACATAACAAATATCTCTAGAAATTCTAATAACAAAGTCCCCTGAAGATTTCCTTAGGCAGGAATGAAATCCGGATAGGGACACGCCTACATCAGATTGCTTTTCACAATTTGTTAAATAAGTTTTGGGATTTTAGCACATTTAATTACTATAAATGCAATTAATGTTTATCCCGATGAAAATAAATTTAAATAACAAATATGCAGGTGCTTGTGCAAATTTAAATGTAACTGACACTAATAGAAAACATATGATTTTTTATTGTTGATTTACTTGAATAAACGTCACTACAGTGCTAGGTCTGTCAAAAAAACAGAGTAGTATTTGGAAGATGACAAAGCCAATTGTGACAATTTTTTGTTGTTGTTTTGGATTTTCTTTGATATTTTGAATTTTGAATCTCGCTCCTAGACGAGGACAAGAAATTCTCATTGAGTTTGTGATTTAACATAACAAATATCTCTAGAAATTCTAATAACAAAGTCCCCTGAAGATTTCCTTAGGCAGGAATGAAATCCGGATAGGGACACGCCTACATCAGATTGCTTTTCACAATTTGTTAAATAAGTTTTGGGATTTTAGCACATTTAATTACTATAAATCTACCATTTTTTTTATAGTTTATCCTAAAAAGGGGAAAAAACCTCATCAATAGTTAGAAAATCTGGCAGCGCTGGGTTAATAAGAAGAAAGTAAAACGTCAAACAAGGAAATAAAAAAAGGAGCCGCCATTTAAATAATAACCGTACTTTTAGTTACTACTGTGTAAAAGTTCCAGTGATTTGGAATAAAAATTGTGTTATAATTACCGGTTTTAAAGGTATAAACCTGGCGACACCGCCAGCCATTTTAACCATAGGTTCATAACAATCAAAGAATGGTTCTATAATAATAACTTCATCACCAACATCAACATGTCCCATAATAGAAGAATACAAAGCTTCATAGGCGCCAGCAGTAATTAGAATTTCGTTAAGAGGATTCAATTCACGTTGTATTAATTTCGAGTATAGAGTAGCAAGCGCTTGAACTAAACGCATATGACCCTGCAATAAAAAAAAGTGAATAAACGGGTAAGTTAATATAAATTTAAATAATACTTACAAAACCTCTAGTATATTGATGTAATAAGGGATTTTCATCTTTGGCTATATCAGCCAAAGCCTTGGTAACATATTCTGGAGCCGCATCATCGGGAAAACCTTGACCCAAGTTTAAGGGTTTATATTGCATAGCTAAAGAAATATATTCATTCCTATATACATATATATAAAAAAAATACATAAAAATCAATCATTTATTAAGTATACCCCAATCAAATTACCAAACACTTGGTGTACTGCCTTGTAATCTCTGAGGCAAATCAAATTTCTCCATTATATTGGCTGAGCTATAGTCGCGTTTTAGCAGCTGTTGTAGTAAAATTAATTTGGCCGAGTTATTTAATGACTGCTGCTGCTTGGTTAACAAATTCAAACTGTTATTAAAAATTCTAAGCATCTGCGAGCAATGAGAACATAAAAAACAATAAAACAAAAAAACCAGATTAAATTTGTTTATCGGTTAACATTTGTTAATACAACTTGTCGTTGATTATAAATAGATAACATGCAATTATTATGCATGTACTTTTATTATTTAAAATTGCTTACTTTTAAATAATTCTTAACTCTTTTCTTAACTTATATCACAAATTATGAAATGCAACTATTTTCTTTTTAAGTTTTTTTTTGTTTTGCACAAAAATGTTTATGTCAAATTTTATTAAATATATTTTTTATTGCATAATAAACACAAAAATGTTTAAAAAGCACTATAAACTATAAGCTATTGTGATAACAACAAATATGTAAATATAATAGAATAATTTTAGTTTAATTATTTGTGTTTCCAATTCGGTTAATCGATTAACCGATTCCTCGATTAATCGCCTCTATTTCGGTAAATGTAGAAAAAAATAATTTAAAACTCAAATAATTATTTGACCCGAATAATCGTTTAAAATAGGTCGATTAACCGGTTACGTTTTTTATATGGATTTTTACCCAAAACTTGGCAATTTTCATAACTTTGGCTAAAAAAAAAATATATCAAGAAAATCGTAGAAAAAAGAAACGCTATATAAAATATCATCAAACTCTTTTAAATACATGTGAAAGCGATCCTTAAGCCTTTAGATAACATATGTTTTATCGGCTCTAAGAAATTGGATAAATATTTTTTGTTCTGTTTTGATTTGATTCTTTTACAAACTTAAATTCATGTTACTTTAACCAATACTTCTGTGTATTTCAAGACAAGGTTAAATTTGTTTTAAATCGTTGACACACAACTATCAATCAATTTACAAATTAAATCTGTAGGAATCCGATGGAAGAAATCTCTTAAGAAAATTTTTGTTATCAATTCCCAGCCACCACAATTTTCAAACATGTTCCAGTGAAAATAAAAGATATAGCTAGTTAGAACCGGTTTCAGAAGCTGTTTTTTTAACTGTTCTTCTTCGAAGCAATTAAACCGGTTGATTTTGGGACAATTTTAAACGAATATCGTTGATGTAAAGACCGGGTTATAAAAAAAATAATTTGTTCTACAAGCAGTCCTTCGAAACTCTCATAATTTGAAAATGGTAACACTGGTAGATACTTAGGTATTTTTAAAAGAAAAACTTGGTAACTCTGCTTTTATTAACACTAAAAGGCAAGTTTAAAACGCAAAAAAAAAGTTTAAAATGGCACAAAAAAAGCAAAATTGGTACAAAAAATGCAAGTGTCCTGAAATTGCAAACATTGCTTAAAATAACAGTTTTTGTTTGATTTTTTAATAAAAACAATAATGTACTTAAAAGTTTACAGTTTTCGTTGCATTAAAGAAAATATTCAGAAATTTAATTTTTGCAAACACTAAAAAAATATAATTTTTTTTTTTATGTTTTCATGTACATAATTTGGGTTTAAATTATATTTAACATAATTTTTTAACGAAAGGTCTAAAAAATTTGCAAAAATTATTTTGTATGATAAAGATTGAATGTCAAATGCCAAAAAAAAAACTTTTCTTTCTGCTAACATTTTGTTTTTCAATAGCCTTTAGATTCCTCCAAAATAAAACCCCAAGCTTCCAAGCATCCTGCGATGTTTTAATGTATAATAAAACATCGCAGGACGCTTTGAATCATCCTCAACAAACACTTTATAAACGATTAATCGCCAGTTTTTGTCGATTAACCGACACGAATAAGCAGTTAATCCATTTACTCGATTTTTCGAATAATGCCTTAATCGGTTAACCGCCTAGGTCGAATAATTAGAAACACTATTAATTATGTAGGGTCTTGTTAATAAACAAAATCAGCCAAAATTTTTGTTTTTAAAATCATTATGAAACACCCTGTTATTGATTACTAGGTATGACGGCCGGAATCCATGTCAGTACTTTAGAACTTCTAGCAATTTGCTTTAAACGACATTCATTTATATATTTATTTAAAATACTTGCATTTAGTTAATTTGTTATACTTTTTTTTTAAATAAATTAGCTACTCACAACAATTTCTTAACACTTTATTTTTACAAACAAATATCCGACATACAAATGATGAAACAGCTGTAAAGATAATAGATGTTGCCATCTAATTTTTGTTTCATTCCGTAAAATGCAAATACAGAACATGAAAGCAGAGCATGAAAATACCCGAGTAAAAAGAGTTATCTATTAGGCTAAACTCTAGTTTACAAGCATAACTAGGATTAGTTTCAAATTTTCAAGATCAATAGAACTTTTAAAGCTTAGCTCAAAAATACCTTTATTTTTGTAGGCTATCTCCGGTTCCCGAGTTATAGACCTCCAAAGTTTGGATTTTAAATTCTTCGTTTCTCCGACATTTGTAATCGGATCGAAACAAAATACATATCATTTGAGAGCTAATTGAAGCACCTTTCATTTGAGATATATTGCATGTTCCATTAAGCGTCAAATTATAAAACTTTGGAAACGTAGTGTAAGCTTTAATTTCAGTTAACTTTAACCCTTTTAACACCGCAGATATTAACAGTTATATTCGATATATAATTTTCTTTCTTTTTGCACTTTTGTTGTTATATCTGTATATAAATAAATAACTATTAAATCGCAAATTTTGAAAATACATTAATTAACCCATTGCAAACCACATCTGTTGAAACAAAAAAATATTTTTCATTTTTAAAATGCCGAAAAACTAACTGTTGAAAAACAGTAGTATTTGCTAAGTTTTACAGTTTAAAAAATTTTGTAATAAAAACAGGTCAGTGGTTTTTACTACGTTTTTAGTTGTTTTTACTACATTTGTTAGTTGTTTTTCAACGACTAAATTTTTAGGTATTTTAACGGTAATTTCCTTTGTCGCCTTTTTAACTGAAATTACAGTCGTTTTAACTGTCATTTTCAGTAGATACTACTGCGGCTACGCTTGCTCAGCTAAGCCACTAACATATATATGAATGACTTTTACACGAATTCACTTTAAAGAAGCTATTTTTTCAGGTAATGCAAATTAGCAGCATTGAAAAAGCTACTTTAGTTTTAATAAAAAATAATTCAAAATTAAAAACCTCATTAAAACCTTGAAATTCATTTTATGCCTACCTTATCTATGAAAAATTTTTTAAATAACAGCATTTAAAAAAAAAGTGCCAGTTCAAAAACGAAAAATTTGTTAATATAAAAGGTATTCTAATGACAACGATTTTGTTTCGCTACGATAACTCATATCATAGTTAAATATATATCCATTAAATGAAATATCTATCCATTCATTTGTTCTCAAGTTAAGAGGATGTACGTTACAGGTAACCTATGACTAAAATAAAATACTTTTTTAAGAGCTAGAGCTTCAATATTACTTTATGTTTACTATCAACGGTTTCTAGTTACCATAAATATGATTTTAAGATTTTTGAAAATTGTACTTATTTTATTTTTATTACACAAAAAATTACTTCACAAATTTTTTTGTAAATTTGGGTTTCTATCGAAATAGCTTAATTTCTTACTATAAATCACTCACTTGGCGCATTTATGGTTAATTAAAAATTACCCATTCTAGAGGCGTACTTACCGGTTAGAGGGTTGATACAACGTTTTATCTATCGTTTAAAGCTGCTTAAGTGTTTAGCATATGTAATGCAAACTTTTTTAATTGCGGTAAACAAACGATACTTTTTTTCTCCAAAAGAGACAAGAACAGTTAAATTGATGCGTAAACCATTTTACCCTTTCACGATCAATCTTAAACTTCTGGAAAATTTGCAATTTTTTGCAAATTCGGGTTTATCTACCCAAAATATTTTTTTTTGCAACCCCTATGACAAAATCCGTGGGACATATATATCTCATTGGTAGTCAATGGTCAAAATTAGTAAACTAATACCTCACGAAAGTAATAGCGAAAGACGTGGCGAGTATATATATATATATTATCTTGTTTACGTCATACATATAACCCATGCACTCAGTATATTCTTACAGTAACTACATGCAGGTCATTCGGCTAGTAAACAATAGTAGTTGTTTTAACTGCTATTGTAGTAATTTTTTTATGAGAAAATGAAAAACGTCTAATTTATACAGTCATTTAAAAAAATAAGTACCCAAAAATACTGTACATCAGTAACAGTTGTTTTGAGTAGTTATTTTTGTATTTTAATAAACAATTACCAAAACAGCAATTTTGCAGTAAACAGTTCCTTTTTGTAAGTTATTTAAAAATAGATGATTATGTCGAGTTTTTAAAAATTCTCGTTTAGTTTATACCAGTTATTATTGATATATTCACAGTTTGCATAAAAGCGTCATAACTAGCATACCGTTTGGAATTCTAACTTGCATTATAAATACATTTTATAAAATACAATTTTGTATTGTAAGACATTTTAACCGTAATTTTTAGTGATTTCTACCTTCTTAATTTTCTGAGTGAGATTTTTAATTATTTTCCAATGCGCAACACGAATATGTCAAAATTTTTAAAATAGCTTGAGACGTAAATCGAGTTTTGACAGTAGTCCTACAATATCCTTTTTATACAATATTTCAAAATTCTGAAGGGCTGGAAAAATTTGGAGACCAGATTTGAACCGAAAATTGCTCAAATTTTACCTTTACCGGTTCGTTTTTTACCTTTGACGACCAATGGTATATATGTATTACATCAGTGTCTTGTAGGAGATAAATTAAATGGATTACAAATATCTCAATGTTTCTTGAAACTTGAAGGATTTTACCATGTCCTATCAAAGTTTTGATCCCCTATGTCCAATAGCCAACTAGAAAATATGTACCAAAAATTATGAAAAAGATATTAATATTTTTTTAACCTTAGGGTCACCCTAATTGGCTCTTAGACGATAATGGTCCAAGTGGTTGGTATAATCTAAAAACTACCTCTATCGATTCACATCACATTCGGAAAAATAAGTTACAATTTGTAGATAATACGAGTACAACAAAAAATATGAATGGGACATATATCAACCATTCGTCGTCAAAGGGTTAAAAAATACTAAAACTTGGGAAAAAATCAAGAAAATATACCAAAGGTTCACTTTAGGAAACATGAAAATTAAATTTTTCGCAGTTTTGTTTTATTTATTATATTTGTTTGTTTATACAATCAATTATTAAAATTGTAAATAAAATTCTTACCGTTTACAAAAATCCGACTTGGAAAAAACTTTTTTGTTATTCACTTTTTTATATATACGATAAATTAAACTTAACATTGAGTTTTGTTTGCAACGACTCAATAAAGCCAAGAAAAACGTGTGCATTCAAGTCAAAACTTTTTAAAAATAGCGATAGCAGAAATTTTACTTGATGTCAGTTGACAGTTTTGACATATTCATTACAAAACAGTGGAAAAGAGAAAGGTCCACTTTAGAGAACAGGCCACATTAGTGAATATTCCCTTATTGTTTGTCGTTTTGACTATGTGTGTGGTAAATTTTAGTTTACACTCAAATAAAAACAACACGTTACAAAATATAAAAAATGTTCATACTCCCACATTGACGATATGAATTAATGTAATATCTAAAAACAATAGAAATAATTATATATAACATAAACGAAATTATCTTTGAACTACTTACATCAATTATTGTCTAAATGATGATCTATTTTAAAGGAACGCAAATGCCGCAGAGAATTATAGAAACGAAACGAAAAAATATAAAATATACAATCCTTTTTTGCAATAAGAAAAAGGAAACAGGAAAATCTACCTAAGATGTATGGTTTATCTTTCGCTTTAGTCTGTCTACCTATTGCATATTTGTTTGCAATTTGATCACACTAGATTATTAATATATATAAACATTTAGTTTACAAATACACGTTTAATCTTTATTAAATTTAAATATTTTATTTTGTCTTTTATTTAATTAATAGACAATTACTTTCACAAGCCGGTGACGACGCAAAATTTAAGTTGTTTTAATCCACAAAATCTTCCATGGTTGATTTTTTTATATTATGTCTTACTAGAGTTGTACTTTTTAGTATAATTTTCCTCGTCACTACTACATCGTGACATGCCCAGACATCTAATTCATTCTGAGTATATCTTTCAGTCTGGTTGTTGTTCACACTATTGATGTGCTAATCAACACAATTTTTTTAGCAAAATAAATTAGTAAAACATTAGTAAAATATTTGTAAAACATTAGTTCAAAACAGTTGAGTGTATAAGAATAACTAAATTTTTAGTATAAAACATATTTTTAACAAAAAATTTGCTGAAAAATAGTATACCTGATTTACGAGATGTTTTACTAACTTTTCTACTAACTTATTTTGTGTACATTTGGTTTTATTTAATACAAGTAATAGTTCCATGTTGGTCACTTTGAACTTTTTTTTACAGTTGTTTTTACTACATATGGTAGTTAGGAGAGAGAAACAAAAAAACGTGTATTGAATATCCACCAGAGGTGGATCTTGCACATCAAACAAGTTTTCAATTTATTTTTTGATCAATGGTTATAATCTTTAACTTCAAACTCATATGTATATTAGTTCTCATGTAGTGAGTAAACTAGTTCATATGTATGTTTGATGTTTGGCATGGGATATTTTTTTAATAGTTAAAAATTATTAGAATTTTAGTAATTTTTATGAATATTCGGGTCCTTGCTTTTTTACTGTCATTTTTACCTAAGTGTAGATTAATTTCGCTGTGTAAACGTGTTATACAAAACCTTTTCAAATAAAACAATTTTGAGTTTGTTTTTTTGTTCTTTATTGATATTATTTCCTTATCAAAATAATTATTACAATTAATAACATTTTGTTTTTTTTGTTTAAATCATGTTAAAAAAGAAATTATTAAAAAGTAAAACTAATAAGTATTAGTAAAAATAGTAAATAAAAAACTGCAATTAAAATTCAATTATGTTATAATTAGTAAAAAATGATTAATAAAACTTGAAACTACTAACTTAAATCACAGATATATCTAAGGTTAATTGTTTTTTTTTTTTTTTGTTTGATATATAAAGGTAGATAATGATATGATCATATATATTTATATACGTAATTGTTAACAATTAAAATAATTATAATTGAAATGAGGGTATTCACGTTAGGCGGATAATCGACAATTTATGTTTTATTGAGCACATAATAAATTTTTTTTTTTTATTTGTTGACACTGATTGAAAAAAATTTGTAAACATTTTGACTAAAACTACTAAAAAATTAGTTAAAAATTACGTTGGAGAAAAAACTTCTTAAGTTTGCAAATTTTTTTTGCTAAATATTAGTAAAATAAGAATAGCAAAAATAAATCTGTTGAATCTAAAAATATTTAGTTATATTTGAGCTAAATTCTTGTTAATTGAAAGTAAAAAATTTATCTGCTAAAATCAGCAAAAAATTTGCTAAATATTAGTAGACAAAAAAAAAATAAAAATTATAACAAAAATTTGAAATTTTTAAAGTTTATTTTTAAGATTATTTTAATGCGAATAAAACTACTCTGCCCTTCTGATCTCAGCGATCTACAATCTAAATTTTTAACAAAAATTTCTATTGATTGTAACAAAATATACTGTCCGCCAAATAACTTTTTTTTTTTGAAAATGCTATAAAAAAAAACTACTGAATATTTTCTCAAATTTCTTTTTTTATTTGAAAGTACAATCCTTCCGGTTAATAATGGAAAATAATTTCATTCAAATGGCTGCCTCAGCTGGCCATGCAGTAGACTACAAGATCGGTCCAATTATGGCCTCTGGACCATAATCCGCACCAAACAGTGACTCGTTTTGGGTGTATCGGCTTTTCAATGTATGCGTGCGGGTTTTCTGTGCCCCAAATGCGACAATTTTGCTTGTTTACATACCCGCCAAGATCAAAATGAGCTTCATCTGAAAAGATGATTTTTTTTGGCAAAATCGGCATCATTCATTTTTGCACACATTCTGCAACATTACCATGATTTTCAAAGTAATGTCGCAATATTTCCCAGCGTTGTTCAAGCGTATACACAACCATATTCGTTCAGCGGAAGGATAAAACTAATTATCTGTCAAATCAGACATGAGCTAAGTGTTACCATTCACGAAATAAGCACTAGTTGAAAAAAAACGTTAGATGGCGGACCCTTTATTTTGTTGATACTACAGTTTTTGTTTGCTGTTTTTAGTCTACAAATATTTAGTAAAAGTTTTTGCTAATTTCAGCAGACTAAATTGGTATTGACAATTTAATAAAATTTAACTCGTATATAACTAAAATTTTTTTAAGTTAACACATTTATTTTTGTTATTCTTATTTTATTAATATTTAGCAAAATCAGCTAACTTCAGCAGATTTTGCTGCAACGTAATATTTTATTAATTTTAAGTAGCTTTTTCTGCTATTTTTACATAGAACTAGAGTGTAATGAGAGTAGTTATTAAATAAAATCATACTTTTTTTTACACAAATTACACTAGTCAACAAATTTCAACTTTTTGTAACACATTTCTTTAAGAATATATATATATATATATATATATATATATAACCATTATTTTTTGTGTCTCGGCTATCAGGCTCACTTGTAGATGATGGGTTTTTTTCTCATATTTGTTTTTTTTCTAAATCATAAAAAAAAGACTCGGAAACTAGGCGTGATAAAGCAAAATGTACCAAAAATCGTTACTCCGTAACTATTAAGTACTCTTTGTTAACCACTTATATTCTGGGTAATAAATATGAACCTGCCTCTGGTCAGATCCGGATAAACTTTTTTAGCAGAAATTTTCTGTTGATTTAGCTATATAATTCTGTTAAATTATCTAAATTCAAATTTAGTTCTTTAAACATTTAGGTCACCTGAATTTAGCAGACTGTGATTCTCAATCTCAACTTCATTGAAAATTCTGCTGGCGCAAACTCAGATACTATATTCTGTTTCTTTTCAACTATTTGTACGGGCTTTTTTTTATACAAAAATTCCACTAAACTTTTTTTTTTTTATTAAAATTGCAAATCCATTGAAAATATCATATTTAGAAAAGAATAAGTACACACTGCTACAAAAAAAAAAAACACTTTTTGTCAGAACTTGAAAACCGACCTAGTGGGGGGTTGTAGGCCTAGGTGAGGACATACAAAAACCATTTTCAAAAATTTTGAAACACCCTCAAAATTTTGAGTTATATTCCAAAAACTGTTTTATTGTAGGTCGTAGCACTTTAGCACCTCTAACTCACACATTTTTTGACCGATTTCAAAATTTTAAACAGTTTTGGAAAGGCAAAGAATTAAGCTTTCATGAAATGTATTCGTAAAATATATATTCCAAGAAATTAGGTAAGTGTTTATCAAAAGTTTCTCATTTTTTTTATTTTTTTTTTCCTAATTTTTCAAATTCAACAAGAGTTATTTTAATTTTTTTCTATGAAAACCTGTATTTTATAGACAATTTTATATAGAAAAAAACGAGATATAATTTGTTAAAATCGGTTTATATTTGCAAAAGTTACTAAACTTTTTCTAAAGTAAAAATTTTGGGATTGCAGACTTTTCTTTTGGTAAACCCCTTGACTTACAAACGTAAATTAAAAACTGTACAAATAGCTTAACCTAAGTTAACATGTATAGTTAAAAACAGGTGTTAATGAAAAGTTGAATAACTTTTACAATTTTCATCCGATTTTAAAAATGAAAACCATGTTTTGTTAAGAACTAAATTTTCTTTATACGTTGGTATAAATTTTTATAAGCTTTCATATTAAAATAAGCAATGAAAAGCTACTAAAATCAAAAAAGTTTATAATTTTCGTTTTTTTTTGGTAGATATTCTTAACAAAAACAATACTTATAACTTACAAATGTATCAAAAAGTGCACGGCATTTTAAAGCGTAATCAGTTTTCTTTCTAAACCCGTTAAAAAAAATTAAATCGAACAACAACTGACTGAGTTACAGGTCGATAAGTTGACGAACATCACTCAAAACGGGTTTTTTAGAATAACTTTTGAATTTGAGGGTGTTTCTGAAATTTTGTGACTCAATATGTAATGTACTCAAGAAGACCTATAACCCACGCTAGGTCGTTTTCCAAGTTTTTTTTTTTCACTGTAGCCCCGTGTTATTTATATAAAAAATGGAGTATGTAACGTAAATAAAAAACCGCGATGTTTTAAAAACTACAAATGAGAAAGGTTAGGACTCAGCGTTCTTAAATCTATTAGAAAATATATATTACAGAGACTGGTGTTGCAAAATGTTGCAAATTCTTCATTTTTTTATGTTGGTATCTGAAGTATTTGTAAAATTACTTAAAATTTTAAGTTCTTTTCTAAATATTTGCGGACATTTTCAATAGATTTGCAATTTTAATACAAAAATTTGTAGTGTCCGACTGAACAGTTCGGTCAAAAAACTATATTTGCTCGTTTTTTTGGTATCTAGACGCAATGAGGGCAAATTTTGGTATTGGGAACATGTTTGTTGAGCCGATTTAATTCGATTTTGTGTATAAAACTCAAAATCGCATCTAATCAGGCCAATAAACATTTTTCCATTCTCCAAATTTGCGCATAATCCTTTCAAATACCGAATACTGACCAAATGCATTTTCTGGCCGAACTGTTCGGTCGGACACTAAAAATTTGTTTATTTAAATGTGTACACACAAAAAAAATTTTAGCAATTTGCCAACTGAAATTGGGTTAGTACGACTTAAATTCGGTTATTACGAATTACAAACATTTGGCACAACTTTATATTAGTTTTCACAACAAAGTTCGGTTAATTTAACAGAATTTTAGTTGGAACACCCAAAATTTTTAGAAATCGAATGTAAATATTGTTGTACTAACTGAATTTTTATAAGCTGTTACCAATAACATACACTTTACAATTCGGTTGGCACTTAATTTCTCTGTGTGTAGTTAACATTTAAAATTTTTTTTAACATGCATACAATTTATAAGTCTAAAACTGAAAAGTTAAGTAAAGTTTTCAGCTTCCTTGCAATAACAGTGATATATCCTAATACAAACACCGACATGATTATGATTTTTCGATAAAATTTTAAAAATTTATGCAAAATATACGAATATATGGGCTGAATGATGTACGCTGAAAAAAAAACGACCTGCAGGAAATATATATGCTGGTAATACACTTTTTTTTGGAAAAAAAATTCTATTTCTCATGTTTCTAATATAACATGTTTACTTGCAAATATATTTATGTTTGCCTGTAAACATATATATGTTTGGCTGTAAATATATATATATATGTTTATTACACGGTGCAACAAGAAACAATTTCCAGAATGAGTCCAACGGAAAATGAAAGTAGGCCATTAGTATATCAAAACCCTCAAAGAGTTTTGGGAAGTTAGATCTTGTTGATTTTGTATAGCCTCTTTAAGTTGGTTTATTTTTGACGATTTTTTTAATTACGGTCAAAACAATATGTTAAAAGACAATTTTATAAAATTTTGTTGATATATATCTAAATAGGTTTTTAAAGCGGTTTTTATATTTTATATAAAAAAAAACTACGCTATATAGTTCGTGGATGCTGAATGCATCTCGGCTGGATTCGGTAGGGAAACATAGATAACTACGTCCTTATACCTGGAGTCCAAATCCCACAAAAACGCAATAATTTTTTGTATCCAAATTGCAACCCACTAAGAATGGCTGCTGAGAGAATTATCAGAAAGCTATTAATGAATTTTTTCATTCTTTTTTTAAAAATGTCAAAGTAAATGAAAAATTCTCATTCAATTTTAAGAAAAATATAATTATGTTAATAAAAAATTGCATGTATTCAATGAAGAAGTTACAATAAAAAGAGCTAAAAAGGATGAAGATATTCATTAATTTTAACAGTGTTTTCGTTTGTTTTGTGAAGAAAAGTTTCATTGATTTAATGAAAAATTTCAATATTTTTCATCCAACAAAATTCTCTTTCAAGTCACAGCTTATTTTCCATTGATGTTTATTGTAGGCTACTTCTTGGAGAATAGTTTTAGTAATTCGTACGTCTCTTTAGTTTCTACTCTGTAGGCAATGAAGAGTCTGCACTAGGGTTATAACTTTTTTTTTTTTTGCAGCATTATTACCTATCATCACGTGATGGGAAAAACTATATTAAAATTCGCTTTTTCGTGTCATTTTGAAACAAAAACCTTCCGCATGAAGTGCAGTTTCTGAAATGGGTTTTTTGATGTTTTTATCATCAGAGTTGCTTTTGTGAACCAAAATTACTGCTAAAAATGTTTTAAAATAGTTTTTATGTAATGTGCTCACTGTTCTGTAAAATTTAATGCCCATATCGCGAAAAACCGCTAAAATCTTTTTTTTATATCAAAATACGCGAAATGTGATCATTTTTTGAATGACAAAAATTTGTTGCGCAGTAAGTAATTTCTTTGTAAAATTAAAAGATCGGATCAAGTACTTTCAGAACTTGTAAAAACTTTAATATCCAGAAAATTACTCCATTTTGTCTTTTAGTGTGAAGAATTAGCTATTTTCTTCCAAGAATAAAAAAAATATGAAAAATTGATTTATCATTTGAAAATCAAAAAAAAAAATTGCCTAAAAACACCAATATTTTCAAAAAATTCTCAAAAATCTTGAAACTTTGATGGATCAAATTGTGTATTACAGTTTAATAGATGCTTTAAAAAAAAAATTTAAATTAAAAAAAAATCTTAACCTGTCAAAGTTTGAATTTAAATTGCGAATACCACCGTTTAAGGGCACAATAACTGTACTCATTGAGACAATGTTGCATCTTTCCACCAAATTTCATTAAAAAATTCCCACTGAGTTTCCCGGCAATGTCTATATGCAGAAATTTTTGTCCCAGGTGCCAAGAGATGATTTCAATTTAAAAATCTAGCCCATTCTTCGGATTTGCTCTTGTGAAAGTCCAAGTTTTGCAACAATGGAGTCTAGCTGATTTTGTGTAATCAGAATAGCATAATTTGACACTCTGGGATCTGGCACACACAAATATAAATCGTCATTTAAATCAGTTATATGCTTATCCCTGATGTTGAGTCCAGGCTCGGAGGTTTTGTGACTGGAATGATTTCTAAGTGTTGTAATGGAACTTGATCAATTTTAAGCGCTTGCATAAACTTTACTCTTAATTTTTCTCTTGTACATAACAGATACGGAACTCGGATCCGGAACAAATATCATTTACAATTTCAGATTGAAATTCCTACAAGTTTCAAAATTATAGCTTATCGAGCCCGAGATTTGCATAATTTTTTTTAAATTTTGAATTGTGTTTTTGTAAAAACATTTTTTTTTTTCAAAAAGTTGCTCCACCTAGTTCACGATAGAGGGTGCAACTTTAATCTAGATTGCAAACAATAAAAGGCTAGATATTCTCCATTAAATTCTCTACAAATTTTTTTATATCCTTTTCCTTTTAATTTTTTTAGGGAAAAACACATAAATAAGCAAATCGAAACACACGATTTGTATTGTGAAAATGATAACAAAGAACGTGAAACGCACAGAAAATGTACCACAAAATGAGCCAAACTTAAACTTAATAAATTTAAATATTATAGGCCGAAAATATTTAATTCTATTTGTTAAACTTATATATTGATATACTCCATGGGAAGGCATATAAAAATAACCGGAAAATTTGCCATAAAATAGGCCAACTTCAAAAATTAACGTAAATTAACAATACGAGCTAACTTCTTCAAAACCCTATTAGGATTTTGGTCTACTGATAGTCTTCATTTAACGTTGGTCTCATTCGGAAATGATTCGATGACCCAAAATTTGTTGCACATTGTTATAAGTATGGGACATGCAAGTCCCAAACATAATATCTAAAAATTTTAATATTGCAAATATATCTTTGTTTAGGTTTGAAAATTTGAGTCATTGTAAACATATAAATAATTACCTGCAACCATATTCAAAAGTGTCTTTTTTTTGCGTGTGTAAATATAAAAACCGCAATATTTTAAAAACTGCAAATGAGAAAAAAATGTTTTGCCAGATTTGGACTCATCGTACACACCTCTACTAAAAAATGTGTGTTTCAACCAGTTTTTTTGGAAGTTTAGTAGTGTTATTAGATTCTGAAGATTTCTTTCGATAAAACAAATCCTCAGATTCTAAGAACTTTTTCTTATATACATATAAAGGGTGATATTTTAATAGCTTTCGGATTTGATTAAAAAAAAACACAGAAAGTTTAGAGAAATATTTGAAAAATTTATTTGAGTCAATAGAACCATCTTTATAATTCAATGTTTAAAGATGATTTCATGTAAAGGTTGATAGCGGTTACGCCTCAAATGGATTATACGCTAAATCCAATTTTGGCATACTCTCGCCAACATATCGGGCTTGCCCCTAAAGACACGAGCCTTAACATATCCCCACAAAAAATAGTCTACAGGAGTTAAATCGCACGATATAGGCAGCCAATTGATCAGACCCAAACGTGAAATAAACTGTTCACCGAACTCGCCTCTCAATTAAGCCATTGTTGGGATGCATTGGCAGTTCTTGCATTGCTTCTGGCTGCTCTTCACACCAAATACGATAATTTTGCTTTTTCACGTATCCATTCAACCAGAAATGAGCTTTGTCGCTGAACACAATTTGCACAATTTGCACTTTCTTAACCGAGCATGAATTTTGATAATAAAATTCAATAATCTGCAAGCGTTGTTCGTTTGTAAGTCGAATCATGGTTATATTATAGACCAAACTGAACATGCTTAACAGTAACATGTTACACGAAAACAGCTGAGCTGCCAAAAACAGTGTTGCCAAAAAGAAAGTTGCTAAAAAATCACCGTTTATAAAAACTTTTACAATTAAATAATTTTTTTACAAAAACTTTTAAATAAAAAAAAAAATAGTTTAGAGCAGATTAATGGTGAATACCCTTAATATATATATTTAAAAAAAAAAAACTTCAGAAACTCTATGAACTAGGTTATATTAAGTATATATTTTTAAAATATGGCCTAATTTTTTTGTTTTAACCAATTTTTAAATATTTAAATGCATTACGGTCATTTTAAGTGAATTGACAGAAAAAACTGATAATTTGTGTATATTTAACAAAAATACCTGATATTTTGAAGGTAAAAAAACTTAAGATTCTTTTTTTGTTGATAAAAACAAATTCATAATGAAATTGATGCATGGCACAAATTATTATAGACCAAACTGAACATGCTTAACAGTAACATGTTACACGAAAACAGCTGAGCTGCCAAAAACAGTGTTGCCAAAAAGAAAGTTGCTAAAATATCACCGTTTATAGAAACTTTTACAATTAAATAACTTTTTTTACAAAAACTTTTAAATAATAAAAATAGTTTAGAGCAGATTAATGGTGAATACCCTTAATATATATATATTTAAAAAAAACTTCAGAAACTCTATGAACTAGGTTATATTAAGTATATATTTTTAAAATATGGCCTAATTTTTTTTTGTTTTAACCAATTTTTAAATATTTAAATGCATTACGGTCATTTTAAGTGAATTGACAGAAAAAACTGATAATTTGTGTATATTTAACAAAAATACCTGATATTTTGAAGGTAAAAAAACTTAAGATTCCTTTTTTTTTTGTAGATAAAAACAAATTCATAATGAAATTGATGCATGGCACAAATTTTAATATATTGAAAAATAAAAACAAATTTATAATAAATGGCTTAAATATTTGATGACTATCAACTACATTTTCATTTTTTGTTCTTTTTTTTTTTTTTTTTTTGATATAAACATTTTTATTATATGATACACATATTTCAACGTACATATATATGTACGCAGGTTTTTGGGGAGGGATCTGCTAAAGTGATTTTTTTTTTAAATGAAATCTCTTCAAACATGAACCTCAGGACAATCTTCATCTTTTATGGAAGTATATTGGACCTTCTTAGCAACATTATCAAATACGGGCGTAATCATAAATTTCAATTTATCACGACTGACATAAATCAAGGCAATAACTAAACCCAATAAAATCATGGATAAAACTATTAAAAGAAATATCAAAGTGGCGGTATGTCTAGCTAAACCAGTATCGGGATGTATTGAATTATAATGATTATCGGTGGCAGTGGTAAACATAATTGTGGCCGCAGCTATGGCGGCCGAACATTCTGTCATATCCAATTCCAAAATCGGTAAAGGATCAACCTTATTATGGAAACACATTAAAGTTTCCTTATTACGTACTGTAACATTTGTTGAGCGTATCCATGTGCGAAAAGAACTAATTTTACAATCACATGTAAATGGATTTAAATTGAAATCGACTATTAAATTTGTAGTTCTATCGGGTTGGGCCTCTAATTCATTGAGCAGCAATAAATCGTGTGTCTTGACAAAATCAAATTTATTACGTTCCAAGTCCAAGAAGCGTAAATTTTTCAAACAATTCACCTCAAAATTAATATCTTTTAAGAAATTATCACCCAAGTGTAAATCTCTTAAACTAGGCAAGTCACAAAATACTTTACGATCTTTAAAGTGAGTTATTTCATTTTGTTCCAAATGTAATTTTTGTAATTTTGACAATTGGGAATTCATAAAAATATCATGTAAATCTTCACTCAGCTGAGGTGAACTATTATCATCGAAGGCATCGGTTAAATGTAGACTTTGTAAATTTAAAAAGTTTGAAAATACTCTAGGATGATGATGATTTACTTCGTCATCATCTCGGGATATACTTAAATTATTATGATTTAATATTAAACGTTCAACATTTTGTACATGATGATATGATTTTCCACGTATTTCTCGTATATGATTATTACTCATATCGACTATTTTCAAATTTTTATAATTATTTATCGATCCAAATACATTCCAGGGTAATTCGGGTATAAAATTTCCGGTAAATATTAAAATTGCTACATCTTGTGGCATAAACTCGAGAACGCTGGTATTCTTAAGGCCAGCATTAGTACAATTGACTATCATTTGTAGGGAGCCCTCATACATTTCATGACCACAGGAACAGGAGTTGGGAAATTTTGGGCCACATGTTGAGGATGATGTCAAAGCAAATGTATTTGATGTTATCAGCGAGCAGCTTATGAACACTAGAAATATTGTTAGGAAATGTTGAAGTTTTGTTGATTTTAAAAATATTGTTATGGCCATGTTGTTGTTCGTTGCAGCAAGGAAGTTCAGTTTAAATCTGTAAATATAAAAAAAAAAAAATTAAGGAATAGCATTACAAATTTGTTTTAATAACACTGAGCTAAAAAATTCAACCCTAAAATCAAAAACAAGCGCACACTAAAAAGAAAGTCAGTAAAGTCAGCAACATTTTTGTTAAGAGGATCCTTGTAGAGAAATTGTTAATATCAGCAAAAAAATATTTGTAACTTCAGCAAAAATTTTGCTGAACTTATCAAATTTTTGATCCTTAATATTTCGTCCACGCTAATTCTATTCTATTTGCCATATTTTTCGCAAATTTGCATTAAAGTTTTGCATATTTTTTTACATAAAATTTTTAAAATCAAATATTTTATCTTAGTTTTTTATAGTAAGCTGACCTATATTTATGTAAGCTGACCTATATTTACATTCGGATATCGAATTTGGTTAAAAAATGTGCATCATTAACAATAAAACCATGGTTTTTCTCAGTTATAACTAACCTAGAATACTATGTAGGTAAATACTACTGCAAATGTAGTTAAAAATAAATGAAATTTCACTTAAAGAAAGGACGACATTGCAGTAAATTCAACTAACATTGTCATTTGTTTTTTAATTTCAAAAAATGAACCACACTTGTAGTAATATGTTAGTAAAAAATAAGCAAACTTTTTCTTTTATTTTTTTTTAAATAACAAAAAACGAATGTAAAATATGAATTTAAAATCTTAAAACAGTCATTTAATGTGGTTTGTTATTTTAAATGAACTACAAGGTTAGTAAAAAATTTAATTTGTTCTACAAATGACTGACATTTACATAAGTTCCCTGAGTGTATACATATTTTACTATTTTTGCACAATTTATCATCCCATTTCGCTTGCGATCAAAGCATTTTTGTTCATAAGCTAATAATAAATTTGAAAACAAAAAACTCTATAGATTATTTGTTAGGACAATAACCTAATAAAGAAATATAGAGTATGGCCTCGAACTTGAATAATTTTCATTTTCATTGCACAATTAAAGGTCAAAAAAAAAAACATAATTTTTATTTTTAATAAAAATTATATCAAACTTGTATAAAAGACAAAGTACTGTCTAGTTTACTCCCCCTGTGTTGTTTATAAACTAAACAAAATATAAAAAGGAGAGAAAAACAAAAAACGTGTATTGAATGTCCACCAGAGGTGGACCTGGCACATAACAAACAAGTTTTCAATTTATTTTTTGATCAATGGTTATAATCTTTAACTTCAAGCTCATATATTAGTTCTCATGTAGTGAGTAAACTAGTTTATATGAATGTTTGATGTTTGGCATGGGATTGTTACCGCTTTCAAAACGTGTTCTGATAATGGGAACCTAGAAAATTCCCGAAATAGATCTATCAACACATTCCTGAAAGGGTCAAATAATAAATTTGAAAACAAAAAACTCTATAGATTATTTGTTAGGACAATATCCTAATAAAGAAATATAGAGTATGGCCTCGAACTTGAATAATTTTCATTTTCAAAATTTGAAAATATTTTGTGGACATTTACTATACCAAGATTTTACAAAAACCCGAAGGGCATATTCAATGAATTAACTCATACCTCAATTAAAAATCGTATTTTAAATTTCAGACTTTTAGCCCAAATCGTTTATGCAGGACGTTAAGGGCAATATTTCGTTTTTTTATATAAGTTAAAAGTTCCTAACAGTTTATACTGTGTGCATAAGCCGGAGACTTTATCGCTTTTTAAGCGCATTTCTGTGAAGTTTTTAAAAATTATAATTTTGAGATCATTACTTACATGGGCGGCTTTAGCATGTCGTCAGACTTTTCCCCAAATAAACCCGCATTTTAGGCCGTAAAAAAAATTATTCTCTATGCATCTATTTAATAATATTCTCAATGCATCTATTTAATGTTTAAATTTCTTATTTTCCACGATTTCGTTAATAAACTATTTGAAACGAAAAGAAGATCCAAGACTTTAATACGTAACTTTAGTGAACATCACAAATTCGAATACTGTCCCTTTTAGTTTAGGAAAAAAAATTCTTAAACTACAAAAACTACAAAATTTTTCCTAATTTCAAATGTTTTACTTTTAAATTTTAAAAAATTAAAACCAAAAGTTTATTTTTGGATCTTTTATCATAAATTATGATGTGAGAAAATTATGATGTGCTCACAACATAATTTTCTAACTTCTTTTATTTGAAAAATTTAATTTTGGGGAGGAAATGTCCCATTTTCCCTCCCACTGGATCTAAAAATTTACAAATTGCAAATATTTCTTTGTTTAAGTTTGAAAATTTTAATCATTGTAAACATATAAATAATAAGAAGTTTGGGCATTTTCAAAACACCATTCAAGCGGATTTCTGTGCTGAACTAAAAACCCACACACACAATTTAAAGATCCTCGCTTGAGCGGTTTAGCCAGGCCGTCAAGGGACATTATATACCTATTTTTGACCATCACCGTGACCAAAAACCCTTTTAAGCGTAGTAAGAAACCACATACCAAATTTCAAGATTATTTTTTTAGTGGTTCGGTCAAGCCCCTAATTGGGACGAATTTTTCCCTCCCTGTAGGAATTTTTAAAGTCCACTATATAAAGATGTTAACTACTGATTAGGAACTTACATACCAAATCTCAAGTTCCTAGCTTCAGGGTGAGACTAGTCCCCTTTTTGCTCCTCCCCAAGGGAATTTCCAAAAAACCCTGGGAATACAGATAAGGCACAATCATAAAAAATTTCAAGTTCCTAGCTTAAGTGGTTTGGTCAGGCCTCCAAGGGGAGGACTATTTCTCCCTTTTAACCCCTATTTTACCACGTACTTGGGCAGAAATCCAAAAAGTACCATACCAGTGAGTTAGGTCATATCCGAATTCACACTTATTCAAAATTTCAGCTTTCTAGCCAAAGAGGTTTGGGCAGGACGCCAATTGGGAGACTTTCCCCTTTTTTGTCCCTCCCTGTAAGAATTTCCGAAATCCCGTCTTCTAGTATAAATAAAATGAAAAACACGACACAGCCATTCATATGTCTTTTTACAGAGAAACGTTTTTCTATTTCAGGCATATGTTGCGTATACGTACTACAAATTACAATAAATATCCGTATACGCCATGTGTTGTTAAAATCCGTTTTTGGTATTGTCTATATTCATTAAATCATTTAATATTGTTAAAAACCACTTTCAAATCAAATCCACACATTGCCATTGATTTCAATAAACCACTCAATTTCAACTTAAAACTGTCCTCAAAATCCAGAACCATCTTTTATGTTCAACATACAAGTACAACACAAACAAGGAAATATATAAAAGAAAACAGAAACAAACCAAACCAAACAAGATTTGCAGTAATATTAAGTGTTGTCAGTCAAAATGTCATTTTAGATAAAATCCTACAGATGATCTGTTTTTCTCTATTATTTTCAAGTTGATTTTTTTCTAAACATTTTCTATTTGGAATTGTTAGAAAATACACAATACATACATATTTGAAAAGTCTTATACAGTGTTACAAATAAATGAAAATGAAAACGAAATGTAATGTAATGAAATGATATTTGAGAAGGGTTTTACAATATACTTACTAAACCAACTACAACTACTACAACAATAAATACAAATACCACTACAATCGAACCGAGTAGATTAGACTTGTGTAGTTCGTGAACGAACTAGTTCAATTGAACTACTCACTGAATTGAACGATTTGACCTAGCTCACTATTACTCGCTCTTCCAGTTGAATCGTTCATTTCGTTAATAGCACAATTTTAGCTCTTTTTTTATAGTTTTTAAAGTAATATTTGAAATTCAAATGAAAGAAAAAGTATTTTTTTTACCAAACTCGTATTTCTTTATTTTTATAAAAATATTTTTTTATTATATTATATTCAGTTTTATTGAAATTTTTATCGTTATTAATTAATAGCAGGGAAACAAGTGTCAACCATTAATAGTTTGCTTAAAAATGATCAAACAAACGATCTAACGATTGAACTAGGAAAGCGACCTAGTTCATTCAGATAAATTGAACTAGAAAGAGAGTTCACTCAAACGAACTAGATTGCCCAAGTCTAGAGTAGATATGTCCAAATGTACGAGGGCGGATCAATAAGTCCGTGACTTTTTAAATGAAACACATTTTTTTTTTTGCAAAAAAAAAAAATATTTTCAACATAATCTTCTTTTAGCTCAGTACACTTAGACCAACGTTTCTTCAATTTTTGTATCCCTTCCAAAAAATAGGATTTTTCGAGGTCCATAAAATAGGTATGAAACACTTTTTTTTTGCAAAAAAAAAAATATATTTTTCAATATAAACTCCTTTTAGCTCAATACACTTAGTCCAACGTTTCTCAAATTTTTGTATTCCTACCAAAAAATAAGATTTTTCGAGGTCCATAAAATAGGCATTTGTTTGATCAATAATTTCATCGTTGGAGCTAAATCTCCTTTCATTTCTTTAGGTTTGGAAATAGGAAATAGTCACTGGGGCTTAAATCCGGAGAATATGGCGGATGAGGTGCCAATTCGTAGCCCAATTCATGGAGTTTTGCCATTGAGACTGCACACGTGTGAACCCGTGCATTACCTTGATAAAAAAGAACTTTTGTCTTGGCCATATGGGGTCGTTTTTTTAATACTCGTTAAATCGCTCCAATAAGTTGGCATAATATTCGCCGTTTATTGTTTTTTCCCTTTTCAATGTAATCGATGTGAATTATAACGCGTGCATCCCAAAAAACTGTTGCCTTATTGGCCGCCAAACTTACCTTGGCCTTCTTCGGAGCCGGTTCACGTGGAGAAACCCATTGTTTAGACTGCTGCTTGGTCTCCGGAGTGGATCCATGTTTCATCCACAGTTGCAAAACGCCGCAAAACCCATTCGAATTGCGGTTAAACAACTCGAAACAATCCTTTGAAGTTGTCACACGATTACGTTTATGGTCAATTGAGAGCAAACGCGGCATCCATCTTGCAGACAGCTTTCTTAAACCCAACTGATCATTTAAAATCGAAACCACACTGCCATATGAAATGCCTATGGCATCAACAAACTCACGCAGTTTGACTCTTCGATCGGCCAACACCATATCGTGGATTTTGTCGACATTTTCGGGTTTATTGACCTCAATTGGCCGTCCAGAACGTTCAGCGTCATTTGTACTTGTGCGACCACAACGAAAGTCAGTAAACCACTTTTTTACCATTGAAATCGATGGTGCAGAGTCCCCGTAGTATTTATCAAGCTTTTCCTTGGTTTGATTGACGGGTTTTTTCGCAAAAAAATAATGTGTAATGAGCACTTGAAATTCACTTTTTTCCATGTTTAAAAAAATCCACGAGGTTGTATGCTTTGAACACCTGTTAAACGCAAAGTAAATGACGAAACTTGCTCAAAATTTGACAGTAGTCTATTAACAGGTGGTACTTGATGGGAGCAGTGTTGTATTTCATATAACTACGAGGCAAGTTCGAAAAGTCACGGACTTATTGATCCGCCCTCGTATATAAGTTTAAAACATTGAGTAACACTTATGTCCTCCCTGGCAAACAATTCAAATACATATGAACAAACCAACTGATATAAGTTTACTACTACTACTCTGTAGTACAAGCTTCAACATATACACAAATTGTATAAGTTCTATAACATCCTCTGTATGAATGAATAAATGTATGAAGTTTTGTATTTTTTTCATACATAAACTACATATGTGTGTGTAGATTATGGAATGCTTGCACTCAAAAAAGTTTTACAGTAGAATCTACTGAAAAATGAAAGTTAAAACAACTGTAATTTCAGTTGAAAAGGCTAAATAATGTACTTGTTTTTAACTGTTGAAAAACAGCTAACAAATGTAGTAAAGACATCTAACTATTTAGTAAAAAAAAACTGGCAATTTTTACTAAAACAACTACAAAAGTTAGTAACAACCACAGGTTTTCAACAGTTATTTTTTCGGCATTTAAAAAAAACTATTTTTTTATTTCAATTATAATAAAAAAATTTATTTCCTACATCCTACTTGACGTTTTAATACAATAGAGATACAATAAAATTTGCAAACTCTAAACAGATCAATAAAAGCAAATACAAACTAAATAACTAACAAAAATTAACTGATTACTGCAAAATTACTGTTTTGGTAGTTGTTTACAAAAATACTAAAACAACTGATTTAAACAACTGTTAAAAAATACAGTAGTTTTCTTTAGTTGTTTTTAAAATAACTGTCAACATAGTCGTTTTGTATTATTTTATAGAAAAACAACTGTAATTACAAATAAAAACTACTACTACTGATTAGTATACCAACAACTGTCATATAGTAACTGCAAAACTTTTTGAGTGTGTCTGTATTAGTTATCTAAAAATGGTATTATTTTCAAAAGCATTGACTTTTTTTTTTGGGTATCTTTATATGAGAAGTTTACCAAAAATCAAATAGTTTTCAAATGCAGAATAATTTCTCTAAATTTAATAATTTTTCTGTTTTAGAAAATATTTAAAAATATTTATTCTTCGAGTTTAAAATTTCGTTCGAATATTTTTAAATAAAAAATTTCATAAGCACACATTTTTTTATATTTTGAAAATTCATTTGACCTTTTAATTGCCTATTAAACAAAGTTATATCTCAAATATAAAATCATATAGCAATTGATATATAGATGGAAATTTAATCTTAGCCAAGTTAATCTCTAAATTGGGGTATCCAGTAATAACCAATTCTATCCATTACATATATTAATCTCAAAATTCGGGGGATCTAATAATATCTAATTTAATATCCTGATGGATCCTTAAGTATCGCATGGGATTAATTAAGATCTAACTGGATCTAATTAGATTCAAAATGATAAGTAATTTTCTGTGAAAAATATTAGATATTTTGAGATTTAATTGGATCTATTTAAACCCCATGAAATATATAATCTTTATATACGAGTATATACAATAAAATTAATTTTCTGTTTGTTTGCTATACCAATTTTTATTTTGTAACAGATTTCTCTTAAATTTGGTACACTTTTTTTTACCGACCACGCCCACTTTTTAAATACTAATCGCCACATTCCCTTCATCGACCACGCCTACTTTACTCCCATTTTTTTTATAATTTTTTAATGCATTTTACTTTAGATTAAACTTTTCAGGAAAATGTTGCTCAATCTAGATTAAAATGAGCAGTCCCGATTGCATTTTCGCGCCGTGATCTGCATTTTAACAGACAGACGGACATCGGAAAATCGGCTTTAAATTGAATCAAGAATATATATATATATACTTTATGGGGTCTCAGACCTACATATATTTCGGTATAGAAATTAGCTGAACTGAATTGTAACCCGCTTAACAGACTTTTGAACTAACTGTTTTATGAGTGTAATTCCAATGCATTTTTTCAAGATATTAATAAATGTTTTAATTAATTTAATGAAACTTTATTGATATTATAGAATTTTATGAAATTGTTTTATGAAGATTTTCATTAATTCTACAAAGCATTTCATAGCCATTGACGTTAATGAAACCTGTTTCATAGTTTCTATGAAAAGTTTCAATGGACGAGTTCTAGTGACAACTTTCATTAAACCTACAAAGAAAATCAGTAGTGTCTACCGAACAGTTCGGCCAGAAAATGCATTTGGTCTGTATTCGGTATTTTAAAGCATTATGGACAAATTTGGCGTATGGAAAAATGTTTATTGGTATGATTAGATGCTGTTTTGAGTGTCAAATTTGAAGAAAAGTCTGTAGTTAAGCAATGAATTCACTGTTCGGCCTCAGAAAGTTCGGCCAAATTGAAAATTGTTCGGCGGCCGAACTTTTAACTTTATAGCTAAACTTCGGCTTTTCTCTTAAATTTTATACACAAAATCGAATTAAATCGGCTCAACAAACATTTTTCCAATACCAAAATTTGTCATCATTGCCTCTAGATATAAAAAAACCGACAAAATATAGGTTTTTGGCCGAACTGTTCGGTCGGACACTAATAATCAGTTATGAATTGAAGACAATCTTTAATGCAAAATCTACACATTCACCTTTGAAAACTTCCCTTGACATGAATCCTTTTTTTTTCTTCTTTTGTCGTTATTGCCAATTCTATAGATGAGTGTTTGGTTTTTGTTTGAAGAAGAAATACAAGTTTAGATAGTACAAGGAGCAAAAAAAAGGATTATTTTTCCTTTATTGGTGTTAAAAACAGTTTATTCTGTTTTAGCCACATATGAGTGTCTGCTACATACATGCAAACATACATACATACTAATGTTTACTTGTTGTTTTTACTTTCAATATCCCCAAGTGTGTGTGTGGGGGGATACACACAAATACATACATATACTATCGAAGAGGTCGTTGGGGAGTCGTTTATTTTTTTGTTTTTTTCAAGGGGGTATGAAATATGATGCACCAAAACAACACTACCAAAAGTGTTGAAAATGATAAGACCAAACACTAAAATATGGTAGTACTTGAAGTCAAAAGAAGCTAAGGTAAACATTTTAAATTTGACTTAAGTTTATCCTTTTTGCTCATATTTTACTAAGCATAAAAAATCATTAATGTTATATGAAATTAGAATTAGCATAAATATTAATGATAATCATATTTTGAAAAACATTTTGGAAAAAAAAATCTTATATCTGTTAGAGTTCATCACGAACATTTGATTTTTTAAACTGTCAATAAAAAAATGGCTTTTTTTTTTGTTTTTAAATATCAACTCCTTCCACTTGCTCGTAGGGTGATCAAAAACGCAGATTAAGGGTCTCTTTAACTACAGAGCAAAAAGGGATGTATTTATATGAAATTTGAACTCGACATTCGATTCTAAAACAAAAATTATAAAAATTATCTTGCTTTTCCAGTTTTAAATGCACCGTTTAGGAAATAGAGTGGACACACTCTTTTAAAATAAAAATAAGAGGGGACATTACATTCGCGGCATTTTTAAAAATTCATAACTCAGTCAAAAACAAACATTTTTCCAAAATTCAATTTTTTATTATTGTAGAGAATTGAACAAATTACAAGAAAAAAAATTCAAAAAAATATATTTTTCACTCCAACATGGTTTTATAGAGCTCCAAACTGGCGGCAGAGAAAAAAACGGGGCCTCGTGGTTGTAGCGCTAGAGTCGCAAAAATTGTCCGATCTGGAAAAAAATGACTTTTTTAAATCTTAACAAAATGTTTTATCGTATGACACGACCTTTTTTTAAAAATTTTTTTTCAATTTTTGGTGATGTTCCAAATTTAAAAGTGTGTTTTTTTCGAAAAAAATATTGACTTTAAAAATTCATAAAAAATCGAAAAAAAATTTAAAAAAAAGCTCGTGTCATACGATAGCAAATCAAGTTTAAAAAATACGAAAAAAAAATCAAAAAATGAACCCGCTAGTGCCACAACCAGTACGAAAAACATGGTTTCGAGATAAGCGCGTTCAAAGTTTGTGAACAGAGAAAAGAAAGGTAACCTTCAATCTGCCATGCCTGCTTCGTACTGTATGCCGCATTCGTTATCTTGTGTTGTGCTATTTCTTACAGTTTTTTGCAATCGTTAAGCAATTCGGGCTTCTTTTGAAGCTTCATATGCCTTCACTCTGGCGCATTTCAAACGATTTGCATCATTTCCTAAAACAAGTATATACCAGCTGCCGTACGCGCGGAAATTAAAAATGCGCTCTCACTAATCCGTCTGTAACTTTTGAACCCGTAGGAATTTTTGCATGAAATTTTTTTGTTAGAATCTTAAGAATATTTACTAAAATACATACAAAATTAAAAAAAAGTCGATTTCAAAAAACGGCCAATGTCATGTCCCCCCTTAACACACACAATGAAAAATTATTTTGAGCTAAGAAAAATGCTACAAACATTTTCGATATAAAATGGCCCGTTGAAAATCTGTTAATTAACAAATTATTGCAATATATACCTACTGGTGCTTAGATACCTACCGTGTACACGAACAAAATCGTTTAGGTATCTGAGCACCGGTAGGTATCTATTGCTTGAAATTACGGGCATAAAACTCGACCAAGAAATTCTCTCTGTGCATATAGCGAAATCGCTTGCACCACTTTTAAACCTCCACCATATGTGATGAGGGTATATAAAAGTTTGTCATAACGTTTGTAAGCCATCGAAATATAGGTCTTATACCCCATTAAGTGTATATTAGGTTGTCCCTTAAAATAACGATTTGTCCGTTTTCGTTCATTACATCCCCAGTTTTATTGCAAATGGTTTTTTTGGAAAACGTTAACCCGTGCCGCAAGATGGCCGAAACTGGTCCATTTTGGAAAAAAAATATCGCTTTACCGGGATTATCCTGCTTTTTTAATACCGTTCCCGCCTTGAATTTTTTCACGCTTTTTAAAACCGAAGTACCGTCTTTTGTATTTTAAAACTTGCTAATATACGATAATTTTCATTACAAAAGCAAAATGTTATAAAAACATTTAATATTTCAGAAATGCAGAAGTTGAAATAGTAACAAAACTAGTGACGGGATTTCTAAATTTTTATTTAGCGCCGAAGCATTCGTTGTGCCAAAACCAATTTTTTAGCCATGCAAAGAAAATATCAATTTTATTCTTGATTTTTCAAAGCAAAATATAGTAAAAAAACATAGAAAATTATTTTCCAGAATTTCATACACAACTCTTTTTTGGGAGAATTTTACAAAATTTAAAGGTTTGGAAAACTTTTCGGAAAAGTGTAAAAAAAAATTGTTGACAATATTTTACATACAAAAATACTCAAATATATCTCAGAAATTTGTTTTCAAAAAAATAATTTCTAAAAAAAAAACCAAAAATTTTGTTAAGATGAGAATTTTTTTAAATGAAAACAACTTAAAATAATACAAATAACACAAATTGTTATTAAATTAAAACCTTTTTTGAGTGATAATTGAAAATTAGTTAAAATTCGTTTTTTAAGACATACAATTTAAATATACCGCTTTTTGCATCGAAATCCACCTCTTTCATCTGCTGAGTCCCGATTTTAGACCAAAATCAGTTGGTCACGGTATACATAATACACTAGTACAATTTATAAGTTGTTACCATTAAAATACATTTTTTAATTAGGTTGGCACTTTATTTCTCTGTGTGTAGTATCCCTGCGGGAAATGGACCAGTCTGGTATGGTCGTGTAACTAGAACTTTGTGTGTATGAACCTGTCCTAGTTTCGGTTCTGTTATATGAAAGTGACCGGTACTTTTAACTTGGACTTGTCATAGGAGGTGACAATTTGCTACCTGTGGAGGGAGCACTGTGTGACGTATTGAATAACTTGACCAAGGTAACCTATCACCATACAGACTGAAATGAATATACTACGGGACAAGTTAGAAGTAGGTTGTGTCATAGTATGACCATTTTAGGATTTATGTGATATGCAACACAACCAGTGGGAAAAAATTATCACGTGACTGGTGTAGGTGTACGTATCTTAGAACTGGAGAACAATTTTTAAAGTAAAACTAGTCACATATTAAGCGCAATGTGTTCTGTAATAGGGGTAGTTTGACTGAAATAGTTTTGAGACGTACCACTACACTGGCCTAAGGGGTACATGTCGCCGGGCATGCGAAAAGTAATTAGCAAGTAACCTGTCAACTTTTATTAAGCGTATTTCATATTATGCACGAGTTGCTAAATAGCCCGTCCGGAACCAATCACTGCACTTTTCCAGTGTGTCGTACCCCCTATTCAAAAAAACCTTAAAAAAGGCACAACAAAAATCAATTTTATAATTAGCTTATTTTGTCTATACCCAACAAAAAACTAAGTTTAAGATCGCGACGTTTGGCGAGAAATCGCCATATCAGGCACACCTGGTCACAGTTGCCTATTCACTTCTTTTAAACCAGTGGAGTGTTACGTCTTCATTTCTACTGTCACATAGTCGGTATAGATAAAATTCCTTCAGTGTTATGTCTGCTGTGTAGCAGTCAAGTGACTGAATCCTTTGGCACTAATTGCCATGTTTTCATAAACTGCTAATGGTTTTGAACCAGTTCAATGACCAGTAATAACTTCAACTCAGAGATGCCCAAGGTAGTAGTATTGGTGAGAGTGACGAAATAACACTGGAAGAAAACAACTTGCTATTCATTTTATTTAGTCTTCAACGAGATTGCGACGAAAGCACATGTGTGGTGGGTGTGATATATTTCGAAATAAAAAGATTCTTCGAAGTGTATAAATTTTCCCTCAATTAATCATTGTTCAATTTGCAATTAAAAAGTAATGAAATCTTCTATGTTGATACTCTTATTGCAGTTACGCAATAAAAGTATATTTCTCAAACTAGAAGAATACAGCTTATTGCGTTTTTTTGAGCAAATATAATTCAAATCTGAAAATATTTGTTCGCAAAGATACGTTGAGGGAAATAAAGATAAACACTTCAATGAAATCTTCTTTATTTCAGGATATATTGTACCATCCAGATTTTTCCAGAATTCTATATTGTTAAAATTATCCGGCAAATCTATTTCACTTCGAAGTATAATAAGTTCTGTTTGGATTGGAAATTCGTACTTTAATATATCGCATTTAAAGAGGTTTTGAAAAATATCCAGTAAATGCTGAATATTTTCAAAATCCTTAAACCTGTCATTAAAGTTATTAAAAAGCGTTTCTAATACTTCCAAAAGTTCCAACTTTTTCAAGATTTTCTCCTTGTCGTAAATAACAGAAGTTTTCGGAAAGTCCCAAAAAGTCTTCAGAATCAATTTGAGCTACAAGTAAAAATAGCTGAGTTCTAAAATCTGAAAGAATTTTAAACATATCCGAAATATTATTATCTTTTCCCTGCAGCTTCAAATTCAACTCATTCAAAATGTTACAAATGTCTGTTAAAAACGCCATGTGTAAAATAAATTGGTAATCTTTTAAATATTCTTTCTGCAAGTGTAGTTTGTCTCTCCCACTCAACATGCTGATTTCCTATTGGTTGGTTGACGATCAAACAAAAGAGCGTAAGTATACGTGTGAGTTAAATTTGCTGATATCAGCCACTACTGGGCATCTCTGCTTCAACTGCAACGGCCCTAGTTGCTTCAGTACACTTTGATGTTATGTTACTTTTTCTCCAGTTACATGATATATCTGTTAGCAACCAGTGAATGTTTTGTCACCATAACTATAGTCGCGTGATTGGTCATTTCACCAAAATAGACACTTTTTGGTGCACCACAATTTTGGTTTCACCAGTTTCTTGACGTGGCCCCAAATCATATATTACAGATTTGTCACTTAGGATCAATCGACCCTTCATTTTCCGCAGGGATATTAAATACTTTTTAGCTTAAGCCCGTCTAATACAACAATAATTGACATATGTAGTAATATTTTGTTAGTTTTTTTTTTATTGTTTTGACAGTTATTTTTATTAATATTGCCGTTGTTTTTTTAGTAGTTGATAACTAAAACTTTTAACAATTTTTACGACAAATGTAGTCATCGCCTTTTCAATTACATATGTAGTTGTTTTAAGTGTAATTTTTAGTTGTTTATACCTTCTTAATTCACCGAGTGTGTACTTGTTCTGAGCTAAAAATGTGTTTTAATTGTGTGTCATAAAAATATACTTTATAAGTTTTTTGAAAAAATTTGACTTTTTCCGCCCACTCTATTTTCTAAATGGTGAACTTTAAAAACCGGAAAAAAGTTTTTTTTAAGATTCTTTTTGGTGTAGAATCGAATTGTAAATTTGAACTTCATTTAAATACAGCTCTTAATCAGTGTTTTTGGCCGCCGCGCATGGAGACGAACTCTAATATCTATATGATGAATTTCATATCAAAACCTATAAAAAGGCACATTTTGGACCCGACCCTCTCAGATTTGGATGAAAATTTGAATACAGCTACATTTTGCCTATACAAACACAACCTCATTTTTAAAAATTGCATTTTCGAAAAATTGTGGGCGTGGCAAGGTATCGAAATATTTGAAAAATGACGGTAATATATACTTTTAAGCAGCGATTACTACGGAATGGCAAAACTGATTTCAAAGATCTTGGTGGGCGTGGCAGGTATTGTGGGCGTGGCAAGGTATCGAAATATTTGAAAAATGACGGTAATATATACTTTTAAGCAGCGATTACTACGGAACGGCTCAACTAATTTCAAAGATCTTGGTGCTATTTGAAATGTATATAAGTCAGCTTACGAAAACATACACTGTAAAATTTTTTTATTACACTGAACATTTTTTTTTTGGCAAAAATAAAACTTTAAACTGAAAAAACATTTCAAAGGCCAAGTGTTTTTTCCAAAAGAAAGTTATTTTAGAAAGGGGTATTTAATATATATAACATATTTCAGATTCACTTGGATGGTGTTTACTGTTAACTTTATCAGAAGAACTAAATAAAATCAAAGCTTATTACGAAGAAATTTTGGAGCACATGAAATATCAAATCGAAAACTGTTCAAATAATTTGGATAAGAAAAAAATGTTATCTCTATTACCAATTACTATGACACATAAAGACATTTTTGGGCATGATTTATCTATCTTACGATTTGCTAAAAAATAGAATTACAAAAAAATCATTATAACTTTCAAAGTATAGCTACTTTATTCTTTTTTGTCACACAATGATATCAAAATATAGGGAAGTTAACAAGAAATGCATTTACTTAAAAACATTAAAAAAAAGAAAAAAAAAACGCCATTTTAGTTTTTAGATAAGTTATATATATATTAAAGAGACCTTTCTAAAGGTCTTCGAAGTGTTTTCCTAGTTTAAGGTTTTATTTTTGCCAAAAAATCACCGTACTAATCACAGCTTGAAAGTATGTACATATTATCGTCATTTTTCAAAAACTTCGATACCTTGCCACGCCCACATATTTTCAAAAATGCAATTTCTAAAAATAAGGTTGTGTTTGTATAGGTAAAATGTAGCTGTATGCAAAATTTCATCAATATCTGAGAGGGTCGGGTTCAATGCATATCTGTTTTGATATGAAATTCATCATATCTTTATTTCGTCTTTTTCATTTTTCATTATTTAAAGTTTTCTGACTTTTATACATACCTTGTTTAAATAACTTTAGTTTTTGGTTTGTTTTGTTGGCATTAATATTATGACTTTACATTATCAAAACTTTAACTATAAACTTTTTCACTTAAACAAGTTAGTATTTTTTTTAGTTTATTTTTGTTCTATTTTACTCGTTCCTTATGAAGTTTTGCGTTTTTTGGCTGTAAATATTGTTAGTTTGATTTTTATTTTTGCTTTCAGCCTCAAATGTAATCATCAAATAGATTTTTGTAACTATAAATCGCTGTACTCTCATTCATAAATATTCCAAAAAGTGCAATAAAACAAAGAAACGAAAGAACAAGATTTGAAAACCCACAAAACTAGTTGAAAAAGAATTGCATAAATATTTTCAGACAAATACAGAAATTTTTTGTGGTCAAGACTAGGGCAAGACCACCAACAAAAAAAAAAAAGTCTGAACTTTTTGAAATTTTTTTTTTTATAAAAAATTCTGTACAAGAGACAAACCAGCACAAACCACTGGCAATTGGTCTTTTTATATTTTTTTTTCGTTAGCCTATCCTATATTGGTTATATAATCTAAAAATGAAATATGCGTTTTAATGTTGTATTGTGATATTGCCACAAGCGAAAATTTGCTTTGGACGGCAGCAATAATTTATTATGAATCAAATTATATTATTTGAAATGTATTTTGCTTGATAGAATTATATAAATAATAAAATTAAAAAGCCACAGCAAAAATCGATCTTACTTTAGAACAATTGGTTAGAGCCTCTGTCTAAAGTGTAGTGCGAAGTGCATGTGGCAAAGAAAGCAGGTTCAAGCCACGGTCAGGATTGCATTTAATAAATAAACATTTCATATAGATGCAATCAAACAATAAGAACCATAACAAATAATTACAGTATTGTCAAAAAGGATTACTGATGAAGGTTGTGTTACCAGAAACTGCGCAGTCTAATTCAATAAAAAAATTTACAATGTAGTTATGATTTTTAGAAAAGTATGCTTAATCTTCTCTACCACGCCTATCTCAAACAATCTAAATATGTGTTATTTTTTTTATATTCAAAACTAGTTTGGAATTTTTAGCGTTATAGATTACTCAATTTATCTAAAACACATAAATTTTTTTTCCATTTTTTTATTTATAAAAGAATTCAGATATTTTTCTATCGATCCAGAAAGTTTTACCATGTGACTCGTCTTCGTTTCAGGGAACATATTCGTTAAATATTATTCATGTCAAATATTTAATAAAAATTCAATCATTCAATCGTTGGCGTTGTGGTGTAATGGTTAGCGCGTTGGACTGTTACACGGATGGTCCCGGGTTCGATTCCCGGTGACGACAACATCAATTTAGAAAAATAATATGTGTGAGTTTTCTATTACTTATATGTATCGCTACACCAAGCTTCGGTGTTCCCATAGCACTTAACCCCACCGAAGTAAAATAATAAATTAGGGCTATGAAACAAAAAGCTTCAATAAATTCGCCAACTCTACATCAGGTGGCGAGCAACAACTGTTCTAAGACTTATCATCTTATCTTTCGCCACCTTTCATCTCTCCACTATCCCCTTTCCAAAGAAAGCAACACATTAATTAATAGGAAGAATTTCCTGAGTGTTGCTTCTCTATAAAAAAAAAAATATATATATTAGTGGGAACGTATACGTGCGTATACGTATTGCATACCACACATTCGGCATATTGTTTTTAAGTACCTACCCAGCCAGAAAAAAACGAACGGTAAAGCGTTGGCCCAGTGCTTTTAACGGTGATACTATCGTTGTCAGAGCATTGGATTTCTGAAGATTTAAGTGCTTTGCCAACCCCAAAATGATAACACCGGGCAGGTCTTGGCCGTTCCTTTTTCACAGCGTTGGCAAAGCACTTTTTTTTTTTTAAAGAGAAGCAACACTCAGGAAATTCTTCCTACTTATTAATGTGTTGCTTTCTTTGGAAAGGCGATAGAGGAGAGATTAAAGGTGGGGAAAGATGAAGTGCTTCAGACACGGCAACACTGTAATTGCCCGAGATGATCAGTCTTCGAACAGTTGTTGCTCTTCACTTAATGAATAGTTGGCGAACTTAACACCGAAGGTGGGCGCTGCGAGGGATAGAAAACTCGACCATCTGTGTAACAGTCCAACGCGCTGGAAAAAAAGTTGGTCTAAAAAAGATTTTTCACAAACATAAAAAAAGCACAATTTTAATATTTTTTAACAAAGTGTAGTAAATTTTTTAAAAGCAATGCTTTAAAAGCACGTTTTACTAACGTTGGCAAAGAGTTATAAATCACGACTTTGCCAGTGCTTTAATTTTTTGACGGTTGTAAATTTTATATATCAAGTACTGGCAAAGCACATTTTCCCAATGTTGGGATAGCGTTGTAAACAAGGGCTTTGCCAGTGCTTTAATTTGATTTTCTACCAATGGTACTAAAAATAAAGTGCTTACCAGTGCTTGATTTTTCTGACCATTGGCAATTTCTGGCTGGGTACTTATATTAGTATGCCCGATTTGTCAGGTTTCGTTCATTGCACCCATAGTTTTATTGTAAATGGTTCCAAATGGAAGAACTCGATTTTTATTTGAAAACTTTAACCCGGGCTGAATTTTGGCTGAAAATGACACATTTTTGAAAAAAGTGCTTATTTATTACAAATTCCTAAAATTTCAAATTATTTCAATAATATAATTAATATACTCAAAATTATTCAGATATGGAGTTATCACCGCATTGAATATCATTAACCCAGTTAAGCCTGCAATCAAAAATTACCCTCAAATTTGATAAAAATACAAAAACACATTTTTTTTTTCATATTTAATTTGAAAGATTTTTTAAAATGCCTTATTTGGAGATGTCGATTTTTATAATATAACAGTTAATAATTAAAGCAAAGTATTAATTGAATTTTTTGGATTTTAGTTTATAACTTCAGCTGCACGCTGAAAAAAATGATTGCAAATATGCCTTTGTTTAGGTTTAAAAATTTGAATCATTCAAAACATATACATTAGGGCGGCCCTAAAAATTCAACTTTCGATTTTCAATAGTTTTCGCACGGAATATCGATCCAGTTGATATAAAACGGCTATGGTCAAAATTTCAGCAAAATGGGACAACTTTAAGCCGTGCCCCAAAGAGGTCAAAGGTCAAAATATGGTATATTGTGTATTTTTTAGGTATTTTTTATGTATTTTTATTGTTAATCTTATAAACAATTACAATATTTCTTTCTAATGTGATTTAAGAATGTTTCATAATATTTTTTTTGTTGAAAAATTAACCCGTCTGTGCCCTGAGGGTCTAACTGACCCTTTTAAAATTTTAAAATTACACAATTTTTTATTTGTAAATATTTTATGGACAAATTTAATATAGATTAACTTTTGATATTAACCCCTTTTTCTGGGGGGTGAGAGGATGTGGATTGCTTTAGGCCGTTCAAAACTACCCTAAATTTCTTACTTAGAAATGTGAAAATTTACGTTATAACGAAGACTAAAACAAGTAATTACTATTAGCATGTCTGTGTTTTACCAAAAACAAAAAACAAAGTTTTGGATAAACTAAAAATTAGTTCCAGGGATGCAGTCCATTTACTGGTAGCAGTTCTTGATGCAGCTGGGCTAAACACGTCGGAATATATTTTAAATCGTAATATTGTTCGCAAACAAAGAGAGATATTTTTAGAAAAACAAAAAGCGAACAAATCGTGTCTAAATTCACAACAAACCCTGCACCATTGACAATTCATTGGGATACCAAGCTCTTATCTAGTGTTACAGGAAAAACTGAAGATCGTCTTGCTATAATAGCAACTGCTCCAGGTCTTGAGCATGTACTAAATATGCCTGTATACCAGCAGGAACTGGGTTAGAAATATTATCTGCCGTTTATGATACTTTGGAGGAAAATAATATTTTATATAAAATAATATTTTAGTAGAGGCATTTGTGTTCGACACAACCGCGTCGAACACAGTGAAATTTAGAGGAGCTTGTAACCTCTTGGAAAAAAGAATTGATCGAGATGTGTTATACCTAGGGTGCAGACATCAAATCTTTGAAATGATGTTATCATCAGCGTTCATGGAAGCAAATATAAGTGCTTCTACTGGTCCTGAAATAGTAATATTTAAGAAATTTAAGAAACATTGGCCTAAAATACAGCAGGATGATTTTTTTGACTGGATTAACACACACCAGATTCAATGATATTTTAGGTGGTGATCGCGCTAATATTTTAAAATTCGCTAACGATAAAATATCGGAAGACTTTCCTCCTGATGACTACAAGGAATTTTTGTAATTAATAATAATACACTTAGGAAATTATGTTGGTAAAGACGACAGCAATTGTAGTCAAAAACAAATGAAATTTCATTTAAAAAAAGGACGACTTACATTTCATTAAATTCAACTAACATTGTCATTTGTTTTTTAATGTTCAAAAAATGACTAACAATTGTAGTAAAAATGAACCACATGGTAGTAAAAAATAAACAAACATTTATTTATTTTTATTTTTTTAAATAACAAAAAACAACTGTAAAAAATTAATTTAAAATCATAAAACAGTCATTTGATGTGGTTTGTTTTTTCAAATGAACTGCAAGGTTAGTAAAAAACTGAATTTGTTCTACAAATGACTTACATTTACATTAAAAATAATGAAACTGTATTACAACCCAAACAACTACATGTTTTTAAAGCAGAAGTTCCCTGAGTGTACTCTTATGAGGAATTCCACATAGGGGAATTAAATTTACAAAACCTGGCGCACTGCATTTAGCCAGATGGATGGCCAAGGCCATTTATTGCCTAAAAATTATTATATTTCGAGACCAATTTCCCGAAATAACCGAAACTGAAATAAATGGTTTGATTGAAGTAGTTGGATTTGTGGTTAAGTGTTATTCGATTTTCTGGTTTAACGCAGACCAAGCTCCTCTAAATGACATCGAATTTTTAAAGAAATTACAAAATTATAAAACAATTAACAAACCTATAGCTGAAAAGGCCATATCGAAATTGCTTAACCATCTTTATTATTTGAATGAAGAATGTGTAGGTTTTGCTTTATTCGACGAAAAAATCGATTTAGCAACTAAAGCCAAACTTGCTACAAAGATGCTTGCAACAAACTTGTCTGAACAAACTCTAGAAGAAAAGGAAAAGGAATATCCAAAAAGGCTAACAATAAACCAACAAAATTTAAGCCATTTCCTTGCCAGAGACATTAATGTAATTTGGAGGAATTATTTTCCAAAAACACCAACAAGCTTTTACAAAGGTTTAACATTTCTTCAGACTTTTTTAAAAAAAAACTCAAGTTGTTGGCCAATTTTAGACGACTATCGTAAAGGAAAGAACATAATTTCAAACTTAAAAATTGCCAATGACTGCGCCGAAAGAGGAATTAAGTTAGTACAAGAATTCCACGAGAAAATTACAAAAGATGAGGATCAGAGGCAGCATTTATTTAAAGTAATAAACACTTGTTTTATTAATTTTAATTAAAGATTTGTATGTTAAAATTTGTTTTTTTTTTTCAGGTTGTACAAAATTATAGACAGCAATTTTCGAAAGAAGCTAATTTACAAAACTTAAGAACTAATTATAATTAAAGTGCCCCATATTTTATTTTT